>JTEE01000076.1:379294-392803 GCA_002896455.3 Chlorella sp. ArM0029B | reverse complement strand
GGAGGCTCTCGGGCGTCTGCTGCTCTCGCTGGAAGGTCCGAGGAGAGAGCGGCGTGGCCGCCGCCGCCGCCGCCGCCGCCGCCGCCCCGCCTGGCAGGTGCCCTGCTATGCTGCTGCTGGTCAGGTCGATTTGCTGCAGCACTGACAGGCTGGCTGCCTGCGGCTGCTGGGGGTCCCATCTCAACTGAAGCAGGAGCACGCCAGAGGCATACGTTCCAACAGCAAACAGGCCGCACCGCTGGCGCCCCGGTCCCTGCAGTGCCTCTGGCAGAAGCAGGTTGCTGGCACAAGACACCTCTGCCCGCATGGGAAGCCACGCTGCCTGCACCAGCTGCGGCAGCGGCAGCCGCTCCTGCTGCTGGGGCCCTGCTGCCTGCCCGCCTGCTGCATGCTCATCGTCGCGGGCACCGCTGCCGCTGCCTGTGCGGCTCGCATGGGGGGCCGGCAGCAGCACAAAGAGCTGCCGGCTGGTGCCCGTGCAGAAAGCAAGCACGCCCTGCTCTGCCACTGCCGCCGCACCAATGGTGCTGCCCGCCGGTGGGCGCCAGGCGTAGCCCAGGCTGCCGCTGCCGCTGCCGCCGCCGCCGCCCTCACGCTCGCCGCTGCCGCTGCTGCTACTGCCTGCTGCTGCTGGCAAGCCGCTGCCCTGCCGGCTCATGGACCCTCCAGTGGTTCCAAACAGCACCACGCCTTGGGAGGTGACCTGAACAGCAGCCGGAGCCGTGGCTGCTGCCGCTGCCCCGGCAATTTCAGCTGCTGGCCCGGCAACCTCAGCTGCTGCTGGTGGGTGCATGGGCGCTGGCGCCAGGTTGCCGGCAGCCAGGGTCTGCGCACCCGCGTGCAGAGCGTAGCCGTCGCTCACGTCCCGAAAGATGCCGCCTGTAGGAAGGAAAGGTGTGTAGGATGGTGAGGAGAGGGTGTGAGCCAGCAGGCATCTGGTGAGAGGCGACAGACCAGCCCGGCCTGCCCGGTCAATGAGCAGCCGGCTGCCGTCCCACACAACCACAGCAGGCAAGTCGGACCCAGCGTACCCAGCGCCACCAGCAGTCTGCTGTATCTCTGTATCAAAGAATACTCAGCAGCAAAGAATGCCCACCTCGCCACCAACAGCCAACTTCTTGCCCCCCAATTCTCACTGACTGAAGCAAACAAGGTGAAGGCAGCCTTCCCGGCATCGCCAGCAGCCTACTGCCCCTGATGCGATTCAAGCCACAGACTGACCCCAATGACCAACCCACAGCAGCTGGCTCATATCCCCCACTCACCCTGCGCCGCCAGCAGCCGGCTGCCCCCCACGTAGCTCAGCAGCGCCAGGCTGTGGTGCCGGTCGGTGGGGCGCTGCCTGAGGCCCCACAGCCCAGTGATGCCCTGCAGCCATGGGTGTGGGATGGGATGGAACGATCCAGGGCTTCATTCTTCTGCCTCTTGTATTGCACAGGAAAGCAGGGCAGGTTGGTCCATGCCACAGTGATGCCCTATAGCCAGGGGTGGGTGATGGGATGATCCAGGGACAAGGGCAGCTGATCGACGCCCCTTGGGTTGATTGCCTGTTGGCTTCCTCAACCCCACGCCCTGGGGCTGTGATCTTTCATGTTGTCCTTCCTGACCCAGGGGGCGGTGCTTGCCGCGGTTGCAATGCACAAACAGTGGGGGATAGGAGGTGCACTTTCCACAACAGTTGCAGACACAAACTGCCAGATGCAGGGCGCCTTAAAAACAGCATACCTCCTGCCTGCCAGGCTGCCCATCATGGGCCGTGCCAACAAGCGTCCATTGTGGCTGCAACCTCAACTTCCGGTCTCATTCATCAACGCTAATCGCCGCCCTAAATAAGACAAGACAGCCTGCCCTGCCCTGCTCTGCTCTGCTCCACTCACCTCTGCCGCCCCAGCCAGCTCAAACACAACTTCGGGCTTTGGGTCTTGATACAGCACGCACAGGCTGCCGCCGCCGCTGCCCACGTCCGCGCCACCATCGGCGGCAGGCCCGGCGCCCGCGGCACGGCACACCGCATACACCTGCTGCTGCTGCCCGCCGGTGGTTCCACGTTCCAGGTCTGCCAGTGTGCAATCCACCACGTCCCCTGCTGCCGGCAGCGTGCAGCAGCCTGCGGCGCCAGCCTCCCCCCGCCCCAGCTGCTGCTGCACCGCCAGCAAGTGGGCCGGCATTAGCGCCTCGTAATGCGGCAGCAGGGGCACCCCTGCCGCCACCTCAGCATGCCCCAGCGCACCGCCAGGCTGCCCCAGCAGCCGCAGCAGCTGCACCCCAGCTGCATCTGTGAAGTAAGCCAGCAGCCCGCCTGGCAGTGCAGCCAGGCATCGTGCCGGCGAGCCCAGCTGCTGTTGATGGGTGCAAGGCTCTGGCAGCAACGCCAGGCTGGGCTGGGTGCCCACCGAGCCTAGCTCTGGCTCTGCCTGCTGTGCCTGCTGTGCCTGCTGAGCTCCCGGGTGCGTCACCGGCTGCCGCCACAGGCTGCCGTCTTCTAAAGCACAAACCAGCACTGGCGCCGCCGCCTGCTGCTGCTCGTGCTCCGGGCCCTGCTGCAGCTGCTGCTGCTGCTCCCAGCACCAGCAAGTGATGAAGCTGCTGCCGCCGCTGGCCTCCGCGGCAGCTGCCTCACCCCAAAACGCAACGCTGCCACCGCTCGTGTCGCTCTCTCCGCTTGCAACATCCCCTGCCGCCTCTGCCACTGCTGCTGCGGCAGCGGCGGCGGCTGTCCCTGCCGCCTCCTCCCCACCTCCCTCCTCCTCTTCAACTGCCTGCATCTCCTCATCCCCCTCCTCATCTTCTCCCTCCACCATGGCCTCCCAAGACGGCTGCTGACTCATTGCCATGGGCTCCGCCCCCTGTGCCTCCTCACCTTCCTCCCCCTCCTCGGGGCCCGCAGCACCCTCGGTGCCCGCATCCTCGGTGCCCGCAGCATGGTCCTCCTGCCCCCACCAGCGCTCCAGTGCCTGTGCCGCCGCCGCCGGCTCTCCCACCTGCTGCCCCACCTGCTGCTGCTGCTGCTTGCTGAAGTCAGCATCAGGAACCGACAACAACTCCAGGCCGCGCTCTCGGAGCACAAGCCGCAGCCCTGTGAGCCAGGCGCCCCCCGGCTGCTTGGCCAGCGCTGGAAGCTGCACCAGCGCACGCGGCTGGCCCAGGCTGGTCCCCCCAACCCGCCTGGCAATCCCGCTGCCCAAGGTTGTTGTGCCGCCGGTGCTGCCGCTGCCGGCGCTGCCGCTGAACAGCTGGCGAGCTAGCGGCTGGAACGCCGTCACTTGGAAGCTGGCAGTCAGGCCTCCACTGCTGCCACCGCTGCCGCCGCTGCCGTTGTGTGGCTCACACAGCACCGCATACTCGACGGCTGCAAACCCGCCGCTGAGGGGGTGCTGGTGCAGTGCGGCGAGTGCAAAGCGTCGCTGCCCGCCGGCCGCCGCGCCTGGCGGCGTCGCCGAGGTGGATGGTTGTGCCGCCTCCCAGGAGAACCCTCCGCCGCCACAGCCGTCGCCGCCAGCCTCTACAACACCATGCTCCACAAATGAGGCTGGACACGCAGCACAGCTGGTCCGCAAAAGGGGCCACCGCTGGTGCTACTGCCGCTGCCGCCGCCCACTGAAGCTGGTGGGAAGCTGCCTCCCATGGTGGCAGGGAAGAGGCAGAGTGTGCCGCCCAGGCTTGCCACAACAATGGCTCCGCCCTGCTGGTGCACTGCCAGCTGGCGGAAGGGGTCGTCGGGAGGCTCTGGAGGCAGCCGCAGCTGCTGTACTGCCACAAACATGATTCACAGAGGCAGGGTGCATGCGGGGGAAGGGGGCCGGTGGGGAGGGTCAGGCGGTGACAGCACGGGGCTTGCTGAAAGCAGAGAGGACGACGGAAAGAGGGGCGCTGGCGGAAAGAGAGGGTGCTGCTTCTCCGGGGGCGAGGCGAAGGGTGGTGGTGGGTATAAGCGACGCAGTGAAAGCAGGAGGTTGTTAACACAGGGAGGGTGGGAAGAGGAGGGTGCTGCGGAGACTGAGGCGGGTGGGCGGCACAACTAAGTTGGCACTTGTGGGCCTCAGCCTGCCAGCTCAGCCATGACATGGGTGGCCCACACCCGCGGTGACCATCCTGACCAATACCCTTCATCCCCACCTACGACCAGGAGCACGGGACTAGGCGCACACACGCGCTTACCTGGCATGTGTGGCGTCGTAGCGCAATAGAGAGAGGTAGCCGGAGTCGGTCAGCAGCGCCAGGCAGTCCTGTGTGGGGGCAAGGACGAGGGGAATGCATAGGGGTGAGGGGCGTGCAAGAGGATGGGAGGCGCCGCGGCAGGGCAGGGGCGGCGGCACGGGATAGGGGTGAAAAACCCAGGTGGCAGCAGCGCCAGGCAGGCTTGAGCGGAAGCATTGGAGGCAAGGGGGAAGAGGAGCAGGGAGACGATTTCGGAAGAGGTTTGTTAGCGGCGTCGGGGCGCAAAGAGCAAGCTTGATTTGCTCAGCAGGGCGGGGCAGAGATCTGTGGATAGGGCAGGAGCAGGGGTGGGCGGTACAAGGGAGGGGTGCGGCCGCGGCGCCGAACAAGGGGGGAGCGACCCAACAGCGCCAGGCATATGTGTGCGAGGGAAGAGGCAGGAGAGAGGTGCGGGCGCAGCAGCAAAGGGAAGCGGGAAGGATGGCATTTTGCAGTCGCTTGGACAGAGCCGGGAAATCGTGTGAACGGGCAGGGGGAGAAGAGAGCGAGGGGCGGAGGGGTGCTACGGTCGGCCTCGGGCGCAGGCGGCGGTGCGGGGCAAGCCGGGGCGTGCTGGTGCAGCGGCTGAACTGCCACGCCTGCCGGATTTGCGTGATACGTATTCACAAATGTATTGGAAGATAAAGAAGAGAAGGGCGCACCTGCTGGCCTGGGTCCGCTTTCCCACCGCTGCCGCTGGCGCCGCCGCGGGGCACCACCGCCAGCGCCCGCACTGTGGCGAACAGCGGCTGCTCGCAAACCACCTCGATCTGTCCCTCGCCCTCCTGGCAGCCCTCCGAGGCCACCAGCAGTTGAAGCGTGCCGTCGGTGGCCGCCGCGAACGCGTGCCCTCCCGGCACCAGCTCGCAGCTCGCTACGGCGCAGGAAAACGCCCGCGAAGGCACCGCCACGCGAGCCAGCAGCGATCGCATTGTCGTGATGATACCGGCCGGGACGCGGGGCGCCGCTCTTGCCGCCACGTCAGCCGGGCAGTTGTGCCGGGCTGCTGCCTGTGTGCAGCCTATCGCCTCTGCTGCGCCCCATAATGACCGATTCCACAGTTCACACACAATAAGTTTCGACACGACAGAGGTTAAACAAGGTTATGGGCCCCACACGCATATGCAGTTGGGCCGTACGCCACCTGCCCTGCCAGCCGCCACTAGTTGCCGCCAAGGGAGGACAAGAGGGGACTCCAGACACAGGTCTGTTGCATCTCTCTAATCAACATGGAGCCATGCAGACGAAAAACTTCGTGCTGAGGTGTTCTAGTTAGTGATTAGGTGCCTGTAGGTGGAACGCTGCTATAAAAGTGCATACAAGGGTTGTGACAGTGCTCTTGTGTGAGAACCGCCCATGATAGGGAGGAGGTGGGTGGGTGGGGCGGGCGGGCTCCGGGCACACTCAGCACCCATATCACAAGATATGTGGCTATTTACAAGCTCGGTTTGCAGGTCTATGTGTTGCTGTGTTGGTGGCGGTGTGCCTTGTGGAGTACCTGGGAACTGACAGTGGATGCATTCAGGAGTGCGCGACGTGCCACGCTGTGCCACGCTGTGACATGGTATACCAGCTGGCATGTAGGCTCACGGCGGGATATCGTCATCCGCGGACCAATTGGATGGGCAGAGCACATAGAGTGAGGTGGCAAAGGATCTGAGAACACGGTGCAGCAGCCTGTCGAATTGCCCGTCAGGCTGGCGCCAGCAGGGTGACCGGATGCCAGTCAATCAATCAATCATTTACATTTCAAGTCCACGGGAAGCCAGCAACGGTCTCATGGGAACGCGTGGGGTGAGAGCACATTATTATGAAGTTTGTTACAAGCAGTAGCAAAGAGAAATCAGTTCCACTTGTGCACGCTGGTGCCAGCACCACGGAGGCGCGTCTGTAAAGCTCAGTGCATTCAACCCTCCATCACCAAGCTTGATGGGTAGTCATCAGCAGCAATGAAGGACTTCGAAACGTCTTAAATGGATGACCCCTGCCAGCTGTGGCAACGCCTGTGGCGCCAAGCAACTTGCCCAGCACAGCATCTGCGCGCCGGCCAAGGTGCAGGCAACTGTGGCAGCAACAGGTTTAAACTGTGACAGTTGATATGGCACAAACACATCAAGAAATAGGGCCCCTGTGGCATGCAATCTGCTATCTGGCACTACCCGTCACTACTATGTATGTGGAGGCTCGGCATATGTGGGGCGGATGATGGGGGCCAGGGGGTGCTCAAGCGGGACAGTGGCAGCAGGGGCGGCGGCTGGCTGACTAGCATCGCTAAGCATGCGGTTCAGGTTCCACGCATTCCTTCACGTTGCTCAGTGTTTTAACAGGACAGAACAGTGTTCCAGAGTGCAAGCATGCTCTTGTCCGCGACGGCGCCCGCCGCGCTGTAGGTTCCGGCTACATTGAAGTCACACGCTTACCTGCACGACTACAATGCTGATTCATGAATTTCATGAACATCATGTATATCTCTTAGAGATATACATGATTTTTAGGGTTTCTCTGCTCCCTCACCTGTCTGCAGCTCTCGCGCTGCTTCGTGCACCAGCAGGGCCACAAATAGACACCAAATATCGATCAGGGCATGCCATGCCGGCCGCCGGCTGCTACTGGCGGCGGCAGTGGTGGCACCCTCAAGTGAGCGCCGCCGCCGTCGCCGCTCGCCCTCAGCCAAACTGCTTTATGTGTGTGTGTGTGTGCAGCTCTGCGCCCTGCTCTCGGAATTAGTATGCAGACTGTTGACCTCACATCGCAGCCTGCCTCTTCCCGGCGCTTGCGTTAGGCCGAGCTTCTTACGCACAAGCCTCCCGCTCACCTACCCCACCCGCCTCCCTGCCCCGCCCTGCCCCGCCCCACCCCTGCCGCAGGCGGCAGCAGCGGCAGCGATCAAGGCAGCGTGGGCAGCAGCGGCAGCGCCGGGAACATGCCAGACGCCCCTCCCGACCCGGCCTGGCAGCAGGAGCAAACCAGTGCAATGGTGGCTGCCTGGGAGACGCTCCCATCAGCAGAGCGCACCTGGCTGCGGGCGCAGAATGCCGCGCTGGCCATGCAGCCCGGCACCGAAGAGGCAGCGGAGAAGCAGCAGCGGCTGTTGCAGCAGTGTGCCGCCGACTGGAACGCCTTCCCCCCGGCCAGCCAGTGGCGAACTGCCTGGGCCGACCTGCTGCCGCAGCTTCAGCAAGACATGCTGGATCAGCATGGCGTGTCGACTGTGGAAGACCTGCTGCCGGCAATCGCTGCAGAGTTCACGTCGCTGCCTGATGACCTGCGGATGGCCACCCTCACGCAGCTGCCTCCCCCCCGCTGCCCGCCTGCTGGTGGCGGCTGCCAACATGAAAGAACAGCTGGCACGGAAGGTGGCATGGGCTGAGCTGGCGCCACAAGAGCGTCGCTGGCTAGAGGCACAGGAGGCGGCGGCGGCGGTTCAGCCAGAGTCAGAGGAGGCGGCAGAGCAGCAGCGGCAGCAGCTGCAGCAGCTGGCAGACGAGTGGTATACTCTCCCGCCCGACAGCCGCTGGCGCACTGCCTGGGCAGACCTGATTCCCACCCAGCAGCAGCAGCTGCTGGCGCAGGTGGGGGCAGRCAGCGTGGAAGAGTTTGTGCCGGCCACCGCRGCGGCRYTGGCAGCRGTGCCGCCGGATCAGCAAGCGTCCGTGATGGGYGGCCTGCCTGTCSCACAGCAGCGYGTGATAGCGGCGGCGGCGGGCCTGCATCAGGGGCAGGGAATGCAGCRGGAGYTGGAGCAGCAGCAGGCRGCGTGGGMGGGCATGCRGCCCGACGAGCTGCTGTGGTTGCAGAGCYTGAMCACAGCGCTCTCAGCGCAGCCCAGCACGCAGCAGGAGGCGGAGCAGCAGTCGGCCACTCTTGCRCRSCTGGGRGAGCARTGGAACTCCTTTCCACCTCCCAAGCAGTGGGCCACAGCTTGGGCCAACCTGCTGCCCTCCCAGCAGCGCCAGCTGCTCTCCAAGTATGGCGCCGACGACGCTGCCGCGCTGCTGCCGGCGGCCGCCGCCGCCTATGCTGCCGTGGAGCCCAGCCAGCGAGGCGCCTGGCTCACGCAGCTTCCCGCACCCGAAGCCCAGCTGCTGGTTGCCGCAGCCAATGTGCAGAAGCAAACAGCGGCGGTGCAYRSKGAGCTTGCYGAGCGGGAGGCGGGGTGGSCGGCCCTGGGYGATGAYGAGCGCCAGTGGCTGCARGCGCAGCAAGTGGTGCTGTCTGCCGCCCCGCGGTCGGAGCAGGATGCCGCCCAGCAGGGGCGTGATCTGCAGAACCTCATCGGGCAGTGGAACGCCTGGCCTGCCGACAAGCAGTGGGCCACGGCATGGGCCGACCTGCTTCCCTCCCAGAAGCGGTATGTGCTGGCAAAGTACGGCGTGGAGGGGCCCCTGCCGCTGCGGGCAGCGGCGGGCAAGCTGTTTGCGGCGCTGCCGGAGGAGGAAAGGAAGAAGCGGCAGGCGGGGCTGCCGCCTTTTGAGGAGCGCATTGTGGTGGCTGCCTCCAACTGGCACCGTGCCCAGCAGCGCTGAACAGAGTGATGCTTTAGTTGCCGTCTCATGGCATGCCCCGCTGCACAGCCCCCGCGCTTTCCTCCTGCCTCCAACTGGCACCCTGCCCAGCAGCGCTGCACACAAAATGTGATGCTCACCTTGAATGCCTTGCCTTTCTCGGGGTTCATTTGCCTCTCTACTCGTGCCTGTTCCTGTCCAGACTGTACTGCCAGCCAGCCATCTGCCCTCCCTCCAAATGGCATCGTTCCCAGCACCCCTGAACAAAGTGATGCCGCACGCTTGTGCCTGCCCAGATTACACTGGCGTCCAGGCCGCTGGCCTCCCTGCTTCTCACCCCCTACCCAACCAGTCACCCCCTGCCTGCCCCACACTTGCTCCATCCTTGATGCCCGCCCATGTCCCGCCGAGGCTTCACAGCCCCCCTGCTTTACTCGTGCCACCTGCTCCTCCCCTGCTAGTAGCTTGACGCCTGCACATGGTCCACCCACCCACACGCCTGCTCCCTGCCCTGCACATTCTGGCGTTCCCCTGCGTGTCCCTGCCTCCTTGGCTGCTGCCTGAACACGTCATGCGTGTTTGTTTACAAGCTCATTTCGATTTATACTGGGCAACTTGGCCCTGCTGGCGCCAGCCTGGCGGGAAGTTCAAAGGCGCAGTGTGTTCAACCCTGCAATTTCGAGCTCGACGGATAGTCACCAGCAGCAATGAAGGCATTCACTATGTATAATGGCAAGATCCCTGGTAGCTGTGACACCGGCTGCGGCGCCAGCACTTGCCAAGCGCAGCGTCTCCAAACGCCAACAGCCGGCAACCGTGGCAGCAACAGGTGCAGCAACTGCGTTAGTCGACATGGTAGGCAGATCATGGCATATGGCTTCTGTGGCAGACAAATTGTGCATTGGCAGTACGCGTCAATGGAACTTGTTGAAGACTCAGCAAATGTGGAAGAGGCCGAGTGCCGGCGGGTGCCCAGCGGGCAGGGCGGCGGCACCGCCGCCCCCTCATCAGCAGGCGAAGCAGGGGCATGCGGATCAATCGAATCCAGCTGCGCCGCGCATTAGATCGACCTCGATCACTTTCACAAGACACGATCAGTGCTTCCAGAGCTTCTTGAGAGTGTTCCCGTCAGCAGCTCTCGATGGCGCACCTCAGGTGCACGCACGGCATATCTGCTACTCGCACGCGTATGTGCTTATCTCGAAAGCCCCTGATGCCCGCTGTGCAGCTGTTCATCAAACTGTTGGGTGTTCCTGCCCCCTCACCTGCCTGCAGCTCGCCAGCGGCCTCGTGCACCAGCAGGGCCGCAAACGTGCACCAGCAGCTGCAGGGCCGCCGATCGCGGCTGGTTCTGGCACGCGCACCGGTGGTGGCAACCTCAAGTGAGCGCCGCCGCCCGTCTTGGCCGCTCAGCTGTGTGTGTCTCGGCGTTCTGCATGCCTGCTGCCTGCTTCCGTGCATGGTTACAAACCGCTCCCAGACCCGGCAGGCAGGGTGTCACTCTGCGGCCTGCCTCTTTATGGGGCCTGCGCTAGCGCTAGGCCCGTCTTCTTTGATGCTTGCGCGCCAGGCTCCCGCTCACCAACCCCACCCGTCTCCCTGCCCCGTCCCCCACCCGCAGGTCGAGCGCCCACCCCGCAGCACCCAGCCCCATCGCAGCGTTTGCGGCGCCAGCCCGTGGCAGCTGCAGCAGCAGCAGGGGGCGACGGTGGCAGCACGGGCGGCAGCGGCAGCGCGGCCTCGCCAGGTGGTCCCCACGGCCCGGCATGGCTGCGGGAGCAAACCGCGGCAATGCTGGCCGCCTGGGAGGAACTGGCACCGGAAGAGCGCACCTGGCTGCAGGCGCAGAATGCGGCGCTGGCCATGCAGCCGATCACCAGCGAGGCAGCGGAGGAGCAGCAGCGGCTGTTGCAGCAGTGTGTCGCCGACTGGAACTCCTTCCCACCGGCCAGCCAGTGGCGCACTGCCTGGGCCGACCTGCTGCCTCAGCAGCAGCAAGACACGATGGAGCAGCGCGGGGTGGCGACTGTGGAAGACCTGCTGCCAGCCATTGCTGCAGAGCACACGTCGCTGCCGGATGACCTGCGGGCGGCCTCCCTCAAGCAGCTGCCTCCCGCCGCTGCCCGACTGCGGGTGGCGGCGGTTATCCTGACTGAACAGCTTGCACGGAAGGCGGCATGGGCTGAGCTGGCGCCACAAGAGCGTCGCTGGCTAGAGGCACAGGAGGCAGCTGCGGCGGTTCAGCCAGAGTCAGAGGAGGCAGCGGAGGAGCAGCGGCAGCAGCTGCAGCAGCTGGCAGAGGAGTGGTTGGCCTTCCCGCCCGACAGCTGCTGGCGCACTGCCTGGGCAGACCTCATCCCCTCCCAGCAGCAACAGATGCTGGCGCAGGTGGGGGCAGGCAGCGTGGAAGAGTTTGTGCCGGCCCTGGCAGCGCTGCCGCCAGATCAGCAAGCGTCCGTGATGGAGGGCCTGACTGTGCCGCAGCAGCGCGTGCTTGCGGCAGCAGCGGGCCTGCAGCTGGCAGCAGGGGAGGGCATGCCGCCTGACCAGCTGCTGTGGCTGCAGAGCCTGACCACAGCACGCTCAGCGCAGCCCGCCTCGCAGCAGGTGGAAGAGCAGGCGGCCGCCATTGCGGCGCAGCTGGAGGACCAGTGGCTGCCAGGCATGGGGGAGCCTAGCGCGGTCATCGCTGCTGTGGCAGCAGCCTGGAGCAGGGCGCAGCCCTGGCTGATGATATGGGTGCTTGTCAGCCTGGTGTGGCGGGCAGCACGTCTGGCAGCAATCATGATAGGTGTGCTGCTAGCAGCCAAATGGGCGCCGCGGCTACAGGCACCAGCCTGGGCAGCATTTGTGGCGATGCAGCGCATCAACTTTGGAGAATATATAGCAGCTCGCGCGCTGGCGCATCAGGTCGGCTCCTTGAACGCACCCTGTCTGTTTTGCCTTGCATCTTGATGCTGCGGGCATGTTTGGTGGGTAGGCCTGCTGTCCTGTCTGCTTGAACCTCGCACGGATTGATGTGGTTGTGGTTGGAAGCTGGCAGAGAATGGTGCCAGCAAAGAGAGGGGAGCTGCAGCAGGGGAAAGAGACGGGCCTGCTGGCATCCTGGGCAGCCCAAGGAATGTGCATAGAAGCGGTGCCTTCAAAGCTGCCACCAGGCAGCAGCGACACGTGGGAGTGTCGGCAACGCAAAGAAGACGCAGCATCAGGGAGACGCGTCGGCAGCTTCTGGCCGGCTTCTGTCGGCATGGGAGCGCCAGGCCTGTGGGTGGCATGCCCTAGGGTGGCATGCCACTTGCTTTTGCCTGCTTTTGCTCAGCCGCCTGAACACACCCCTTCTTGCTCCACCCCCTAGTTTCTCCAAGTGACCCTGCCCCGTCCCCTTAACATCCCTTCACCCTCCCCCATTGCCCTCTCCCCACTCCCTGCCTGCTGCAGGCGGCCACGCCACTGGAAATGGCCAAGGAGCGCACAGCCAACTACACAAAGTTCGCGCAAACAGTGGGGCACGTATTTCAGATGTTGCAAATCGTCTGTCTTGACCTGCTGCTGTGGCTGGCTTGGGGCAAAGCGGCAAAAAAGGGCCTGCTTCCCACAATCCACACTGATGTGAAAAACTTCCATGCGGGGGCACTGGCCGCAATTGCTGGCTGGGGGCTCAATGAGGCGCTGGCCGCCTGGAAGGCCTTTAGCGATTGCCACGACTACTGGCTGTCGCCGTAGGACAGCAGCGGCAGCGGCAGCTAGGTGGTGTCCAGGGCTGGTCGGCTACCTGGCCGGAATGGAAAACCTTGACCTCCCCTTGCTCGTCTCCCCAAGTGTGGTGCACTGCTGCATTTGAAATTGGCTCAGGGTAGCTGACTGGTGCCTTTGGCTCAAGATCCCGTCGGTTTCCTCAACAACACGCCTGTAATCTTCTTCCTCCTCTTCTGGACCTCCTCCCCAACCCCGCCCTGATGCGAGCGCCTCCCACATCACCGGCACTGCTGGCTTGGTGGTTTGTTACAGAGGGCGTTGTGCAGACTGAGTGAGCATAAAGTTACAGATTGTGCAAGGGTGTTGTGTGGGCAGGCTGAAAGTCAGGGCCAAGAAAAGAGGTCATAATCAAAGTCACAAGCGCTTGAAGCATGCACATATTGGGCAGGCGGGGGTACCGTTAAAAGCACCAGCTTGGCGGCAGCAGCTCACTTGCACTTGCTCAGAGGCGCAGCGGCCGGCCCCCTCCCAGAGTTTCAGCACCTTGCTTGGCCCGGGACACCCAAAGCAGGCGGCCTCCGCTGTGCTCGACTCGCTTGAACGGGAGGCACATTATAACGGCCGCCAGGGCAGCCTTCATGCGAGGCAGCCTTGCTTGCTATGGACACAGTGGGCAATCATCACTTCACTTGCTCTCAATGGGCGGCACGTAAAACTGGCAGCCAGCCTCGTCAGACATGAGCACCCGCTCATTCACCCCCATGCGCTCACACGCCTCACGGATGTGGGAGAACAGCACTGCAGGGGCGGGGAGAGGGGCAGCCGGGAGGGTGCTGGGGTGAGTAGGGGGAGAGGGGCAGCGAGGCGGGGGGCTGGGTTGTGAGTACGGGGAGAGGGGCTTGCTTTTTCGGGCTTACAGTCTGTTTATCCGCAAAGAAACTCGCGACACAGACCCCCAAGAGACAGCTTGGGGCTGTGGGAAATAAAACAATGCCAAAGCAGAAGATATGCGGGGAGCTACTGTACAATTGGGACGGGTATAGACTGGTATGTAAAGGTGGGGGGTGATGGGTGGATGGGGTGGGGTTGCTGGGAGATGGAGGGTGGGACG
>JTEE01000076.1:363399-375079 GCA_002896455.3 Chlorella sp. ArM0029B | reverse complement strand
CACAAGGGCACCTCCCAGAAGGCATGCATGGCAATATGGTGATGTGCCAGCTGAGACTCAGATGGGCTTCCTGCCCTGCTGCCACCCCTACAGCAGTGGCGGGCCCTGCACCAGCCAGCGGCGGCACCGCTCCCCCAGCCCAACTGCCCTGCCCAGCAAGCCAGCATGTTCGCCTCGAGGGGCCCCTGTCAGCTGTTGGCAGTGCTCCCCGCTCCGCCCGCTGTTCGCCCGCCGCGTATGCAAACAACCAGCCTGCCCTGCCTGCCCTCCTCACAGCTGTCACCGCCAGGGCAACCGCACCCAACGCACCGATCGCAGCGCGCAGGACCTCCTCGCAATCAGGCAGGCAAGCAGAGACAGCAGGCAGGGTCTGAAGGCGAGCCGGGACTCAGAGGGACGTGTCAGCCGCTGCCACGCTGGAGGGCGCGACGGGCCGTCCGTAAACTCCTCGGCTGCACCGATCAGCCCCCTGGCGTGCTAAAATAAACGACTTTGTCCCTTGGATCTGTTTGCTGTAGGCGGGGCGCAGCGACCGAAACGGCCCTCGGACTCTCGCTAGATAGCGGGCGCGAAGTAGTGGGGGTCCACGTCAGCAGCCCATCTACCCTACCTGCGGCCCACTGCGCCTGAAGGTCAGTAGCTGCCTGCAATAAGCATCTCACCAGCTTGAAAATGGCACGATCGGCTGCCTGATTTGAGATCCTTTGTGAAGTCACCCCCCATGCAGCACGCTGTGTGAGCTGCGCTCCCATGACCAAAGCATGCCCCCAGCCTCCACCCCACCTCCTCCCTCTCCACCTCTTCCCACATTCTTCTTTCCGCCTGCTCCTATGCCCGCCTGATTTCACACATCGTGGAGCATTGGCATGCTGGCTGGCAGCCTCACCCTGCCTCTCCTGGTTGGGCCGCTCTTGTTCGCAGGGCGCTTTAGCGTGTTTTTCCAGCGCCCGCACCCGCTGTTCCTGCCCTCGCTGGCGCAGCCAGCTAGCAGCTTGCCCCGCCACCCTGTTTCACGAGTTCCTCACCACATGCCTTCCCTCCCACCACCATTGCTGTCGTGCTCTGCAGGCCCATGGGAGGCCAGCACTACTCACTGGAGACCCGCCAGCGGGCAGTAGATGCCTGGTATGAGGCTGGGCGTCCGCCCCTCAGCAGCCTGGCCCCGGCAGTCACGATCTTCCGCAGCCTGCTGCCAGCAGAAGACCTGCCCACCAACCCCTCAGAATTTGTGCACACCTGGGTCAAAGCTTGGACTACGCGCTTCACAGTGCATTCTCGCAGCCCCCCTCCCCGCAAGTCCGGCATTGACGACGCCGCAGCGCTGGAAGTTGTGCGCATCTTGAAGGACGGCTACGAGCAGGGCCACCGGCACAGGTGCTACCGGAGGCTCAGGCAGGCTGCTCAACGAGATGGCCCCATCAAGGAGATTCTGAAGAAGAACAAGGGAGGACAAGAGGGCAAACCTTTCACCCTGTGCACCCTCTGGCGGCGCCTGAAACAGGTGGACCCCACCCTCACCCGCAAGACCCTGCGGTACACCTACAAGCTGACTGCTGCCCACCGCAACGCGCGTGCTGCCTACTGCGCCAGGCTCTTCACTGCCTTCTTCACTGCACATGACAGAGGCTGTGCCAGCATGCTGCCGATCCACTCCCCGAACCGCCGCTCACCTGCGCCCCGCGCTGGCTGGGCACGGTCGCGATCGCAAGGCGCAGAGCCAGAATGCGCAGAGACCTTCGGCAAGAGTGAAGGGAAAACAGGGTGAGTCAGAAGGTGGGGGTAACGGCACGGTGGGTTGCTGTGCAGTGGCACCAGCTGCTGCCTGCCAAAGCATTGCTTGCGGCCGCTGGGCCCTGGCCCTGTGCCCCAGGCTGCCTCTTCCACGCGCCATACCTGTACTTGAGCCAGGCGCGGAGCGGGAGGAGGGTGAAGAGCAGGCAGACGCCACTCAGGACGAGCAAGAGGGCTTGGTGCAGGTGCTGGAGTGGCGTGAGGGTGGTGGCAGAGCGGCAGTAGAGGGCCAGCTGGAGGAGGAGGCTGATCAGAGTGACTGCCTGCTCCACTCGGTGCATCAGCCGCAGCTGCAGCGGCACCCCCTCGTTGCCAGAGCTGGCCGGGCGCGCGTTGGGGGCGGCGGCGCTGGGGCGGGCAGCGCTGGCAGAGGCGCGAGGGGCAGCTCGACCGGCCCCTTTTGCCTTTCAGGCGGCTGAGGGGCGTTCAGCCCCTGCCCATGCCGCATGGCCGCCTCCGCTGCGCAGCCTCGAGGGAAATTTTGCTGTCGGAAAAGTTGGGCCGTTTTCGCTCGAGTCACCGAAACAGGCAAACACCCTTGCCGTGGCTGCGCTGCTGTGTCTAAGATGTGTCGGAGGGAGAGAGAACATGGCACGGAGCCGTCCAAATGCCGGGTGAGGTCCCGCCTGTTGTGCTGGGCCGAACCCTCCTGGTGCACTGCCCCGCCCTGGCTAGAGACGCGCTCATCTCCTCGATTCTCTTCTGCAACATGCTCTGGCTTGCTCTTACACAAGATCTGGCTGCATACAGCATCATGTCAGTGGGACCTAGCAACAGGTGGTGGGCCCTCCGCCCGGCGGGCGCCGCTGCTGTACAGCACATGTGTCGTCACGGGCTGCCGCCCAATGGCTCACGCTGAGCCGCTTTCTTGCAGCACGCTGGCAGCTGGGTACCATCACGGCGCCTGCTCTCAAACCGTGCCACCTGGAACCACACTGGCAGTGAGGAAGGCGCGGACAGTGGACACGTTGCTGGGCAGAGGCACCGTCTCCCAGGCACCTGTCTGCACGCTGTATCTGCGAGGCAGGAAGGGGAGGAGGAAGAATTGGGGAGACGGTGTTACTTGGCAAATGAGGAGGGGCGTGGGAAGAGATGTTGCTGGGAGGCGGATTCGATTAGTCGCTGGCAATGTTCCCGACTGCTGCATCTAAATGACACACAGGCACGTGCTGTGGAAGATGTGCCAGCTAGCAGTGCAGGATGACATACCCTTCTTGTCTCTAAAGCACCACCACGGCAGGCCGGCAGGCCCTTCCAATGGCACACTGCAGCCACTCAAAAGCGTACCGCCCGACCTGCCGGCTGTACTGCTCTGCCCACAGTGCACCTCCACGTGACCCCGCCCCCCAAAACGCCACCGCCTGCTCCTGCCCCTGCCCCTGACCTCAGGACGTACCGCTCGAACAGCTCGTTGTACTGCTCCCCCTGCATGCCACCCAGCACCCACAGCGCCCCCTCGGCGTGCACAGCGGCGCCGTACGCGCGCCCCGCCTGCTTGGGGCCCTTGGGTGACCAGGTGCCCGTGCGGGGGTCAAACGGCTCGACTGCAGGGCAGGGGGAGGGAGCGGAATGGGCAGGGAGGTGCGGTGAGGTGCGGTGAGGTTTAAGGGAGTGGGCAGTCGTGGGGGCAGTGGTGAAGGCATAGCAAAGGGTTGTGGGGCAAGGGAAGGGTCAAACAAGGGCAAGCGTGCCGCCTTGCCGCCTGTCCTGCACCGGCCCCCACCTCCCAGCACCAGGGGAATCCCAGCACCTGACATCGCACGCTCACAGACACGAAAGACCCGCCCTTGACTTTGCGCCTGCAACCCAATTTCAGCACCCACACATCAACACACATGTACAGGCCATGAACAAGCATGACGTGTCCAGCACCCTCCCCACGCACCCATGGGCATGAACGAGGTTGTCTCGTGTCACATCGTACCTCCCCAAGCACACCCAGCCTGCCCTCCATTGCACTTGTTGAAAGAATGACCACACAACACAAGCACGCCGACACAAGCACATGCGTCCTCTGTACAGAGGAGCCAGGCACCCACCCATGGCCATGAAGGAATTGTGCCAGGCGACATCGTAGCACGTACAGCAGGCCCTTGCTTCGCTCCTTCAAACCATGTGTGCCACTCACACATCAACATTCGCCTACAGGCACCCTCCCCACCCACCCATGGGCATGCACGAGTTATCACGTGTCACGATGTAGCCCCCCAGCACGTACAGCAGCCCCCCAGAGCCAGCGGTGCAGGCGTGCGCGCCGCGCTCGTCGTGCATGTCAGCGATCTGCGGGCGGGTTGGCAGGTGTGGGGTGGCGGGGGTGAGAAGGGACTGCAGTGTGGTGGGGGGAAAAGGGAAGAAGAAGGAGGGGAGATGACGAGAGCCTGTGAACTGGACGCGCTTGTCGTGCATGTCGGCAATCTGCGGGCGGGGTGCAGGACAGAGTCGGTTTGAGGGTTTGCAGGTTTGGGTTGTCGGAGGGGGGAGGGATTTGAGTGCAGGGCAGGGCGGGAAGGGAAGAGGAGGGAGGCGACATGGATGAGGATGTCGGCAGGGAGGGTTCCTCCCGCAGGCAATGGTGAAGGTGGAAAGGGGTGGAGAGGGGTGGGGTAGAGAGGGGTAAAGGTGGAGATGGGTGGGGAGGGGTGAAGTAGAGAGGGGTGCAGGTGGAGAGGGGTGGAGTAGAGAGGGGTGCAGGTGGAGAGGGGTGGAGAGGGGTGGAGAGGAGTGGCGTAGAGAGGGGCGCAGGTGGAGAGGAGTGGAGTAGAGAGGGGTGGAGTGGAGAGGGGTGGAGTGGAGAGGGGTGAAGGTAAAGAGATGTGGAGCGCCGAAAGCCCGGGAAGGTGAGCAGGCACAGGACCAGCAGGACCAGCGGCACTGCCAGTAGGGCTGCCCGTGCTTGGGGGAGCGTAGCGAGCCCAGGAGGTGAGATGGCACACCACCAGCAGCAGCAGCAGCAGCAACAGGGCTAGCAGAAGCGCATCTGCCAGAGCCCGCCTGTGCATGCTGCCTCGCGGATCATAGAAAACGAAACAAACAAACTCGCGGATGCTTTCCTTAGCGGGTGCTGTCCTTTTTATGCTGCCCGTGCTGCCGCCCCACTCACCATCTGCCACTTGCCCTTCCGAGGGTCTAGCCGCTCAGCAGACTGCAGGGCAGGTGCGGGAGGGGGCGAAATGGTAGGCGTGGGTGAAATGGCGAGGTGGGGGTAAAATGCCGCTTGGGCGCCGCAAGGGCGCATTTGACGGGAGCTCCCAGCTATGGGTCACGTCTCATGTTAACAATCATAACATCCCACTACCCTGCAACTGCTACCTTAACGTGCTACGCACTGCCCCGCATGCATGCAGGTGGCTGCCACCGAAACACCTACTGTTTACACCACCATACTGCCACATTGAGTTTAGCCACTTTGCATGTGGCTGACCTGCAGGTAGCTGCCATCATGTCCTGCTGGCGCCACTGCCACATCAGATGTACGCGCATCACATCACGCTCGGCTTCAGTTTGCTGCCGGACTGATGCTGCCACATTTTGTGTTCACCCGCATTGCATGATGTGACGGTAAGTACCGCTCCTGCAGGTAGCTGCCAGCATACCGCCCGTACCGCTGCACAAAGTACACGCATTACCCACACATGACGTCATCACGCCCACCTGCAGGTAGCTGCCGTCACACCCTACCGTCACATACACACAGCCATCCAGCGCAGAGGCGGCGGTGGAGAAGCGCTTGGCACGCAGCTTGGGGCCTGCAAGCGGGCAGGCGGGCAGGTAGCATATGGCTCTTAGCATCAACTCAATGAGAGAGGGAACACAAGCACGGGCGTGTGACTGTGAGTTGCGTTAGCGAAGTCGAGAGGCAGGCGGGCAGGCGGGCAGGGCAACACAGGCAGGGCAGGAGACCAACCGCTGCGGCATCGCCTCGGCCCACTCAGCCCCACCCTGCCCCAACCCACACCCACCCGACGCCCAGGCGTCAATTTCGGGAGTGCAAACCTCCACTGGCGTCTGGACTGCAAATTTCCACAGTGCTGCATGCCCGTCCCCACCCACACATGGCCCACAAAGCTTGCCACCCGCACGCACCCGGCATCCAGGCGTCGATTTCGGGGTTGTATATTTCCACTGTGTCGTACTGCACATCCGCCATGCCACCTCCCACAACGTACAGGCGAGCCCCCAGGGGGGCGGCGCCCGCACAGCCACGCAGGGTAGACATGCTGGGGGCCTGCAGTGCAATTGGGTGAGATGAACGGGCACCGGCACACAGGATGGGCAGGCTGGGGGCCTGCGGGTCGGGTGCATTACAAGAGGTGGAAGACTAGAGTGTCAGGGGGCATGGAAGAGAGCGCTGCCCCGCGCGGGGTTTGACATCCTGGGGGCGTGCGTTTAAGTTGGGGGTTAGATTGATGGGGAAGCTAGTTAGATTGGGGTCTGGGAGGACACGTGAGGGAGCAGGCCAGTGGTGATGATCACTTTGCTTTTCCCCCCAAATAAACCGTATCTCTTTTTAGAAAATTAGGGAAGCTAGTTAGTTTGCAGTCTGGGAGGATACGCGAGGCAGCGGCCCTGCGTCGCTGTGCCGGCGGCCTGCGTCTCAGTAGGAAAGGTAGGGGTGGGCTGGAGGCACGGAGGAGGCTTTCGAGGCTTTGGTGCAGGGTGTGGAGAGCATGCCCAAATTTGCAGGGGAGTAGAGCAGGAGAGGAGCGGGCTCATCGCCGGGATCTGAAGCTGCCCACACCCTCCCGCCCCTCACAAAGCGATTGCCAAGGCAGCCGCAGCCAATTGGCTACCGTGGTGCAAGCGTTCGGGGCAGCATGGCCTTGGCCAGCACACTCACTGAACGCATCATAGCCAGCGTTGTGTGTGCTCCCCATCAAAGCCAGCATTGTAGTCGAACTGCGGGTCTCCAGCTGCAGGACAAGTGGGGAAGGGGGGAGTGCAGAAACACACAAGAGAGTGAGCACAAGTGCTGATTGGCGTGGGTGCACGGCAGACGACCGAGGACCACAGCCTGCCCTGGGACGCCTGCACTGAACCCCTGGGCCCCCGTTCACCTGAACGTGCATAATCGGCAGGGTTGATTGCAGTCTCTACCATGGGCAGGACTGCAATGAGGATGCCAATTGTGAAAGCGTCGGGGGCGGGGCGGGGCGGGGCGGGGCGGTATAATTTCGCGTGGGCCCCGTAGCAGGCCTCCTCCAAGGGCGACGCCAGACCGCCACCGCCTGGCATGCAATACCACACCCCTGTCGACACTCACTTGGCATGGGGCAGGTCTGGCTGGCCAGAGAGGGCCAGCGGCAGCGGCGTTGCCGCCCGCCGTCATGAGCATGGGGAGGGGCACAGGCATGCCGCCTGCGGCCCCCCTGCATTCCTGGGGCCCCTGCGGTGTCTGGATGAGCTGAAACCGCACGCCAGGAGCGGGGACCGGCAAGGTCAAACCACCGCCGCGGCAAGCACTCAGTGAAATCATGGGGGGGGGAGGGGGTTATTCAATTCAGCCGCCGAGCGGGTACTGACTGAGTCGAGGTGAACTGAAGGTGGCCGACTAGTTCCACGGCTGGAAAACTGGGCCGCTTTGCCGCTGTGGCCCTGTATACATACTCCAGGACCTCTCAGGCACGGTTCAACCTGCGCAGCAACCATGTCGGTCACCGCGGCGCTCGGCTTCCGCCCCGCGGCTGGTCACGCCCGCCCGGCCGGCCTGCGAGGCGCAGGTGGGGCGTTGCGGGGCTCCTGGCTGCTCAGCTGAGCCGAGCCGAGCCCGAGCTGAGCCGAGGGTTGTTTTGTAGCCTGCCCAGCCTGAAGGTTTCCTCTTTCGATAGTGTTGGCTGCCTGTTGTCTTTCCTCCTCGTGCAGGCTGCCTGGTGCCGCTGCACACCATCCGCCCGCGGCGTGTGGCCGCGGCCAAGGCGCCGCCGCCCTTGACGGCGCCCCACCAGGCGCCGCCCTCTCAGGAAGATATGCTAGCGGCCTCCTTGGAGTCTCAGCTCAAGCAGCAGGTGGAGAAGAGCCGGGGTGGCAAGCTGATGTGGAAGATCATCTTTGTTGCCACCGGCCTGGTCTGCGCCTACTTTGACTTTCAGGGCGGCGACCGCTATGGCGGCATGGCAAAGCTGGCGATCGCCCTAGTGTCTTTGCTCTTCCCGTTCAGCCTTTGAGCTGGGCCGATAGTGAGCACAGGTGAGATCGCCCGCCTTTGGGCACGGGGAGTGTTGGAAGAGGATGCATATGAGACCGGTTGTTCTACGCGAGGGAACCGTTTGCTCCTGCGTTCAAAGGGAAGCAGCATCCATGCTCCCAGCGATCACTCCCGAGCATCCCGCTGCTGCGCTTGCTCTCACTGTGTCGCGGCTGTGTGTGTGGCCCCACCCTCGCCACCCCTCGCCTTTTGTGCGCCCACATGAGCAATCGTCCCAGCGCGCACCGGCCGGCGTATTGCCTTCAGTCTGCTTGCTCCTCACTGGCTTGCACCCCTGTCATCCCCCCCTGCTCTGCTTTGCAGCTCCGCTTGTCAAGTGTACAATCATGAGAGCGGCAGTGCCGGCTGGAGAGGAGGAGAGAGCAAGCCGCACATCCGGTCTCAGAGCCGGCCGGGGCGCAAGCCTGGAGCACAGCCATCTCACCCATCCATGCCAGTGAGGCCGGCCAGCCTGCGCCGTGACCTCGGCACGCAAATCAGCTAGAGGCACGGTGGGCATCTGCGGCTGCCCGGCAAGCCAGGTCAGCACGGCCCCCCCATTCATTCTCACAGAGCTCAGCCAACCTTTGTCCTTCTTCACTTCCTCTGCTTCGCACCCCAGGCCTGCGTGTCCCTGCCCCCATCTGCACACATCAACCCGTCGACTGCCTTGACAGCTGCCTTGTGCTTTGCAAGCCGCAGCTGCTCCCCCGTCCCATCATGCACTTAGAGCCACCGTGCAGTAGCGGTCTTTGTCTCCCTCTGTATCTCTGCCCCCAGACCTCTGATATGATAACGTGCAACCGACTTGCGCGCATGCACAGACCGCACGTGTACGCATGTAAGGCTGGGGTAAGCTCAACACATCCTACGAAGCTGCACGGGAACTCTCCCTTGAAGGAGGCTGGCTGTTGCAGGCAGGAGCAGCATTGCCCGCCGTGGCTCGTATCCCAGGCAAGAGGGGGAGATTCTGCCGCTGTGCTGAGTGGGTGCTATTGCCACGACAGAGCAGGCAGTCGAGCAGGTGATTGAACAGGCAGCCTAGCAGGGGAGGCCAAGGTGGCCAAGCGCAGCACGCCACTGTGCATTGCCACCTTTCCGTATCAGTGCAAGTGCCGTGTTGTTCACATGACGCGATGCCACCTCGCTGGACTGCCTCACCGCTGAGCCCCGCGTGGTGAGCTGAGCTGGCAGGGTCGCCCAAGGGGCAGGCGAGGGGGAGCAGCACAGCTGGGAAGCACGTCTGCTTGTGGTTTGCACTGCAATGCACTACCTGCACGCCCTATGTGCCCACCCGCCCGCCTGACCGCCTGACCCAGCAGGCACTGCACACACACGGCCCTCCCCTGCAGGGTTCAGGGTTCAGGGTTTATTGTTCAACTTCAAGCCCTACCACTGCCATACAGCCAGCCCTCCCTGCATCGTCGCACCTGCACTGTTGGGAAGCCACCGCTGCCTGCTCTTTGCCTGTTTTCTACAAGACTGCCCGCAGGGCAAAGCCCACGTGCTGTGTGACCAGCTTATGCCAACTCTGCCCTCTGTCACAGGCGCCGCACACAGGCAAACAGTTTTGCATCACCCGCAACAAGCCGCGCACTTTCCCCCACCCACCCTCGACAACGAACGACTGTCATGCCACAACGCCCACCACGACACACTACACGAAGAAGATTGTGTCTCCGCTCGTGCAGCCTGCCCCCGCATGCGGGCAGGCCACGACGCCCTGCCTCCCACACTTTCCGGGTGGCGCACGGCAGGCCGTTGCCGTTGCCTGTGCCTCCTCCCCTCCCTCCCAGTCCCCCTGAGTTTTACGACGTTTCCGTCCCCAGTAGGCGGCTCTGTCGTGCCGCAACTGCTTTTGTGCCCAGCCCAGCCCAACCCAACGGTCCACTTTGTCGGGGGCCCGGGCTTTTCATCATTCTAAGAAGCCTCTCGCCAACAGCTGTGCAATTTCATCCCATTCTCCACCCCTGCCTGCACAACAAGGACGCCACAGGGCAGGACAGGGAGGCTGTGGGGGCTGCCGACAGCGAGGGGGGGAGAAGAAGGTAACGTCGATCGCACAGGCCACCCACATCGATGCCACCCAGTGTGCTTTGTTCCGTTTCCCCAGGTGTGCGTGTCGATTTTCAAGATTTAACAGTGGCTGGCTGGGGGTATCTTCTCGGTGGGGGCATTGGGCACATTGAGCCACATGAGAATTGGCACAGGACAGAAACACAGGCAGGGCACTGGAGGCTGGTGTGGTTGGTCAAATTCATGTCGGGAGGTGCGTGTTGGGCAAACAAGAGGAGGAGATTGGCAAAAGTAAGGGAGATACAGAGGGGCGGCGCGCCGGCCATGCAAAGGGGGCAACAGTAGATGTTGGCTTGGTTGGGGCAGTGAGAATGGGATCGCAGACACCCTGCCTCTGTGCGGCAGGCATGGGTTAGGAACAGAGGGGGGCGGAGCGAGCGTGGTCCTAGAGGCACACATGTTGCAGGGGGGGTGGGCTGGGGGCGCAGAGCAAGAGCAGGGAGGGAGGCGACGGGGGTTGGAAAGGAGCGCGCGGGGGATAGGTGGGGCAGGGGCAATGCAGGCAGGGAAGAGGAAGGGAGAGCCAGGGCGTTCATGGCTGGGGCGTCAACAGTTTGCGGGCCGGCACAACTCGAAATTTGAATGGGGGGGAGGGGCACGGGAGGGGACAGCATTGGTGGAGGGCAGCGGGGAAGGAGGAATGGGCGGGTGCACGCGGCACGGTGCTGTACTCGTGCTGTACTCCCGTGGCTGAGCAGGCAAGGAGCCGGGATGCGAGGCGGATGGGTGGGGGGAAGAACAAATGTTGGAAGGGGTTCAAAATGGAGCGATGGGGCTGATTAAAAAATAGCCGGGGGGCCTAGGCACGGGAAACTTGGACACCTCAGCAACTCTTTGGGCAGCGGCCGCTGGGGGAGGGCTGGCGCCAGGTGTGCTGACCTGTCGTCTACTCACTGAGCCAGGCAGTGAACCGGGCCAGGGTGCCGTGTGCAACTAGTGTGCAGCTTGTGTGCAGCTGCCTGCAGCCTGCTGCCGTACTCAGGCTGGGCGGCGCATCAAGCGGCAGAGGCAGAGGCAGGGGCGGTTCAGGCTTGAGTGGGGGAGCGGGGAAGTTGTGGTGGTCGCAGCGCAGGCCGTGGCTGCGCCAGGCCGCGGCTGGGGTGAGCCAGTCAGTCACTCTGGCCTGGCGCCAGGCTGTGCTGTTCTGTGCTGTGCTCTGTCCCGTATCACCATGCGTGGTGGCTGGAGTGGGCCAGTCAGTCACTCAGCGCACCTGCTGTGCTATGCTGTGCTGTCCTGCTGCGCCCCATCACCTCGCATGATGGCTGCAGTCGTCTGCATCTGCCAGGTAGCAGCGCCACTGGCGCGCTCTGCTGCTGGCGGGGCTACGGGCGATCACGACGTTGCTGCAGCCCCCGCCCAGCTCTGCAGGAAGCAGTGTTGCATGCATCATGTGGGAGGCAAGAGAGGTGCGCATGCGTGTGCCAGCATGCGCACACTTGGCCATCCCATCCCATCCCAGGGAAGCGTGGAAAGCCAAGAGGCACCCCAAGCACAACGCGGTGCGGCACCAGACACCAACCCATTCGGCATGCCAGCCAAGCACAGGGAACCAACCCAGCCATGCACCCACCCACCCAGCCCACGCCCATGCCCTGCCCCAGACGCCCCAGGGCACCAAAACCACCTGCC
>JTEE01000076.1:320774-341923 GCA_002896455.3 Chlorella sp. ArM0029B | reverse complement strand
GATGGGGCGGGAGGCAGGGTGATGGAACGGGTGCAGGAGGCAGGGAGTGGGTGCAGAAGGCAGGGAGCGACGGGGAGGCAGAGGCCTGCAGAGGGTGGTGGAACGGGTGCAGGAGGCAGGGAGTGGGTGCAGAAGGCAGGGAGCGACGGGGAGGCAGAGGCCTGCAGAGGGAGGAGGTGGGTGCATGAGGCAGGGGTTGATGGGGCGGGAGGGAGGGTGGTGGAATGGGTGCAGGAGGCAGGGAGCGATGGGGCGGCACAGGCCTGCGAAGGGAGGGAGGGTGAAGTGGGAACAGGAGGCAGGGACTGATGGGGCAGCAATCTCGCCAGCGCCTCGCGACCGCGCAGCCACATGCGGGGGAGCAGCTGAAGCATGCATGGGGCAGGGCGGGGAGTGGGGGACAGAAGGGCAGGGGCAGGAGGGAAGTGGGGGACAGGCGGGCACGGGCATGAGGGGGGTACGGGACAGGAGTGCAGGAGCAGAAGGGGGCAGGACGGGCGAGGCCCAGAGGTTGCATGCACACCGTCACAGGAGGCGAGGGGCTGCCCAGAAGAGCTCAACAGCTGTCGCCGGGGTGGGGCTAGACACACAGCCGCTTGCAACCGGCAAGAGAGAAAGGGAGGGACATGCAGGAGGCACCCAGCCCGAGACCCTCGCTGCCCTGCCCCCCAGCCGCAGCCGCCTGCTGCCCGCCACGCCATGCCTGCCTGCCAGGCAGCCAGCCTGCCCTGCACACCTGCTCACGCAGCGGCTTGGCGCCGGCGGGGCCCGCCGCCTGGGCAGCCACTCGGGCTGCCGTGACTTTGGTGATGAAGGAAAGCAGGGGCTCCACGGTCAGCTTGGTGATGTGCATGATGAAGGCCTCGCAGGTGGACTTGAGGGCGCGCTCCAGCTCCTGTGAGCGATAGAGGTACACAGAAATTGAGGTGTGTAGAAAAATCAGAGTTTTGGGATGGTAATGAAGGCCTCGCAGGTGGATTTGAGGGCGCGCTCCAGCTCCTGTGGAGGGCAAAGGGTACAGCAAAGGGTACAGCAGTCACTGGGGTGTGAGAATGTGTGCAAGGTGTGTGCTGGGGGGTGCATGATGTGGGCCTCGCAGGTGGACTGGAGGGCGTGCTCCAGCTCCTGCAAAGGCAAGGGGAGGGCAGGTTCAGAGGGGCGGCCAAGTGTGTGAACTGGGGGTCCCCTTGCTTACCCTCTCAGTGCACCCGGCCGTGAGCCCCCATCCAGTTGGCACCTGCACCCTCCTCGCCTTTGCCAAGCAACAACGAAATACCGCTATTGCCCTCCCGCAAACCCCACCCTCTCATCCCCACACCTTCTTAGAGTCCGCCTGGCCCTCCGGCAATGCGCAGCGCCGCCTTGCCCCAGCTGCAGGTACCATTCACCCCTTGACCTTGCAAACCAGAGCGTGCATCGAAAATCACACAAGTTTCCAGCCCTCTAAACGAGGAGCCCTCCCCTCACCTTCTTGGGAGTCAACCTGGCACTCTGCAATGCCCGGCGCTGCCTTGCCCCCATCCACCTCCCGACCTTGCGTACCAAACAACTAGCAAACACCATGCAAGTTTTCAGCCCTCCAAAAGTGGAGCCCTCTCAGCTAGCTCACCTTCTTTGAGTCCACCTGGCTCTCTGCAATGCGCGGCGCCCCCTTGCCCAGCAGCTGCACCACCGCATTGTCCGACGACCAGCTGAACAGCGGCAGCTGCCCGCTCAGCGTGCGTCGCAGGTAGTCGCGCATGTGGGTGAAGTCTGCGGCACAAGGAGAGGGAGGGAGAAAGTGTTGGCGACCAGGCATGCGCCGCAGGGAGTAGCGCACGTGGGGAGGTTTGCAGACAGGGCACACACACACACACATGCAGGGGCAGGGGCGTTTCCTACTTGTTTGCACCAGCCGCAGGTGCGTGGGGCGAGAGGGTAAAGTGCACAGCCAGAGCCGGCCATGCACACGCAGGCAGGCAGGCAATGCAGGGCGCTGCGGGATACTGGCAGAGGTTGAGGCCGCAGGCCGCACAGTCAGGCACTCTGAACAAGCAATAACACATGTCTCTGCCCAGGCAGAAAAAAACGCCCCCCCTCGCACACGCACCAGGTCCCCGTTCCACCTCAGAAAAGCAGGTAGACAGGCAGGCAGGCAAAGCAAGTTGGGCAGGAACACACAGGCAGGCAGGCAGGCAGGCAGGCAGGAGCGACGCCAACTCCCCACACCACACACGCACCCAGGTCCTGCCTCACCACGGAGAAGCCGGCCGGATGGCAGGCAAAGCAAGTTGGGCAGGAGCAGACACATTGGGCACCCAACCAGGCAGACGTCACTCCAACTCCCCACGCCACACACGCACCCAGGTCCCGCTCGGCCACCGTTAAGTCTCAAACCCAACCACCAGGCTAGGCAACGACAGGAACGGGAGGCAAGGGCTGCCCAACGAGAGTGTTATATATAGAATAGAATATAGAATCAAGTAGAAAGAATCAAGCCCTGTTGCGAACCCAGGTCCCCGCTCCATCTCGGAAAAGCAGGCAGACAGGCAGGCAGGCAAAGCAAGTTGAGCAAGAGCAGACACATTGGGCACCCAACCAGGTAGAGGTGACTCCAACTCCCCACGCCACACACGCACCCAGGTCCCGCTCCGCCACCGCAAAGTCTCAAACCTAACCACCAGGCTAGGCAACGGCATGAACAGGAAGCAAGGGCTGCCCAACCAGAGTGTACCAGAACCAAGTAAGAGTCAAGCCCTCTTGCGCACCCAGGTCCCGCTCCACCATAATGAGAAGCAGACAGGCAGGCAGGCAGAGCAAGTTGGGCAGGAACCCACACAGGCAGGCAGGCAGACATGACGCCAACTCCCCACGCCACCCACGCACCCAGGTCCCGCTCCACCACCGCGAAGTCGGCCTCAAAGGGCGCAATCTGTTCTCGCAGCACCAGCAGCTGCTTGATGGCAAACAGCTGGCTGTCCATGACGCCCTTGGACTGCAGGCAGGGGCGGGTGGGCAGCGGGGTGGCAGTCTGGGTGGCAGTAGCGTTTGTCAAGCACATATGGAAAGTAACGATGTAGCAGAAGGTGGCCCCTCACGCCCTTAGACTGCAGGCAGGGGCGGGTGGGTGGAAAGGGGCGGTGTTGGGGTTGTAGGTAGGTCTATTATTGGCTGCGTGGTGGCGCACGCCTGGGTGGCAGCCAGCACTGCCTCGTGCACGAGGCCACTGAAACAGTGCCTGGGCCCTCCCCACGCCGCACCCCACTGTCTCGTGTATCAAATACAGAGCACATCCCATTGCCCAGTGATTCAAACACCAACCCAACTGCCCAATCAAACAACCGTGCACAACACAAAATCACCCCACCTTGAGTATCTGGCGTGCCGCGTCCTGCACCGATGACGTGGCAGCCAGCACAGCCTCATGTGCAAGCCCGTTGAAGATGTGGGCATCCACGCCGCGGTACAGCTTGCTCAGCAGCATCAGCGTGCGCTGTACCGGCGGGTACCAGCTGCGGTACGCCTCAGCCTCTGCCGGCGACTGCCCCGCCGCCGCCGCCCCCTGCTGCTGCCCCTGCTGCTGCGCCTGCTGCGCCTGTTGGTCGGCTGACGTGGCAGCAGCGCCGTTGGGGGCCGAAGATACTGGCAGGTCCTCCTCATGCCAACCATCTGCCGCCTCTTCTGCCGCCCCTGCCTGCTGCCCTCCCTCGCCGCCGCCGCCGCCCGCCACCGCTGCCGCCGCCGCTGCCGCCTCCGCCATGCTTGCCTCTTGTTCCAGCAGACGTGGGTAGTCCAAGTCCTGGGGCTTGGGCGCAAACCCAGCAATCTCTTCACGCACAAACGCTTGGGCCCTGAAAGTCAGGCGCTCTTGAATGTCTGCCAGGGTGCGCTGCAACATGGGCTCCAGCGGGGCCACCGCGTCCCCACGCCGCCCAAGCTGCTCTTCCATGACCTGCAAGGAGGGCGCAAGTGGCGCTTCTAGTGATTGCTCTGTTGTTTGTGTTGTTGCTGCTTCTGTTCAATGGAGGGAAAGGGCAGGGGGAGGGAGAAGAGCAGAGGCGGGCCGGCGAACAGGGGCCAGGCAGGTGCGGGCAGAGCGGGACAGCAGGAGACACACACACAAGGAGTGCTGATGCGTGCATTGACAAAGTGTTGCTGTTATTGACACCCCCTTTGCCAGCCCCACCCAGCCCCCCNCCACAGCTCACCCCCAGCCAACGCATGCCCAACCATTGTTTGACAAGCATCAGGGCTGGCAGTGGCAGGGCCCAACCGGCCGGCCTCCCAGGGTGCACAGCAGGGCGCAGCAGGGTGCACAGCAGGGCGCAGCAGGGTGCAGGACGCAGCAGGGTGCACCAGGGCGCAGCAGGGTGCACAGCAGGGCGCAGCAGGGCGCAGCAGGGTGCGCAGCAGGGCGCAGCAGGGTGCGCAGCAGGGCGCAGCAGGGTGCGCAGCAGGGTGTGCAGCAGGGTGCACAGTAGGGTGGCCAGCAGGGCGCAGCAGGGTGGCCAGCAGGGCGCAGCAGGGTGGCCAGCAGAGCAGCGCACCTCCAGCCGCAGGATGTCCACCAACTCGCACAGCGCGTCGATGTCCTGCACCCCTATGAGGGCGGGGCGCACGGCGTCGTACAGCAGCGTGCACAGCGGGTCGACGAGCGGCGACAGCGCGGAGGAGCCGCCGGATGCTGAGGTGGCAGGGAAGAACTGCTCAAACAGCTGGGCCTCCTGGCTGCAGGCCTGCAGGGTGCAAAGGGAGGAGGGGCGGGGAGGCAGATGAGAGCTAAGGGGTTGAAAGGGGTGGCAGGGAAGAAGTGCTCAAACAGCTGGGCATTTCGGGCGTGCGGAGGGGAGCAGGCACGTGCGCTTAGAAAGCAACACTAGGGATGGGGGGAAGAAGTGCTCAGCCAGCCAAACCTCCAAATAGGCGCAGGCGTGCAGGGTGTTAAGGTGGGGCGGAGAGGGAGCAGGAGCATGCGCTCAGAACAGATTGAGGGACTAGATCTGCTATGTCACCTGGGGGGAAGGGGTGGGAGGAGCGTGCGGGAGGCAGGGTGTGGAGGGGAGGTCAGTAAGGGACGTAGGCCGGGCCAAGCGCAGCAAAAGGAGTGCACTTGCGCAGCTTTAACCCGCATGTTGGCCAACCATTTGAGGTTGTCAGTCGCGCAGGCCTGCTACAGAGATGATACTGCCCAATCAAGGGCTCCGGGACTGCCACCACCGACCCTCATGGGAACCGAGCGCTGTGTGCACTCCGCCAAACCACAGCACTGAATGAGACGGGATCCCAAGGCAAGTCTGACCCCTGTCTTGGGCCCCTGTCTGACCCCTGCCTGGCCCCCCTGTCCGACCCAAGAGCAAACAGGGAAGCTATCTGCCCTCCCTGACCTGCATGAGGTACGCGCAGCCGGAGCGCAGCAGCGAGGGCAGCGGCTGCTGCGCGCACTGCCGGATGTGCGCCGCCACGGGAGCCTGCATCAGCGCCAGCCGCGTCTCGCAGTACAAGTCCTGGCAGTCCTTGAGCAGGCGGGCATAGTCCTGTGCACGGCAAACGGGAGAGCGGGAGAGTGTGAGGGTTTGGAGCAGGGCGGCCAGATTGTAAGGGTTTGGGGTGGCGCATCAGTCCTTGAGCAGGCGGGCATAGTCTCGTGCACAGGCCCACAGGCAGGCAGGCAGGCTGCATCTTTCTACCTGCGCCCCAAGTAACTCGCAACAGACCCCAACCCACAGCCACTTGCCTGCGACTGCTGCGCGCGCTGCTCAATGCCCTGCAGCAAACCTTTCAAGGCTGGCTCCGCCGCTGCCCTGAACCGCACGTACAGCAGCGCTGCCTCAGCGCCATCCCCGGCGGCCACCGCACCCTGCTGCTTGTCCGCCGCCGCTGCAGCGGCAGCCGCGCCCCGTCCGTTGGCCACNCCCCTCGCGCACTGCCGCCGCCACCTGCGCCGCTGCGCCGCGCAGGACCTGCTGCACCTTGGTGCGCACGGCGGTCAGGGCGCGCGCCTGCAGCTGCCTGAACTTCACAGCATACGTGGCGGCGTCGGCATACTGAGGGTTGGCTGCCACGTAAGAGATGCAGTCGTCCAGGCGGCGCAGCAGGGGCAGGAAGTCTGCGCTGTCCACCGAACCAGCAGCCGTGTGGAACTGCAAAAACAAAACGGAGGGAGATGGGGCGGGGCGGGTTTTGGCATTTGCCATTAGGCAGGCAGGGAGGGGCAGGGAGAGGGGCAGGCATGGGGCCCTTGTGCGAGGCCCCGAAGCGGGCAGCGGAGGGGCGGGTGGCAGGTGAGCGGGCAGGCAGGGAGGGGCAGGGAGAGGGGCAGGCATTGCACCAGCCAGCCAGTTGCCGGGGATGAGCTGTGCCCTATCGGGCCGCCCTGCGCCCACGCCCAACCCCCACAGTTCCCCTGCACCCAGCCGCCCAGTCACTCAACCAGCCACAAACTTAACAACCAACCGGTCAATCTGCTGTCAACATCATTCACAACAGAGCAAGAACAGCAGCCCTGTGTCCCTGCCGCTCAAAGGTGAATCTCGCCGGTGCAGTTGCATGCCGGAATCCATGCTGTGCGGGTTCGTGACTTATGACCGGAATCCCTACAGTACTTCCGTGCACCCACATGTGCCGACACGCTTTCCACCTCTGCCCTCTCGTACATTCACCTGCGCCGCCACGCTTTCCAGCTCGTCAAAATAGCTCAGCTTGGAGCGGATGGCGCCTGCCAGCTCCTCCAGCCGCGTGCGCTCCGCCACCAGCCGCTCACAAGTGGAGTGCAGGGCAGAGGTGCGGGTGGCCACGGTGCGGTGCTGCTCCTTCAGCCGCTCGAAGAGGTCCAGGACCTGAGGCAGAGGAGGGCGGGGTCAGGGGCAAAGGGTGAGGGACTATAGTGTTGCTGCTTCAGCCGCTCAAAGAGGTGAGCACAGTTGCACGAGGGGAAGGCGCAGGGTGAGGGGCGCAGGGTGAGGGCCGCTGCTGCTCCTTCAGCCGCTCGAAGAGGTCCAGGACCTGCGGCAGAGGAGGGCAGGGTGAGGGGAGCAGGGTGAGGGACTCTAGTCGGCGGTGTTGCTGCTTCAGCCGCTCAAAGAGGTGAGCACACTTGCACGAGGGGAGGGCGCAGGGTGGGGGGCGCAGGGTGAGGGCCGCTGCTGCTCCTTCAGCCGCTCAAAGAGGTCCAGGACCTGAGGCAGAGGCGGGCAGGGTGAGGGGCGCAGGGTGGAAGAGTGGCCACGGTGCGGTGCTGCTTCTTCAGCTGCTCAAACAGGTGCAGGACCTGAGGCAGAGATGGGTGAGACGCAGGGTGAGGTGTTTGAGCAGTGTATGGTGCTGCTGCTTCACCTACAAAAGGATGCGGGTGCGTCTCGTTCACGGTCTCCAGCACCATTCACCCACCACCCACTGCTTCACACTCCCCAGCAGGCCGTTGCACTGCCCACGACTGCGTCCAGCACCACCTGCTTCACAGTCCCCAGCAGGCCGGCCCACCACACACCCACTGTGCCCAGCACCCACCTGCTTCACCGTCCCCAGCAGGCCGTCACAGGTGGCCAGGTGGCCCTCCAGTGCCGCCCCGTACCGCCGAAACGTCTCCTCCGTCTCGCTCGATCGGGCAGCCTCCAGCTCTGACAGCCAGCGGTAGAAGTCGGAGCTGTTCTGCAGCAATACAGAGCGATTGGGGGGCCAGGGAGCACGTAACGCCTTGAGACGGCAGTCCAGGGAAGGCTGGGACACGAGGGGCAGCTGCACGACAGTCAGCTTTGACAGCCAGCGGTAGAAGCCGGACCTGTTCTGCAGCACAGAGGGGGACATAGAACTGAGCATGGGGAAGTCAGGGCAGCTGTCACCAGCTCTGACAGCCAGCGGTGGAAGTCGGAGGCTGTTCTGTAGCAAACATAAACCAGCAAGGGGTACAAACACGGACAGAATCAAGACAGGTGGAGTGGAGGGCAACCGTGACATTGAGGGCATCTGCACCCAACCTAAGACAAGACAGCCAGGGCTTGGTGTCGGTGCTGCTATGCATGAAAAACAGTGTGCAATGTGGGGACACAACTGAGCTGCTGATTACGCAGCCCTGGCCAACAACTTGACGATGGGGTTGCATCAAAGCTGCGTCCGAAGCTTCGTTCAAATCTTGGGTTCAAAGCTTCACTGATGCTCACCTGGAGCACGACCTCCTCAAAAGAGGTGCCGGCAAAGCTGGAATCGGCGCCATCGGCGGAGCTCGGCGAAAGCGGGGTGGCAGGCACCTGCGAAGAGTCGGGCGTGGTGGTGCGTGCGCCGCCAGGCGACAGCACCTGGAGCATGTGCGGCGAGAGAGGGTTGGGCAGGCAGGTAGAGGGTGAGGGACACGGTGGAACAGAACGAAGTGTTCAAGGCTGGCAGCAGCACGCACAGAGGAATGGTCTGAGCGGGGCTGAGTGGGGCTAAGTGCTGGGGCTCATGCCCACCCTTTGGTGGGGTTTGTAGACTCATGCCGGAAGGTGGTCATTGGCAGCACCCAGCGGCACGCGGCCAGCCCCCGCACCTGCTGGGGCATGGGCCGCTGGCCACAAGTCGCACTGATGACATCGATCGCAGACTGCTGGCTGTGGCTCAGCACCGCGCTGTGCTCCCACACGCTGGCCTGCAAAAATGTGCAGCAGTACGTGAGGCGGCGCGGTGGCGGCGGCGGGTGGGGCGGACAGCTGCGGCAACGTGCCCAGCTGCTGCCGCCTGCCTACGCGGTCACATGCGTCAACAGCAACACATGATCAGCCGCATGGGAGCGTTGGAGGCGCCAGAAGCGCGCGCCACCCACCACTGAATAGCCTTTGGTTGCGGCTGCAGATGAGAGCATCCTGCCGGCCCCTCCGGCAGGTCCATCGGCAGCCGAGGCCATCCCCGGGCTCACTGGCCTCTCACTGCCACTGCGATTGCCCCTCCTGTCCTGTTGTACTGTGCTTTGGTGCCGCTAGCTGCTGCCATTCGTTTGCCGACGGTGATCTGATCGCCAGAAAAAGGTCTGGTCGCTCGCTCAGAGTTTGGCGTGCTGGGCACCAGGCTGGCTCAGCACGACGCACGAAAGCACTGTGATGTGCTAAATCAATTTGCTGGATCAATTCACGACACTGGAGGCTTGTATGAATACATTATGCAACCGGATGCCGGCGCAGTGCAGCAGCAGCTGCAGACGTTGATGCTGGCGGCCCGACAGTGCTTGAAGGCCTCACAGGTGAACCCCAGCGGGGACATGGGCATGTCGCAGTCGTCCATGGAGGACAATTAAGGGTTTCAATGCCGGCCCGCCGCCCAACCAACCTGCCTGCAGCAGCACCGCCACCGCCCGGTCGCCAACTTTCTGTACTGACCTCCCTGCTGTCGTTTCCTCCCTGCTGCCCCATCACTCGTGCCCTGCAGCCTTGCCGTGCTGTGGATCTTCTAGAAGCAGCGCTGCAGCTGGACGGGCGCAACGCTCTGGCACTGTTCCTGGCCGCCTCGGCACGGGCTGCGCTCGGGGAGCATGCCGCAGCGGCCGCAGCATTTCGCAGCGCGGCAGCCGTGACAGCTGGTGCAGCCCCGGGCAGCCAGCGGCACCAGCTGCACCTCACATGCACCGACAACCTGCTGCTTGAGGCGGAGCGGGTGCTGCCCCCCAGCTGGGTGGCTGCATTGCACGACGCGCCCCGGCTGGCAGCGCTGCAGGCAGGCATTGCGGCAGCCGTGACCTCGGCCACAGCAGCGGCAAGGGGCAAAGCAGGCGGCGGCTGCCGGGTGCTGGTGGTGGGAGGGCTGGGGATAGAGGCGGTGCTTGCTGCGCATGCAGGGGCGGCAGCTGTCATGGTTTGGTGCGATGCCAACCCGTTGGCCGCACAGCTGGCAGGAACGTTGGGTGCTGACAGCGGCATTGCAGCCGGCACCCTCACCACCGCCACGTCCCCAGAGCAGCTTGCCGGGCAGGGTCCGTTTGATCTGGTTGTCTTGACAGACGCGCTGGGCAGCTCGATTGATTGGCAGCTGGTGCGGCGCCAGCTCAGCGGTGTAGCGCCCCACCTGCGCCCCGGCGCAGCGCTGCTGCCGCATGCTGTGCGCATTAGGGGCTGCCTGGTGGAGTGCCCAACGGCGGTGGCCCTGAATCAGGTGCGGTGGCTTTTAGTGGTGCTGTGACTCTGGCACTATGGCACTAAGTGGCTCTGGTGGAGTGTAGTCGGGAGTACTTGGGACTTGATGGATTTGTGTAAAACCAAATTTAGGTGAAACTACATCAGGTGAGGTGGGGTGAATCGATAAGTTTAAATACACCATCTGTGGCTGTCCGCATGGCACACGTTTTGGATTCTCAACTTCCTATGGGTGGTGTGCTGCAACGTGTGCCTGGGTGGGTTGGTGTGCGTTGCCTGGGTTGAAACAGGTGTTGTAACAATGGCCCACATGCTGAACAGGGAGTGCATGAGTGTGCAGTCAAAGCACGGGCACCACAAGCACACCTCATCCCCCACCTCCACCTGCTGCCTCCCACTCCCTGCCCCTGCACCGCTCCGTCGCATGACTCCTGTTGGCTCCTTGTCCCTAATTCAACTGATTGATTGATTGATTAATTGATTGATTGACCTTGCCCCCCACGTATGCACGCCATTGTTGCTGCAGGTGGACGTTGAACAGCTGAGGAGCGACACTGGCGGCCTGGACCTGTCTGCTGCCAACCGCCTGCTGCCGCTCAGCGCCCGCTCGGTGCTGCTGCCCACCCACCCGCACACCTCACTGACAGCCATCACAACACTGCTGTCCGTGCCGCTGGCTGGCCTGCTGCCCACAGCCTGCAGCCCGGCACCCACATGGCATGCTGTGGGTGGGGCCAGCGGTGGGAGTGTGGCAGCAGCGGCAACGTGGCTGCCAGTGACGGCCGTTGGGGCAGCAGATGCGCTGTGCTGGTGGTATGAGCAGCAGCTTGTGCCCTCAGATGGAGCAGAGGTGCTGTCTGCCGACCCTCACGGGTGCAGCTGCCAGGAGGCCCAAATGTGTACCGCCTCCTGGCAGCACATGCAGTACCTCGACAGGCGCCAGCTGGCAGCCGGGCAGGCCGTCGAGGCACGCTGCTCGCTGGCACCTGCCGGGGGCGCCGCTTTCCAGCCTGGCGCAGCAGCAGCAGCAGCAGCAGCAGCGGCGGCCTGCGAGGCGGTGCAGGCGCTGAGGCTGGCAGGGAACAGCGTCAGTGGGGCAGGCGGCGGGACGCTGCGCCTGCGCCTCGATGTGCTGCTGCATGGCGCGGGCAACGGGGGCAGCCTGCTGCTGCCCGTGCCGGCAGAGCAGGCAGCCATGGCGGCTGCAGTCCCGCTCTACCATACCTCCATGCTCAACGACAGCGCCAGGACGGCAGCCTATCGGGATGGCATTGCTGCGGCCATGCAGCAGGCTTCGGCTGGGGGCAGCGAGGCGCCGCTGGTGCTGGAGATTGGCAGCGGCTCCGGCCTGCTGTGCCTGCTGGCCTGCCAGGCTGGCGCCCGACGCATCGTGGGCTGCGAGCGCATGCCGGAGCTGCAAGAAGCTGCGGGGAAGCTGCTGGCGGCCAATGGGGTGGCCGACCGAGTGACCATTCTGCCCAAGCACAGCAAAGAGCTGAGGGTGGCCGCAACGGGGGAGGCAGGCGGGGCGGCAGACCTGCCCCGCAAGGCTGACGTGCTCATACATGAAGGTCTGTTGCCCGGTTTCTGTTGGCCGGTTTCTGTGCGGGTGAGGCTGGTGAGGTCATGGCAGCAGGAGTGCGTCGTTTGGCTGTGTATAATCAAGGGTGTGAGTGCTTCTGCACACAGACGGCTGTTGAACCATCTGCCACTTGCTGCTGGGTCGAGGGGGTGTGTGCCCCAATCAGAGCTCTTGCCCCCGTGCCTGCCCTGCAGTGTTTGGCACGGACCCGTTTTCAGAAGGTGGGGCGCGGCGGCTGCCTGCACGTGCCGCCTTGCACACATTGCATCGCATGCATGAATGTGCACGCAAGGGCGCGCTCGGCTGGCTGCTGAGGCATGCTATGCTGCTGGCCCCACCACTTGGGTTTGAAGCTCCATTTTGGAGCTTGACGTGCAGAGAAGAACGTCCCAAACTCCTTCTCGCCCCGCCCCTGCAGGCGTTGTGCCCTCAATCCTGCACGCCCGGCAGCACCTGCTGGCCCCCTCCGCCCTGCTAGCTCCCTGCAAGCTCCGAGTGATGGCGGCTGTGGCCGCGTCTGCTTGCCAGCACTGCCTGCTGCGCCCGCCGCGCGCTGTGTGCGACGGCCTGGTCGCGACGCGCGCGCTGCGCCAGCTGGCACCTCGCAAGGTGGACTGCCAGGCTGGCGCGATTGGCGGGCTGTGGCTGCTCACACAGCCGGCACCTGTGCTGGAGCTTGATTTCAACTCTCCTGAATTGGAGCCTGCCGGCAGCGCCACAGCGATGCTTCAGTGCCTGCCGCACCCGCAGCCGCTGGCACGCTGGGCATCACAGCAGGCGGCGGCGGCCTCGGCACCGCAGCAGCACGGCAGCGGCACCAGCAGCGGCACAACAGACGGCGCACTGCCAGCTGGCGCCTCGCTGTACGCAGTGTCCTGGTTTGAGTACGAGTTTTGTGGAGGTGCGGTGGGCACCACAGGCCCTCATCGACAGCGCAGCGAGCATTGGCAGCAGGTGGTGCAGCCGCTGGGCGGGGAGGCAGCAGAGGCGGTGCTACGCAGCCTCAACAGCGGCGGCGGCGGCGGCGGCAGCGGCAGGGACGGCAGCGGCAGCGGCAGCGGCAAAGGCAGCGGCAATGGAGGCAGGAGCGACGGCAGCATAGCCGGCGGTAACAGTGCAAGTGACGGAGGCACCGGTGAAGGAGGCATGGGCGGTGGCACCAAGGCAGGCAGCAGCACAGAAGGCAGCAAATGCGGAGACGGCCACAGCGGCGGCGCCAACGGCGGCAGCGGGCGCCCCCCCCGCATCAAGGCGCTGATGCTGACGGCTGGCTATCGTGTGGACCGCCTGTGGTTCGAGCTGTCGGGTGTGGCGGTGTGTGGCAGCGAGAGCGAGGAGGGTGATGCCTGACAGTGGGAATCTAGATTAGGCTAGATTAGTGAGGAGGGGAGATGTGGGAGGAGGTGAATTGAATGCAGCTAGTTCGGCAACCCAAACCTCAAAACCCTCGCCCTGAAACCCTCCGCATGTGTGGCAGCGACAGCGGCGGGATGCAGGCCGCCTGCCCCTCCCGCCGGCAGTGGAGAGGCAGTCGTGTACATGTTGAGTAAAGCATTGCTTTTGTCAGAATCCTGCTTTAATTCATCCATTACGTACACATGTACATTCATCTTGGGCTGATTTAGAACTCAATTTCGATCAGAGTCCCTCACACATACTTTTGTCTCATCGTATCATCTCTGCGTACTGCATGTGTGTGAATCCTCACTTTCCTTTAACCGTCCGTCAGCACTTTGACATATGGTGTTGGGCGTGGCACTCAAACATGACGTGTAGCTCGGGAGGTGGCAGCAGGAAGCAAAAGAGAGCAGGAGGCAGAGAGGAGCGGGGGGATGGAACGGAGGGCCAGCCTGAGCAGCTGCCAACACAGGCATGCAACTGTGGCTGGGCGGTTGAACTGTGACACTTGAACTGTGGCTGGGCAGAGTGGGAGCGGCAATGGGGGCAGTGAGAACTCGGGAGGGAGGCGGAGGAGATGCATGGGGCGGTGTGCGACCTGGGGTGCAGCCTGCGGGCCTTGCCCGCTGCACCGGGCGGCGCTGGGAAGCTGTTGAGACGAGAGTAGAGTAGACTAGCGACCTTCCTTGCCGGCACTTGCGCCCTGTGCAACGGCGGCAGCTGACCCGAAGCGTTCTAGAGACGTCGTGGCGGCAGCAAGAGTCAGCAGCATTACTCCTCGCTGGGGGCCGGCTCATCGGGCTTGGGCTTGTCCTCATCAGGGTCGTCCTTGTCTGCAATTCAAGAAGAAGAAGAAAGCCGTGCCTTGGCAGACAGAAAAGAGCTGGAGGCGGCTCAGCAGGCGTGGACTTGTCAGGCTCCTCCTTGTCTGCAGGTTTATAAAAAATAATATAGAATATATAATATAATAACAGAATCTATATTTAATATATATAATAATAGAAAATATAGTATATAAATAATATAATAATAATATAATATATAATAAGAACACACAAGAAAATGGCCACGTGTTGGCAATCAAAAGGGGGCGGCCGGTTGGCAGCAGGCGACGGGCGGGAGAGGCAGGGCGTGGGGAGGCGGCACACCAGCGCACGACATACTGTAGGGATGTCTGGGCACCACGCCCAATAGAGGGTTCCGCTGGCACTCACAGACACAGCACCACAACACCCAGTTGAAATCACAAAGCACTGCAGCTGGCATGTGTGATGCCCTACAAACGCGAATCAAACCAGGCAGAGGCTGACAGATCTGTAGAGAACACAGGCGCCGCCACAGAAGATTCAAAGTTGGAACAAGCCACCCTGGCAGATCTCTAGAAAACCCAGGCGCCGCCACAGATAATGTAAAGTTGGAACCAACCACCCTGGCTGACGTGGCGGCAAGGTCGCCTGCCTGTCACCCCCCTGCTCACCAGGCTTCTTCTCATTCTCCTCCTCCTCTTCCTCATCCGGCATCTGACAAAGGCAGAAACAGGAGGGCAAAGGGGGAGAGGTCATGTCACTCTGGCTCACAGGAGGGCGCCTGATGGGGTGGCAAACACACGGGGCTTCCCAGAGGGCAGGGCGTGGGGCGGGCCGGCACACGAGGCAAATGGCGCAGGGCAGCCCGGCAAACGAGGCACCCATGCGGGGCTTCCCAGAGTGCAGGGCACGGGGCGGGCCGGCACACGAGGCGCCCAGCGGGCGGAGCGCGGGGCACAAGGCAGGTGGCGCAGAAGCACTTGACGGGCAGAGGCACTTGGCGGCCGGGATGGAAGGGTATTGCATTACACGTTGTCGACGCCAACACCCCACTTATCAAGCTGACACAGGTTTGATGCATATAGGCACATCAGGCTCCTGATTTCAGCTTGGTAGAAGATCGGAAAGAAGTCGAACGCTTCACGAATGAAACTAAGCAGGTGACATAGGCCTCTGCGTACAGATACATACTTGCATACAAGGCTGCATATACCAATCAACCATATGCATACAAGGCTGCAACTATCAATCAATCAATCAGTCAGTCAAGCAGCCCAGGCGCACCTCTGGGTCTCCCGGCATCGGCTTGGGCATCGGCGTCTGCAGCTTCTCAAACTCCGGGAAGATGTCGGGGCGGCGGCTGGGCTGCGGCGTGATCCACTCCTGCATGCGGCGGGCGGGTGGCATGGCAACCAGTGGGGGGGGGCAATGCCGGTTAGTGGTGAAAGGACGGCTGCAACTAGATTGCAGGTGAGGGGTGAAAGGACGATGCAGGTGAGGGGTAAAAGGACGATGCAGGTGAGGGGTGAAAGGACGATGCAGGTGAGGGGTGAGAGGACGGCTGCAACTAGGTTGCATCTTATGATGCAACTAGGCTGCATCCTTGGGGTGGGGGAGAGAAGCCGGGCGGCTGGGCTGCAGAGCAGTCTAGCGGTCGCAGCATGCTGGGAAAGAAGCAGCGGTGCGGGGAGGCAGGTGTGCACGCAAGCGTGTTCCGCTTTCTTATGTTGTTGAAAACAATTGAGGCTCTGCTACTGCTGTTGCCCCCCCGCCCCCATGCCTTGCCGTCAACAGCGCTCCCCTGCCGCTTCCGCCATTTTGACCTCCACCCTCGCCTCCAAGAGTGCAAAGACATGCAGCGCCCCCCCCACATGCCGCCGCGCACACATGTGAAGGGAAAGCAAGCGAGCACCCATTTGTGGCTGGGCGCTGCCGGCAGCCGAGTCCCGCCCCCACTGTACCCGCCTCCCGCCCACTGCGTGTGGCACTCTCTTAGCCGCTACCGACCTGCGGGAAGTCAATCGGCGACCTGCAATCAAAAGAAGAGGCGCAAGCAAGCAGTACAGATCATCAGCCGAGCCTCCAAAGAGGGGTTGTGGGATACGCTGCACTGTGCTGCCCTGCCCCCCTCCAACAGCCTGCAACAAGGCATCTCAGTGGCATCCACCACCGACTGAACGCGTCCCAGGGCCCAATGGCGGCGGCGGCGGCGGCGGCGGTGAAGCGGCGGCGGAAGGGCGGAAGGCAAATGCACGGGTTCCGGGTGTTGAAGCTGGGCTTGTTTATGCGGCACCCACCTCTCCTTCTCCGTTTCAGGCTCTGGGTAGGTGGCGACAACCTTTAGCGTGCGGCGTTGCAACCGGCCGCTCTGCCGCTGCTGCAGGCTGCCGGTGAGCGCGGGCTGTCGGCAGGCCAGTGCTCTGCATGGCCGCGCCGCTGCTAGCCGCGTGCTGCACTCTGCCCACTGGCCCGTTCTCCCGATGGCACGCTGCATGTTTGCGGGCGCTGCTCAAGAAGTAGCCAAGGCAACCGAGCAACCGATACGCCGCACAGGGAGCGCAATGCACGTTGTTCCGGAGGACAGGATTAGCCCCAGCCTGTACTGCGAGGTACACGGCTGCCGCTGCCGCCGCCGCCGCTGCCAACGACGACTCCTTCAGTGCTAACACTTCGCTTCTCCTGGTTAGAAGGCCTCACTGTGCGTCTCTTCAACGACTACTTGAATAACCATATCAAAGTGAGGCAGATACAGCAAGAAGCAACGCGCGCCCCTCGCTGCCGCAGCTGTTGCTCAGCCTTGAGAAGGCCAGCACCCGAGGGCAGCCACAGGGGCCACATAAAGCAAGGCACAAGAGAGGATGAACACACAGCAAACGATTGGATACATATTGGGACGCTATAAGTGCCCAGCATGTGCCCACAGCCTCAGGCGTTGAACACGTCCTGTGCGAAGGCCACCCTCTGGCGGCAGATGGGGCACTCTGGTTGGGGGCGCGCCATCGTGGCACTGGAGCACGTCCTGCAGGGGCAAACATGTGAGAGGAAAGCGCAGTTTCAAAGCTTAATTGCTTGGTTTTGCAGTCTGTCTGTCAATTCTCGCAAGGGGCATTCAACACAACACAGCCTGCCTTGCTTGCTTGCTTGGCACCCACTGCCTGCCGTGGTTTGACCCAAAGTAATACTTCGCAAGGGTGAGAGTTCCAGAGGGGGCGTCATCGAGTCGGCGCAGGGAAACACAGTAAAGAGCCCAATGGTGCACCCCACCCCAGATCCCAGCGCCCCATCTCCCTGGCGCTCCCTCCCCCTTCACACCCAGCGGGCAAAGCAGATGAGAGGAAAGCGCACTTTGGTTCCTCTCCTCTCGCCTCCCCTCACCTGCACAGCGCCAGGTGGCCGCAAGGCACCAGCACGCAGCTCCGCCTGTGGTCCCAGCACACCACACACAGCCCGCTCAGCTCCTCATCCTCCCTCCGTGCCTCTGCTGCCGCAGGCTGTGGGTGGGAAGGAAGCGGCTGGACTGCAGGCGAGCCTGCTGCCGGCTGCGAAAAGGAGGTGGGCGGCCCGGCTGGGGCGGCGGGTCCAGCAAGGGAAGGCGGCAGGAGGGAATAGACGAGGTCTAGGGGGCTTGGTGGCGGGGTGGGCGGCGCAGGAGCGGCGGCAGCGGGGGCAGCCCCCTGGGGGGCTGCGTGCACAGAGGCTGCAGAGGATTCCGCAAGTGCTGCAGCTGCGGCTGCCCGTGGCACTTGGGCCGCCTGGCCAGCCACGCTGCTGCTGTGTGCAGCTCGGACTGCTGAGGAGAAGAGGGACGTGGGCTGGAGGGAGGGGCGGTAGGGTGCGGGGCGCGCAAGCGCTGCTGCAGGGGCGCTGCCATCAGCCGACGCTGGGCGGCGTGGCGGCGTGGCAGGATCCGGCCCTGCCCGGGTGCCTGCCAGGGCAGCCGCTGCGCCCGCCTGGGCCGGCGCGGCAGCAGATCTGCCCAATGGCGTATCAACCGAGGGGTCGAACCAAAGTGGGGCATGCGGCAGCTGGCCACTCTGGCTGCTGCCCGGGCTGCTGCTGCCGCCTCCCGGCTGCTGCGCAGCAGAGCCAAAGCCGGCACGTGCCACCGCTGGCTCCGCCCAGATCAGAGGAGCCCGGGGCAGCGGCGCTTCCTCGGTGGGGCTGCCGCTGCATCCCCCTGGGCTAGCAGAACGGCTGCTGTGCCCCGGGTGGCACAGGGGCACACAGCCAGGCCTGCCTGCCAGCTGGTGGGGGGTGGAAGGCACTGGTAGGGGCTGCTCCTGCTGCTCCCTCTGCTCGGGCTGAAAGGCAGCCTGCCGCCGTGGCGGTGGCGGCGGTGGTGGTGTGAAGAGTGGTGCTACCTGCTGCTGCTGCTGCTGCTGCTGCTGCCGAGGTGGCGGTGGCGGCGGTGGGAAACGCGATGCCGCCTGCTGCTGCTGCTGCTGCCGCAGGGGCGGAGGCGGCGGCGGCGGAAAAGGCAGCGCTGCCTGATGTTGCTGCGGCTGCTGCTGCCGCGGTGGCGGCGGTGGTGGTGGAGGCACTGGGAACCGTGCCACCTCATGCTGTCGATCCTCAGCATCCTTCTTGTACAATACTGGCAGCTGCTGTGGCTTGTTTGACAGTACTGCCTGTGGCGCTGCCTCGCGGTTCTGCTGCTCCTGCTGGGCCGGCTGCTCTGCCCGGTGCTGCCCACTGCGCCTGATACCAGGAGCCGCCTGCTGCTGCTGCTGCTGCTGCTGCTGCTGCTGTTCAGGCTGCTTGGAGAGGGCGGCTGACTGCTGCTGCTGCTCTGGTGGTGGCACCTTGGGAGGAGAGACCTGGGCTTGCTGCCTCGCCGGCTGCTGCTGCTGCGGCGTCATCGGCGGCGGCGGCAATGGCCCTTGTTTGGCAGGCGACTTGGTCTGCTGCCGCTTGGGTTGCTTCACAGGCCGCTGTGCGGGCTCCAACTCGGGTTGCTCGCTTGGCGGCGCCTGCGGCAACAGCTTCTTAGGCGAATGCTGAGCTGGCACCTGGTGCGGCTGCTCCATCAGCGACTCCCCCTCGCCCGCCAGGCTGCCCCTGCTGCCGTCCCTGCTCAGACTGCTCAAAGAAAGCGGTGCTGCGACCGTTTGCGCAGGTACTGGCTTTGCAGGGGATGCCGACTTGGTGGGCGGCTTGTGCCGCCGCCGCACCTGCCCCTGCCCCTGCGACTTGCCCGCCGCACGCTGAGCCCGCTGCCTCGCCACCTGCTGCTGCGCCTCCTGCTCTGCATCGAGTCTGGCAGCGGGGCTGTCCTCCTGCTGCTGCTGGGACTGCTGCCGGATGCGACTTGCCAGCTTGTGCCGGACATGCCGACGCTGGTACGCGTTCCAACCTGCACAGGTGTGCCAAACGCCAGACAGGCAGCAAAGCATACACAGTGGGTCTTAGGGCGAGCATGCTGCCATGCTGTTCGGGACGTGGACACAGCTTCACAGTCACACAGGCACAGATCACCCTTCACAGTCACACACACACACCCGCAAGCTGCACCCGCCAAGTGTGCACCACACATTGTCAAACGGCCCGCCGGCCCCGCTCACCTGCCCGCAGCAGCGGCGCGGCCAGCGGCGCGGCCAGCAGGCAGGCAAAGACGGCGAGCTGCGTGGCATGCATGGCATCTGCCATTCGTCCCGCCATCCCTGTGAGCTCCCAGCTCCATTCTGGGAAGCCCCAGGCCTGAGCATCCAACTCCATCAGGCGGTGCCCCATCTCCTGGAAGTGCCGCTCCAGCCAGGGGGCGCCAGCAAAGCGTCCCTCTCGGACTTCCTGCATCCGCCGCTGCGCAGCTTCCGCGCTGCTGCCGGGCAGGCGGCGGCTGGCAAACCCCAGGCTGCCCCACAAGCGTGGGTCGGCACGCAGGCGGGCCCAACGTAGAGCACGAGTGGACAGCAGGCGGGGCCGGCCGCCCAGAGGTCCCACTTCTGGTGGAGTACAAGACCCAGCCAGCAGCAGTGGCGCTGCCTCTTCGTCTCCCTGGGTGCAACCAGTGCCGCTGCTGCTGCTGCTGCTGCTGCTGCCGCTGCTGGTGCTGTCGCAGATGGGTGGTGGGGCTTCCAGGCAGGGCACTGCTTCCACGGTCACCCGCAGCAGCATCTCGCCGTCCACAACAAAGCCTGGCATGGTGCCACCCGACAGCATGCGCCAGAGGGGGAAGGAGGCGGCGTAGCCGCAGGTGAAGAAGGGGCCAAAGGAGGTGGGCCAGCCACACAGCCAGCCTGCAGGGCAGGGGTGCAGGCGTGGGAAGGTGGGAGAAGGTAGCCGGGACATGTAGACACGTGATTGCTTGGCCGGCTGAGTTTCTGCAGGTGTGGCTTGGCGTCCTGATGAGCTGGCAGCTGCGCCGCGCTGCCCATTCTGGCTGTACCTTGGGCACAAAGACAGGAGGCACGTGCTGCTCGCATCCACCCACTGCGCGCACTCACTTGTCTGCCAATCCTCGTCGCCGCCGCCGCCTCCTCCGCTGTGACTGCTCGTCTCCCTGGTCCCCTGGTGCAGCACAGAGAGGTCGACACGGAAGAGCGGGGTGCGGCCCTCTGGCGGGGGGTGCTGCTCCCACATGCGCAGCGCCAGCGAAACATTCTTCACGTCATCTACAATGATGTCTATTTGCCTGCGAGATGCGAAGCAGGGGTGGTATGAGGCAAGGGCCTGGGAGGTGGCAGCCGTGTGGTGCATGCCTCGTCAACCTCTCAGGATTAGGTTCGTCCTGAAGTTGAATCCTTGCTCTTTCAGAAGTGTGAAAAGCTGTAACGACTAGACTAGACTAGGTGGCGGCCAGGGTGCCAACCATGCAAGCATGCAGCCTCGCGAGTTTGTTTTTGCACCAAACGGGTCCCAAGCGCACTCACCACGCCGGCCTTGTGGCACTCCACACCTATCCTGCCCTCAGCCGAAGTAAAAGTAACTTGCACGCAAAATTAACAACTTCTCAGGCTTAGCCAGCTGCCACGAGGCGCTGCCTACAAACCAGCTCCTGCTCTTCCAGCCATTAGCCCCTACTACCGCCAGGCACAGACACCTGTGCCACAGCCAGTGGTGCCCACCAGCCTTCCAACCTCTAGGGTACAGCAGGCTGGCAACAACGCGCTGCACTCAACCCTTCTCGTGCTCCTATCCAAAGCCACTGGCCCTCACACAACTAACCAACACAAATGATCTGTTGGCAAAAAGAGCAGCAATCGTGGTGCAATGAACCCACCGCGCACACCCAGCGGCCACAGGCATGCCGGCAGCTGTCCACCACCCGCCTTTTGGCGGGAAATCCCCCCC
>JTEE01000076.1:278101-298889 GCA_002896455.3 Chlorella sp. ArM0029B | reverse complement strand
GGGCGGGGGTGTCGGAAGGGGCAGGTGGGCTGGGGCTGGTTGAAGGGGCAGGTGGGCGGGTACACATGCATGGCATGGGGCGGCAGAGGATGCGGCGGGTGGGGGAAAGCAGCATGCACGCAGCAGCATAGAAAGGAGGGCTTGCGGAGTAAACTTATCCGCGGGATTTCCTTGAGTGAGGTGGTGTCGAGGGTGCGCAGCAGGATGGTATGCGCGACACTGTGCAGGGCAGCGAATGCACATTGCCGGGCGCATTCATGTTTTAATCCAAACAAATTGCAAACCAGATTGCAGGGCCCCAAGGCCCGCCCTGCCAGGGTCTAAGCCGGGGCCATACCACGCCGCCTGCGCACTGCCCGCCCCCCATCGCCCGCCCACGCCCTGCCCCCGTCCCCACACCCCACCACCCCGCTTGCACCGCCCGACCCTCGCCCCCCTTCACAGGTGCTGGCCGGCGCGCGGCTGCCGGAGAGCGAGGAGGAGTGGGGCATTCTGCGCAGCGCTTTGGTGGGCGTGAGGCAGCACCTGCGCCCCGATTCGTCGGTGGACCTGCTGCACCAGGAGCTGCGCGACTTTGTGCAGGTGGGTTTGTACCTGGCTTAGCTTCTCTTGCTGTTTGCTGATGGGAAGCTGGCGTGATTATCCTGTTTGCTGTTGCATCCCTGCCACCTGTGCATGCATGAAGCTGTGGGGAGCCTGCTGCACCAGGAGCTGCGCGGCTTTGTGCAGGTATGTGCCTGGCATAGCTTCTCTTGCTGAAAGTCAAGTCCAAGGGGAGCCAGCAAAGGTCTCATGGGACAGGGTGGGGGGTGAGTGTATCAGAGCTTGCTGTTGTTGCATGCATGTGTTGCACGCATGAAGCTGTGAGGAGGCTGCTGCACCGAAATCTGCGCGACTTCGTGCAGGCATGTGCCTGGCATAGCTTCTCTTGCTGTTGCTGCATGTATGTGCTGCATGCATGACGGTGTGTGGAAGCCTGCTGCACCAGGAGCTGCGCGACTTTGTGCAGGTGGGTCTGTACCTGGATTCTCTTGCTGCTTGCTGATGTGAAGCTGGCACGATCCTTCTGTTCCAAGTTGCATCTCTGCCACCTGTGCATGCATGACGCTGTGGGGAGCCTGCTGCACCAGGAGCTGCACGACTTTGTGATGGCATGTGCCTGGCTTGGCTTCATTCTTGCTGTTTGCTGTTGCATTCCTGCCCTGTGCACGACCCGTGCGGGAGCCTGCTGCACCAGGAGCTGCGTGACTTTGTGCGTGTGGGCTTTGGCATGGCTCCTCCTGTACCTGCGCCTGTACCTGCACCCTCACCTGTAGCGACATCTGCTGCACCCCCCTCCCCTCCCCACTCCGGCACTTGAATGGTGTCACCCTGCACCCTCACCCTCGCACCCTTTGCCACACACGCCCTCCCCTCCCCTCTCCCCTCTCCGGCGCTTGATTGGGTCACCCTCCACCCTCACCCTCTCACCCTTGCCACACCCACTGCCTCCCCTCCCCTCCCCTTTCCTCTCCCCTCTCCCCTCTCCGGCACTTGAGTGGTGTCAATCTGCACCCTCCCCCTCTCACCCGTTGCCACACCCCCTGCCTCCCCTCCCCTCCCCTCTCCCCTCTCTGGCACTCGAGTGGTGTCACCCTGCACCCTCACCCTCTCACCCTTGCTGCCTCCCTATTCAACTGCATCCGCTGCCTCCCCTCTTCCCTCCCCCTCCCCTTCAGATGGTGGTGTCCTGGTGGGAGAACCGCAAGAAGACTGAGACAGGCTCGGCCCCCGCCTCTGGCTCCATTCTTCTCAAGCGGGTCGCCTCTTCCGGCCACCTCCTGATGGGCGGAGTGGGGGGCCTGGCCGGCCTGCAGCTGCCTAAAAAGCAGTGCCTCGAGTTCCTGCAACTGGGGCCGCCGCACCACGCGCCCGCAGGCGGGGCGGTCTACCAAGCCATGTATGCCGCCCCGGAGATAGTGCCCGTTGGGCTTCTGGGCGCAGGAGGCAGCGGGCGGCTGCCCGACCGACTGCCCATGCTGCCCGTGCCCGCCGCCGCCGGCGGCGGCTGCGGCAGCGGCGGCTGTGGCAGCGGCGACGATCTGCAGCAGCAGCAGCAGCAGCAGCAGGGCGGCGGCACCACGCACGGCGGAGCCTCGTTTATGCAACACCTGACCAGTGGCCCCACCGACTCGCAGCTCTTTGATCAGCTGTTCCACCCCGCAGCTGCAGCGCTGGGCAACCACAGCGGCAGCCAGAGCCCCAGGGACCCGCTGCAGGGCGCCGGCGTTGGGCTGGCGGATGCCGCTGCGGCTGCGGCGGGCGTTGGCGCCTCGGGGGGCGGTGGAGGTGGGGCAGCCTACCACCCGCACTCCCCTGGCGCACGGCACGAGGGGTCGGCGGACAACCAGGTGTGGGGGGGCAAGGGGAGGGATCTGGGGGCGCTGGCGTGGGTGGCGTTGGACGGGGATGCAGCGGGTGGACAGCTATCAGGAAGGATGCGCATAGGTTGCCTCCTGCCAGGATTGATTGATTGATTCACTGAGCAGCACAGGTTTGTGCTGGACATGACGTGTAACCCGCCTTCGGTCAATCAGTCCTACCAGGCGCACCAGCGGGTTCATCTGTGTGAAGCAACCCAAGCGTCGGCCCCCGCCCTCGCAACCCCTGCTGGCCCGCCCCACAGCTCGCCGCCCCCTGCTTGCGCCTCCTCACACACACCGCCTAGGCTCCCCTTTGCCCTGCCCCCGCCCCGCAGGCTCCTCGCGCCGCCCAAGCGCCCGGGTTTGCCGCAGACGCCAAGCGCTTTGTCAGCCTGAACGTGGGGGGGCACCGCTTCCTGACCACGGCCGCCACGCTGGGCGCTGTGGAGGGTTCGTACTTTGCCAAGCTGGCACAGCAGGCGGGCAGCGCGCGTGTCGGCACCACTTCAGAGTTCTTTGTGGACCGAAGCGGCAAGGTGGGCTGCGCTGGCTGCTTGGCAAATGCATTGATAGAAGGGGGTCTGTTCGGTTCTGGTGCTGCTGCCGCTGCCGCTGCTGCTGCTGCTTCTTCTGCTGCTGCTACTGCCGCTGCTGCTGCTGCTGCCGCTGCTGCTGCTGCTGCTGCTGCTGTTGCCTTTACTGCTGCTTCTCCTCCCTGCTGCTGCTTTCTCTGCTGCTGCTGCTGCTGCCGCTGCTGCTGCTGCTACTCGCAGGCACCCAGATCACACACAGGTGACTTTCTCTCTCCACTGTTTGCAACACGTGCCAGTACATCTCAGTACATCTCAGTACATTGCCGTGTGCCCCCGCCCGCAGATTTTTGAGTATGTGCTGGACTACCTGCGCTCCCGCCGCTTCTCAGACAGCCCCTCCACCCTGCCCAAGGACGAGCGCACGCTGCAGCTGCTGGCCAGGTGACTACCCCCTGTGCAATGCTGCCAAAAGGCGTGGTTGGTGGAGACACAGAGGGGCGGGCGCTGGTGGGTGGTCGGTTTGTGGTTCAGAGCGCACGCTGCAGCTGCTGGCCAGGTGACTACCCCCTGTGCAATGCTGTCAAAGAGCGCAGGAGGCCTTGTGACATTACATGAAGACAAGCACCAGCACTCACTGCTTGCTGGTTGCTGGAGAGCCAGAGGGGCTGAGCGGATGGGGCTGGGCCAGCGGGCGGGGCGGGCGGGCAGAGGTGCGTATGTGTAGCAGTGCAGCGCAGCGTCCATCAAGCCACACCCTGCCGTGCCGCCACCACAAACCTGCCTCCCTCTCCTCTGATACAACACGTTGCAGGGAGGCCGAGTTTTATCAGCTTCCAGACCTGTCGGACCGTGCGCGGGCGGCCCTGCTGGCATCTGCAGCCGCCGTGGCCGCAGCCGGCGACGACACACCCTCTGGTGAGGCGATCCGAGCTCCTGCCAGCAAATTGACTTTGACTGCATCCCACCGTCTCGTGAACGCTTGCATACACCTTGTTCAAGTCATAGTGACTCGGCCCGTGTCCTAGTGCGCCAGCAGCCTACCGCTGTGCACGACCGCCCCCTGCCGCCACCACCGTGGTGACCAGCGCAATGAATACGGCTCGCTGCATGACGTGCCAATGCAGCAACGGCATGCGCCATGCTGCGCTGCCCTGCCTCACCCTCTCCCCCCCTTCACCTCCCGCTTTCCCATGCAGACGTGCCTGCCAACTTTGCGGCAGAGGGAAGCGCCCACGGCGGGCACCTGCTGGGCGGGCGGTTTGGCCTGGGGCTGCAGCAGCAGCAGCAGCAGCTGGTGGTGACGCAAAGCGGCCAGCTGGCGGCTCAGCAGCAGGCGGCAGCGGGCGCAGGCGGGCCCTGGGTTCTGGACGCCGTCTTTGTAGAGACTGGCTTCCAAGAGGCTGGCGAGTTGGCCCGCTGCCAAGCCAGCCTGCTTGAGAGCTTGAATGCCACGGTGAGGGGCATAATGAAAGGCTGGGAGGGGGTGCGGCGGTGATGCCGTGGCGGGTCAGGCAGTTTGCGGGGCTCTGCTGCCAAAAGGAAGGCTGGCTGTTGGGACACGGCTCAGGGTTGGGGTTGGGTACCAGGAGAGATGCTGGTGCGCCGTCTGTGATTGCCTGCCCATCCACAGTGTTTGACTGCGCCTGTACCGTGTTTGACTGCCCATCCATGCGGCAACAGCTCGCCATGCGCCGTCGTGTGTTGCGACTGCTTCAAGCCCTCCCGCTCATCCACACCTGCACGCCCTCACCACCCGCCATCGCGCCCGCTCGCCTCCTTCTTCCCTCACAGGTGGCGGCCAAGCAGGCAGCAGGCTTCACACTGTTCGACTTCAAGTGCGGCACGGAGCGGGATGGCCTGCAACGCAACCTGCACTACCATGTACTGCTGCGCAAGCCAGCCTGAAAGTCCCGAGAGGTCAAGGGCACAACGCGGACGCGCCGCACACTTGCGCACGCCAGATGGAGGTCCCAACGAGGTGCCACATACTGCCAAAGCGCTGCACTCCGGTGCGCTAGCCAGGATCTGCCAGCCTCTGCCAACAAACAGGCTGGGAGGTTGTAGTCATGTATTTGATAGCGAAGCCGCCTCTGAGGCAAGAGCCGCCAAAGCGCCGCTTCTTCCTGCCTTGCAAGGCTGATGTCCCCAGCACCATTCGCCGTTCCCCAAGCCCCCTCCCTCGTTTGCCGCATCACAGGCTTAGCACACAGTACATGTTGCTAGCAGTACCCCCTCCAAGGCCTCCTCATGCAGTGCATTAGAAGCATTGGCACAATGCTATCCCCTGCAAGGGCCCCCCGTGCCCTTTCATCTCCCTGTCATCCCTTCCCTCAGCGCCGTGCTCCAGGGTCTGTGCCTGTGAGTGATCTGTGATCGAGCAATCTGGCGCACCCACGCGCTTGCCACCTGTACTTTCCACCTCCATTTATCCTTGGCCCTGCATCCGTTGGGGTGCACCGCACACTCACACACCCTTCGGAGACATCCATGCATTGGGGCAAATCTGCATGAAACTGGCTTTCCCTGCTCACGATACCACTGTGCCCACGTGTCGTACCGTGCAGTGCCTCCTGCCCTCCTGCTTGGTCCAGGGCCAGCTGTGCCTGCCTCACCACTCTCATGTCTTAGCCTCCGTTTACCGCCACCGACCTCCCCATGTGGTCTCCTCACCCCTCCTGCAATTCTTACTGAAGCTGCTCTGCATTCATTTGGTTCACCCCCTGTCGCCCCCTCGTGCTGACTTCACCAATCCTGCCCTGCTATTAGATACCAGCTGTTCTTTTCAGACTCCTGTCATTAGCCCTCCTGTGCAACCCTCCCAGTTGTCTGCTCATTAGCCCCCTCTCATGACACGCCCCCAACTCTACTCTTCCTCTAAACTGCCAGCTCAGCATGTCCCAATGCCAGCTCAGCACGTCACGCTGCCAGCCCAGAGTGTCCCAATTCCGGCGTAACACAGCAGTCATCCCTTCCCTGCTGCTTCCACACCCTAGCAGCCATGCCTCTCATTCTTGCACCTCCCTGTAAACAATCACAATCGCAAACAATTACTTTACAGAGTCTGATACACCGACGTTCAAAATCACACTCATTTTGAGCAGGCCAAATCCCAGGGCCTCGTCATATCCCAAGGCCCGCCAAGTCCCGCTCGACCCCTGCCTGCCCGCCGCCTCCGCCGCCGCTGCCCGCTGCGCCGCCTCCCGTGCCCGCGTCGCCGCCGTCACCCCCCGCGCTGCCCTGCCGCTGCCGCTGCTGCTGCTGCTGCTGCTCCTGCTCGCCCCCTGCTTCCTCCTCCTCCTCTTCAGCCTCTGAAGATGACCCAGAGGGCGGAAGCAGCCCGCTTGGCAGGTAATCACTGCCGCCGCCACCTGCCGCCGCTGCTGCCGCCGCCCCTGCTGGTGCCCCCTCCTCTTCCTCCTCCTCCTCTGATGACTCCTCATCTTCCGACTCTGAAGGCGGCAGCATGCCCCTCCTCAAGTAACCCCCATCCTCCTCCCCATCCTCCTCCTCCTCACTCTCGCTCCCTGCCATGCCCGCCGGCAGACGCCGGTGGGGGCCGCCGCCGCTCGTCATCGACTCCATGTGTGCCGCCTGCGCAGCAATCACCTGCACCGCAGTGGCGCACTCGGCGTAGCGGTCCAGCAGGCCCTCGTTGAGGGACAAGAAGCTGTGGCCCCTGCACAGGGCACGCAAGTAAGGGAGGCAGGATGGCAGGCAAGAGGGCAGCGTCATGGCACTTGGCGTACATCGACTGAAAAGCCTCTTGTGAGAGTGGCGCACTCGGCGTAGCGATCCAGCAGGCCCTCGTTGAAGGGCAGGAAGCTGTGGCCCCTGCACAGGGCACGCGAATGAAGAAGGAGGGGTTCCAGGGGCTAAGCGGGATGCCATTGTAGAGGCATTGGCGTACAGCGGCTGAGCAGGGCGTCTGTGAGGGACTTGAAGCTGTGGCCCCTGCATAGGGCACGTGAATGAGGAGGACAAAAATCGAGGACAAAATCCCAGGCAAGAAGGCGGCGTCAAATCACTTGGCATTGGAAGCGATGCGATTGGAAATGACTGGTTGAGATGAGGAGGCTGGGCTCGTGAGAGCGCACAGCAGGGCAGGGCAGGCGGGGCAGGCATAGCAGCAGGCACAGCAGCGCACAGCAGGGCAGGGCAGGGCAGGCGGGGCAGGGTAGGGCGGCGGTGAGTGGCCAGGCGTAATGGGCAGGTGGGTCACTGGCGTGGACGCAGTGCCAGCCGGGCACAGGTCAGTGCAGGCCTTCACCCACCTGCACCCGCCACTGCCTGCTCCGAGTTTCTTACTTTCATTTTTATTCAAATGCACGACGAGCTGCCCCCCTGCTGCCTCATGCAATTGCCCTGGCATTGCCTGCCCAGCCCAGCCCCGCCCAGCCCCGCCCTGCCCTGCCCTGCCCTGCCCTGCCCTGCCCTGCCCTGCCCTGCCCCCTCACCATTTGAACCGGCTCATCAGCTGCACCGCCGCCGGCTGCCAGCCGCAGATGTAGAGCGCCGCTGCCAGGGCCTCGGCGCACGACAGCTTGCACGCCTTGCCGTAGTTGACCGGGTTTGCAGCCAGCAGCCAGGGCAGCAGGCGGGGGGCGTGGCCCTTGATGCGGCCTGCGTTAGGGGGGGGCGCCAAGTTCGGCTGGGGCGTGAGTGTGAGTGTCTTGTGTGTGCAGCGTGTTCAGCAAAGGGGTGAGAGAGGGTGTTCATCAAACTTCATTCCCATACACTCTCCCCCCACACTGTCCCACAAGACCGTTGCTGGCTCCCTGTGGACGCGAATTGCGATTGATTGCTTGGACAGGAAAAGCAGCGGGCAGCGGGAGCACAGCGGGTGGCTGGCTGTTGGTGCAGCGGACAGGTGGAGAGCTGCACAGGGGGGAACCCCATGGCATGCAGCCGCACCGCACTAGTTCATGGAGCAGCAACAGGGGAGCAGGGCAGCATTGTCATTCCTGCCCAAGAAGTGGTGTACATGCATAAAAACCAGCCGCCCAACAGGCACGCCTCTAAGGAGCAGCACCAGAAGACACGCCACCGCCGCCAGCCATTGTTCCCCATTAAACAACCAAAAAACATGAACCCCGAGCGGAGGCCTATCAAAGGGCACGTCGTCCAGCCGGTGTATGAACAGCCCACCGCCGTCAACCCAGCCCAAAAGCACAGCCAGGTAATCCCAATACAAAGCAGCAGCCTACCAAAGGGCACGTCGTCCAGCCGGGTCGTGAGCAGTCCACCACCGGCAACCCTGCCCATGAATAGAAGCCATCTAAAAACATGCACCCCGACAGGAGGCCTACCAAAGGGCACGTCGTCCAGCCGGTTCCACGAGCAGTCCACCACCGCCATCCCTACCCATCAACAGAAGCCATGTACAAACACACACCCCTGCCGGAAAACCTACCAAAGGGCACGTCGTCCAGCCGGTTCCACGAGCAGTCCACCACCGCCAGACCCTTGGTGCCCACCAGCTCCTTGTCCTCAGCAGACACGCAGGCCTGACCCATGGGGCTCAGAATCACGCCCGGGTAGACCTGCAGGGCGGCGGCATGCGGGACAGAGTGGGGCTTGAGAGGGCGAGGGGGCATGCTCTTCAGCAGACACTCCGGCGTGCCCCATTGGGCTCAGAATCACGCCCCGGTAGACCTGCGGGACGGAGGCATGCGGGACAGAGTGGGGCTTGAGAAGTCGAGGCCATGCATCTTCAGCAGACGCACAAGCCTGCCCTATCAAGCTCACAATGATGCTGGGGTACACGTGCAGATGGCTTGCATGATTGATTGTAGGAAGGCATGCGGGAAAGAGAGGGCCATGAGGCATGCGGGAAAGGGAGGGTCATGAGAGACGGGGGGACGCACAGCTGTGCCCTACTGCGCTCCCAGGTCACTCCGGGCCAGCTCTGATGCGCCCGACACACAGCATGGCGGTGGAGGGGAGGGGCGCAGCGGCATGAGCGGCACACGACGGCAGCAAGGCCATCATGTGAGGCTGACTGAGAGAAGGCGCTCCGGCCTTTTGGGGCTGTAAGTACACAGGCCATGTCACGACTGGCTGCTGCACAAGACCATGTCCCTGCCGCCCCGGCGGCTCCCAGGCAGCGGGTGGTGCGGTGTGCGTCGTAATTTTCGCTGCGGACAAAAAGAAAAAGCTGTCGGCGCAAACAGGCAAGTGGAGGCAGGGGACACCAAGTGCTCACCACTCCAAGGCGCAGCTCCCGCACCAGCCCCTGCCTCGCCAGCCGCGTGCCTGTGCAGCGCTTCTTGTCACACTGGCCCAGATCCCACCTAAACACGACGGCAGGGCGGGGTGGGACGGGGAATTAGCCCAGGGCAGCAGGCAGGCGGCGGCGGCGGCGGCAGGCGGCACCCGCCGGCGGAGCCCTCCTGTCGGGCGGGTGCGCTGCTGTCGTCGATCACCCGTGCATGCAAGGATAGTGGTTTCGCCAGCTTCGAGGGTGGACTGTAGCATGGCGCTCTCACATGGCAAGCTTGATTGGGAAGGGCTCTTCTTGCTCCTCGCTGCCCGAGCTTCCATCGGCATCGCTGCCCTCGCGAGGCAACTCTTGCGTCCAGCGGTCCTGCTGTGCCCAGCGGTCCTGCCGCCGCGCGTCGCCGCCACGCCTTCCGCCTGTGCCGCCCAGAGGCCTCGGCATGCTGCTTGAATCACGGGCACCTCGGTGAGCCAATTGCGGCAATGCATGCACCCGTGCGGTGCATGGCAAAGGCCCCGCCGCCAGCTCGTCGGGCGCCGGCGCCACTGACTGCAGTTGCTGGTGCCACCATCCCTCCGGCCACAGCGACCGGCGCCAAAAGCAATGAAGAAGAACCAAAAAAGTTGCAAGCGGGTCAAGGCAAATTAATCACACAGACAGGCAAGTACATTTACGACTTTCGCATCGAGCAGAACAGCACGCTTAGCGAGCACGCGCTCATGCAGGGTGCTCCTCTGCTGTCGGCAGGGCGGCAAGCCATGCACCAGCGGCTGTCACCCTCCCCAGCCTGCCTGGTGTGCACACTGTGAGTTGCGGAGATTCAAATCACAGTAGGGGCCTTACATGTGTAAATGGCACAGGATAGTTTGGGCAACAGCGAACAGTGCTGACTCGGTCAACTTTATGCAAAGAACATGGGCAGGGGAGGGCAGCGCTGTGCTGTGCAGAGGCAGCATGGGCTGGGAAATTAAAGGGGGTGCAGTGTTTGTACAAGGGGTGGTGGGTGGCGGCCAGGGAGGCAGGGAGACGAGGAGTGCGGGGCAAGGGGCTGTCCCGGCCAATCAGGCATGCAGGCAGCTGGGGCAGCTGCCTACCAGTAGCCCCAGGGCTGGCAGGCTGAGCTCACAAGCTCTCCCAGCAGGAAGCCGCCTGCCATGCCGGCGGCGCCCGCCAGAAAGGGGTCAGCACTGCCGAAACCGCTCTGCTCCTCAATTATGATCACCTGCTGCTGCTGCGGGTAGTACTGAGGCTGCTGCGGGTAGTACTGAGGCTGCGGGTAGTATGCTGGCGGAGGCGGCTGGTAGTAGGAAGGAGGCGGCGGCGGGGCGGCGTAGGCTGGGCAGGCGTACGGTGACCAGGCTGGCGGCGGCGGCGAGGGCGGGACGGCGTAGCCGTAGCTGAGCGGTGGCGAGGGCGCAGGCGCAGCTCGCGCCGCGACGTTCGAATTGATGGCGGCTGGCTGCTGCCTGGCAGCCATATGTTGAGGCGTGTTATCCCAGCAGCCGGGATACGGCATAGGGGGAGCAGTGGGCGCGGCGCCCATTGAGGGGGTTCAGGGGCGCTGAAACTGGGTCGCCCAAATCACAGACGTGGGAAAAAGATGGAGGGAGCGGGACCGCAGAGCTGCACTTCAGGCTTGGGCAGGGCACGCGTGCAAGATGGCGGCGCCCAGCGCCACCATGACAGGTGGCGGGTGCTCAGCGTTCAGCGCCTTTTGTGAGCGGTGATGCCGTGCAAAAGGTCACAGGCTGTTGTATGCATCAAAATTCTACCTGTATAATTGAACTGAATGAGTAGCAGGCCGGGGCTTTGCGCTCCTGCTGGCACCAGCTGGCCCAGTGGGCCCGCAAGTGATGCACAGCACCTGCCATGTCTGTTCCAACCTCAGCGCCCCCAATCAGACATATTCGCAAACAAATTACAGTAGCTTGTCCAAACCGGAAACGCATAAAATGCTATTACAGACAAATGACAGGTCAGCGTGCCGCGTGATGTGCCTACCATGCTGGTGCCTGCGGCTGCTCACTCTTGCTGCTGCGGCTGCGGCTGCTCACTCTTGTTGTTGCCGCTGCGTGCCGCGCCCAGCGCGGCACACACATGCTGATGCCCCACCGCCATCCCCGACTTGTCTGCACGCCAGTCTGCATGCGCGCACGTAGTGCTGCAGTACCACGCTGCCTTGCAGGACGAGCACCGCATGCTGGCCTGCCCCTCGCCCGCCCTGGCGCCGGCGCTGCCCTGCACATTGGCGCAGCGCAGGTAGGCACAGCCACGGGTGGAAGCTGCCTGCGCCAGCTCCAGCCGCGCCGCCGCCAGATGCTCTGGCTGCTGCCAGTGCAGCAAAAGTGCTGGCACCCCAGTCCGTGCCATGTCGCACAAAATGAAGTCAAAAGCCGTCTGCATCTCCCCAGCAAGATGTGTGCCCGAGCCGTACAGGCTCTGCATCAGCTCACAGGTCGCAGCACTCAGCTCCTGCTGGCGCTGCTCCGCGCTATCCTTGGCGCTGCCCTGTAGGTGTGCGATATCGCCATCCTGGGACATCCGTAGGGAGAGGGCGTCGTGCAGCAGCACGCCCAGGTCCCAGTGGCATGCCGCAGCGCATCCTCCACTTCCTGCAAGTCAAAGCAGGGGCCAGGCGGGACGGCTCACAGGCGCATTGCAAACGTGCATACTGTGAACCCGCCATGATGCCCCCGCTGACCTTGCAGAGGGGCATGCCGACAAGCCGTGCGCCCATCCTCCACTTGCGTGCTGCAGTGCGGCCGCATGCGGTGGGCCACCCTGTGGGCGCTACCCTAGATGCAACAATCCGTCGGCGTTACGACTGCGCATCCCCCAGCAGTTGGGCACTAGTACTTCCGCATGGTGCTCCATCCTCGCCTGTCCAACTAGGTCCTACACACCTTGCTGCCTGGCCCAGCTCGCACAGGTCTTCCCCCAACTTACCCCCCTGGCACCCCACTTGCAACCTCTCACCTGCCTGGCACCGCAGCTGCCTGCCGCGCTCAGCAGCGGCGCCACGCCTGGGCTGGCCAGTACTCTGAACAGCTCAGCCAGCAGGCCGCGGTGCACCAGGTGTGCCATCATGTGCTTGGATCTGCTAGCCTCGTGGATCAGGCGGCAGGCGTGCTCCACCCTGTCCTCAGGGGACCATTGCTTGTGAGCCAGCTGCAGAGGGCAGAGGTCGGTGGGGTGAGTCGGAGTGCGATACACGATGTAATACCAGGGTTGCGAAGGCGAGGTTTGGAGGGCATGGTACGTGCCGGGTAGCGGGGGGTGAGCCAGCAACAAGTTAATGGGACAGCCCAGGGACACGCGAGACCCTATGGGCTGGCACCTGTGGCCCTGCGTCAGCATTTTCTGAGCATCACGCTGAACACACACCGCATTTGCTTCACTTTGCCTAATACAGGTCCCACATGCAGCCGCCAAGCAGGGACGAAGCACTCCACATGCGGCTCACCCACCAGGATACTTGTTGTGTCGTGCAGCTGCTCCAACAGGCCAGGGCAACACAGGAGCAGCGCCGGCGGGCCGCGCCCTGCCACCACCGCCAACTGAAGTAGCCACTTTCCCCAGACCTCCACATTTATACCGCTCAGCTGGTCGCCAGGCAGCCTGCGCAGCTGGGCAGCCACCAGCCGCATGGCCTCCCAGTGTGCGGCGCAGGCTCCTTTTAACCACCTACAGAGGCAGGGGCGACCGCAAAGTGTGTTAATAAGTGAGTAGCCGGTTCGCAGGTGCCTGGGCAAGTCGAAAGTACTGTGCGAATTGAGAGTAGAAAGTAAGATACGAAGTGAGACCAGGTTGCAGGCAGCAAGAAGCCGGGCAGGCACCCCTCCACACATGACCTGTGTGCCCAGCACCGGTTTCTTCTTTGCTTTGTGTGCTGTGCGACAATGGAGTGTTCAACTGCATCCCCATTGTTCCTCTTCTCACCTGGCTGCTGCCGCCTGCTGGGCGGGCTCCCCCTTAGCCGCCGCCACCTGCAGCCAATCCAGCGCGCCTGCCGAGAGCGCCCCCAGGTCCACCATCTGCTGCCACTCCACATGGCCCTCCAGCACTTGCCGCTCCTCGTCCGTCGCCGCCGACGCCGCCCAGGCCACAAAGCGGCAGAAGGCGGTGTGCAGCTGCAGGGCGGCCTCTGCTGCCGCTGCCACTACGGCGGCGCTGCCCGGCCCCTTGGTGTCGAACGCGATCACTGCGGCTACGCACTGGCAGGCGTAGGCGGCCGAGTGGATGCACTTTTTCAGCAATCCTGCGGCGCCGGCATTGTGAGTGAAGGCGAGCGGAATCTGCACCGCCAGGGGCATGACTCGCAGCGCAGCCGCCCCAGCCGACATGGCAACCGTTGCCTCCTCGATGCTGGGTGGCCCAGCGGCGTGAACAAGCGCGTCGAGGGTGTACTGCACCTGGCCAGCCGTGCTCAGCGCCTGCTCTCTGATGGTGACATCTGAGTTGGCTTGCAGGCCAAGCAACAGCTCTGCCAAGCGTGGCCAGAGGCGCAGCGCAGCAAAGCCAGCCGCACGCAGCTGCATCTGCCTCCCCCGCTCCGGCTGCCCTGCCAACTCGCCCAGCAGTGCTTGCTGAGCAGAGGTGTGTCGCCCTGCCGCACCGACCCAGCTGTCCAGCCAGCACTTGGCCTCCACTATGCTGAGCGGGCTGGTGAGTGGCAGCTGCTGCAGCAGGCGCTGCACCGGGGCTAGGAGCTGGCGCCGCAGCTGCTCCACAGCCGGCCCTTGCAGGCAGTCGGCCCCGCAGGTGGCCAGCACCAGCTGCAGCAGGCGCCAGTCAGCCTCTGAAGGGCTGCCGCCAGCTGCTGCCAGCACAGCGTCCGTCGCAACAGGCAGGCAGCTGTCAGCCAGCAGCATCACCAGCTGGCGCTGCAGGCTGGCGTCGGCTGCCACCGCCTGCTGCAAGCTGCCATACACAGAATTCGTCAGCAGGTCTGTGCACACTCCGCTGAACGTGTGGATTGCCTCCCGCTCATACTCTGCAAGCCAGTACAAGGGGGGGCAGCATGCGTCGAGCTGAGCAGAAGCGCATTTGAGGTCGCGAGGACAGCGGCCTGCATCGGGCGCGCAAGTAGAGAGATGGGGTGTTACGCATTGAACAACATCAGAGACAAAGTTGATTCTGAGAGGCATACATCAGCATGCAACCGTTTGCAGGCTGACAAGTAGAACAAGCTGGAGAACTGCAAAAGATATACATCGCTGCAGTTGTGTGGAAGCAGAACGTCAGCCCCATGCCAACACTTCCTGCTCTGCTCCCTTGCCCACCCACCCACCGGTTTTGAACTCTGGCATACACTGGTGAAGAGTGCCCACCACAGCTGCCAGCCAGTTGTAGGTTGGCGCCAGCGCCAGCGTGCGCTCAGCAAACGCGGCGTAGAGGGCATCACTCCGGCACACACTGAACAAATTGTAGAGCGCCTTGCATTGCCGCCTGGCCAGGTCGGCAGCGACGACCAGGGGCAGCCCGTATGGGCCGCGGCGCCCAGCCATGGGCGCGCCCCTCAGCAAAAGCTGCCCGCTGCCCAGCAGCAGGGCAGCACCCGATGCCAGCTGAAGCACTTCCTCCTGCCGGCAGCAGGCAGGCAGGTTGGCAGTTGCCGCTGCCAGGACGGTGCACCCCCCAGCTACCGTCTCTGCCGCATGTAGGAGACCCTCTTCATTCATCAGGCCGGAAGTGCCCCGGCCCAGCAGGGCGCGCTGCAGCCGGGCATTCAGGCCTGCCAGGGCAGCACCCAGGGCACCAAGCTTCCTGCAGCCAGGGGCAAAGGTTTGATCAAGGTTCGCGTAGGGTTTGGTCGGTTGGGTGTCTCCTGCGCAGCCAGTGCAAGGTTTGCGCGGGGTTTGCGCGGCTGGGCGACGTCAGGTGGGCGCCGCCGCTGCCGCTTTTTAAAATACCTGCTCAGCTCCCGCTGGGTTTTCGCGTCGCCCAAGTCGTTGGTCAGAATGCTTGCGCTCGCCAGGACCCGAGCAGCAAAGTTCAGCGCCTGTTTGTCGAGCTCGAAGCCGGGCCCGCCAAGCAGCCGCAGGATGGAGTCCAGGGTGGAGATTATTTCAGCCATTGTGCCGGGGTAGCAAAGCCGAAGGAGCGCAGGCCTCTCATATACCAGAAATGCACAATGCGTCCTCCGCCACAGCGCGGGGCCAGCTCACGGCGTGGCGCACTGCACCGGCGGGTGCACCATTGCCCGACCTTGAAAACAAGCTGGTGCCTCGGCTGTGTACACTCAAGTAATGATGTTGCAACATTATGTCATCAGATGGAGAGGACTTGGCAGTGTGTGTGAGTTGCGCCCTTGAGCGTGGCTCACGGGAGGCACACACTGGCAGTGGGCCTGTCTGCACATGGCCTCAAACCTTTGGGCATGTTGACATCATCACTGCATTTTGCAAAGTGCCGACAGAAGGAATCTGGTTGCACGGCGCTTTGCCGGGAGCACGCGGGAAAAGGCGGGGTTTCTTGCTGCCGCGCCTGCCCCGCTGTGCCGCCGCCAACGGCGCCGCGTCCAATGGGCGGCACATAGCGCTCTAGGGCGGCGGCTGCACCGCTGATTCTGATTCCGATTCGCAACTACAGATCAGCGGGTGTTTGCAAGGAAGAAGCGTTGCCAGCCACTCCGCTTCAAAGTCGCCAAAGTCGCGTTCGGGAGGCCCGCTATGCTTTCTGCACTACTGTCCAAGGCCGAAGGCATTCCACAGCTTGCCGCAGGTGAGCAGCGGAACTCCGGGAGTTCCGAGGGACAGAGGAGGCGGCAGAGGACCTTCTTGGGGGCTGCAACTTCAAGCCCCTGACAGTCTGCGCTGCGCTCGTACTCCACACCCGCAGACGCAGCGCGCACGGCTGGCCAGGCGCTGCAACCACTGGCTGCGGTGGCGGCGCCGTATGCCCACCGCCTGCAGCCCCTGGCGACGGCTGCGCTGGCCGCGGCGGCGCCGCGCGTTCAGGCTGCTGCCCGCTGGATTGACCAGCAGGCGGCCGCGCTGCAGCCCTGGCAGCTGGTGCTGTTGACGGTGGCGGCAACGCTGTTGGCGGCTCGCCTCCTTCGTGGCATGGTTGCTGCCCTCCGGACCCTGCAGGACAAGGGTGCGCTCCCAGATTGTTTCGAGGTTGTCCGGGCGCCACAGCGCTGCACCAGTTGCCCCTGAACAATACCAGTTTCTGATGAGGCATCTGCACACCCGCCCATCTGCCGCCGCGGCCTGCCCCGTGGCCCCAACACGATGCGCCCCTGTCCCCCTGCCCCAAGAGCTTCCTTGCTCCGTCCCAGACCGCCTGATTCTTCATACACCCTTGTCCCGCTTCACTCTCCAGGCTGGCGCCAGGTGGCGGCTGGATTCGTGTTGGACCTGCCGCTGGTACGGGGGCGCGTGCGGCAGCAGCAGGCGGCGCTCACGGCCCAGATTCGTGAGGACCTGAGGAAGAAAGCGGCGGCAGGTGGGTGCTGCAGCAATGCTGCCACATGCAGCCTGACATTCTGTCGGTGTCGAGCAAAATCTCGGGAGGGACAGGAGGACAGGGGAGAGGTGTGTGCTGCAGTCGGTCAAGCACCCAGCAACTTATGTGTTGCATCTGACTGCGCTTCCTTCCCCGTGCTGCTGTACCTGGCGTGGGTGCTGGTGGTTGCGGTCCCACTGTTTTTGCCTCCGTCTTTGCCGCCCCTGCTGACATCACCCCCTGTCGCCCAAAACCATGGCTCGCCGCCCCTGCTGTGCCCGCTGCAGCCGACGTGCCGCCCAGCCTGCGCCAGCTTCCCAAGGCCGGCCTGGCTGCCAACGATGTCAAGCGGCAGCTGCAGTACAAGGAGAAGGAGGACATGCGGTTCACAGACGGTGACAGCCGGGTGTCAGGTACGCGCGGGGGGGGACATGCGAGGGGAGCTGTTGCCTCAGTCGCAGCCGCGGCTGACGGCAGAGGAGGACTGTGACAGATGATCACAGGCGGCGACAGCCGGGTCTCAGGTGCGGGAGGACTCGCACGCCCCCGCACAGGGTCCTTCCCCTGCCTTTTTGTGCCAACCAAAACCCTCGCCTCCGCCTCTTCCCCATATGAACAGCACACAGTGTGCATGGGCGGATGCGGTGCACACCACGCCTTCTTATCAAGCCCGTGCATACCTGCTATCGTCATTCTGAACCCCATACATCCTCACCTCACCCCCTGCGTTTCCACCCACCCCACCTTAACCCCCCAGGCACGGTGTGGAACTGTCGGGCGCGGCGCACACTCAACCTTCCACGAGAGAGGGCACATCCGCTCTCATCTGATCCACCCCATGCATCCTTGCCCCACCCCACCCACCCCACACGCACAAACCCTAAACCCTAAANCACCCCACACGCACAAACCCTAAACCCTAAACCCCTAAACCCTAAACCCTAAACCCTAACCCCATGCAGGCACTGTGTACATGTCGGGCGCTGTGCACAAGCAGCTGCTGGGCGAGGCGTATGCCATGTTTTCCCTCACCAACCCCATGCACTCCGACGTCTTCCCCAGCGTGCGCAAGATGGAGGGGGAGGTGGTGGCAATGACCGCCGGCATGCTGGGGGGTGAGCGGCTGGTTCAGGGGCAGGGCGTGGGCGTGCCTGCGGGCTTTGTGGGGGCACACTGGGTGTGGGCCAAGTAGCCTTTCCTGCCTGCCTGTCTCCCGTCAGGCGACCCAGGCGTTGATGGCACCATGAACAGCTGCGACACACAGTCAATCCTCACAACCATCCGTCTCGCCTCTAATACACCTCGTACCCCCCACTGAGTGCAGGCGGGCCGGGGGGCGACCCTGGCGTGTGCGGCAGCATGACCAGCGGCGGCACCGAGTCGATCCTGACAGCTGTCAAGGCGTCCCGTGACTACATGGCTGCCACACGGGGCATCAGCCGGCCTGAGATGGTGATTGCGGTCAGCGCGCACGCCGCCTTTGTCAAGGCTGCCGGTGAGGCATGCGGGCGGGCGGGGGAGGGGTGCGGCAATGGTGGGGCAGGCAGAGGGGTGACAGGCGAGGTGGTTTGGGGCACTGGAGAGCCAGAGATGTTCAGCCTTTGTCTGCAAAGTTTTTGCAGATCCCGCTCATCTGTGTGCGGCAGGCCCTGCTGGCAGACTTATGTAGCATAATACTGACTCCAACGCCCCACCCCTCCGTCGCCCTCCCTGTGCTTTTCTTTGCTACAAACTACATTCTGATACACTCAACCCCCACCCTATCCCATGAGACTTGCTTGCTCCCCCTGGACTTGAAATGTAATTTATTGATTGATTTATTGACTGTGCAGAGTACTTCAAGATCCGGCTCATCCGCCTGCCGGTGGGCCCCGACTACCGCCTGTCGGCGGCCGCCGTGCGCCGCGCCCTCTCCCCCCGCACCGTGCTGGTCGTCGCCTCCTCCCCCGGCTTCCCGCACGGCGTGATGGACCATGTGGAGGACATCGCAAAGGTGGGGCCGGGGCTCGGTCCTCGAACACGTATTGTCATAACGTAATAGGTAGATGAAGGGCAGACGCGGAGGTGGGCAAGGCGGTGGACCATGTGGAGGACATTGCAAAGGTGGGGGAGGCAAATCGTAACGGGCAGCAGGGGGCGGGGCCAGGGCAACAAGCAAAGCAAGCCCATGCCGTTTGTGCCTATTGGATTTCCGCCCTGCTGGTAGCTCGCCCTCTGTTCTGCCTGCCCCCTTGCCTGTGCGCGTAGACCGCTGCCCTGCATTGATCCCACCCCTGCCTACCGCCCACCCTCTGATCTCTGCTGGGCTGCCTGCCCCCCTGCCTGCGCAGGTGACGCGCCGGCGCGGCGTGCCGCTGCACGTCGACTGCTGCCTGGGCGGCTTTGTGCTGCCCTTTGCCGCCAAGCTGGGCTACCGGGTGCCCCGCTTCGACTTCTCCATCCCCGGGGTCACCAGCATGAGCGTGGACACACACAAGGTGGGTGAGGCGGGGGGGCTCGAGTAGGGACAGGCTGGCGGGCAGGCGGCAGGCAGGGGAGGGCAGGCAGGGGAGGGTGAGGCAGGGGGCACAGGCAGGCAGGCAGGCAAGGGGCAGGCAGGGCAGGGCAGGGCTGGCAGGGGAAGGGGAAGTCCGGGACACACATAAGGTGAGGCAGGGGGCACAGGCAGGCGGGCAGGCATGCAGGCAGGGGGCAGGCAGGGCAGGGCAGGGCTGGCAGGGGAAGGGCAAGTCCGGGACACACACAAGGTGAGGCAGGGGGGCACAGGCAGGCAGGCAGGCAGGCAGGGTACAGGAATGCAGGGAAGGGCAGACGGGCTAGGATGAGGCGGGGGGGGGGCACACGCTGGCAGGCAGGTAGGCAGGGGGAAGGCAGGGAAGGGGAGGCAGGGGAAGGGGAGGCAAGTGCCGGTGCAGGTCGCACTTCTTTCCCGGCCAAGCGGACTGCCAACAGGCAGCCTAGGAGGGAGGGTTTAGGATTAGGATAGGGTTTAAATCTCAGGGCGCACTTTTTGCCCCAGCAGACTGCATGCTGATGGTGTGATGCAAGTGCTGTCCCTCCCCGCCCTGCTGCCCAGCGCTCTCCTCAACCTCCTTTTTACATCCCGGCTGCTCCGTTCCGGCGCTCTCCTCCTGCTCCTGCAGTTTGGCCAGGCGCACAAGGGCACCAGCGTAGTGCTGTACCGCAACAGCGACATCAGGTGGGTGTGGTGGTACTGCTGCGGTACTGCTGGGCCAGTGGGAAACTGTGTGCTGCAGCAGCAGCATGAATGGGGTGGCATGCACACGGCTCTGCACCAGCTTGCCCTGCCCACCCGCTGCCCACCGCTCTCCCCGCCAGCCCTGCGGTCCCGCCGTCCCACCCGCACTGCCCACCCCGCCTGACCCTCCCCTCCCTCGCCTCCGCAGGCAGCACCAGTACACGTCCATCACCGACTGGACGGGCGGCCTCTACATCAGCCCCGGCTTTGCGGGCAGCCGGTCCGGGGCGCTGATTGCCACCGCCTGGGCCTCCATGGTGCACCTGGGGGAGGAGGGGTACCTGAGGGCCACAGGTGGGTGGCGGTGGAGGGAGGTGGCGGGAGGTGGGGGGTAAGGTCTGGGCGGTGAGAGGTGTGGGGAGGTGTGGGGAGGTGGGCTGCCGTGCACCTGGGGTAGGGGTATATGCCGGGGCCACAGGCGGGCTTGTGCTCTGGCTGTATACATGGTTCTTGCCGCTTCCAGAGTCATGCCGGCATGGCATGCTGGGGTGGCGGATGCGGCACCGGGGGCACCTGGGCACCGGAGGTGTTGGGGACTTTACACTCCCCTGTTCCAACTTGTCCATTCAAACTCGCACTCTCCCTCTTCCAACTGTTTCTCTCACACTCGCATGCTGCTGCCGACGAGTGCGCCTCTGCCCCTTCCTGGTGCCCGCAGACGCGATGATGAAGGCGGCGCAGCTGTTTGTGGAGGGTGTGAACGCCATTGATGGGATTGAGGTGATGGGGGAGCCAGAGATGACGGTGGTGGCCTTCAAGGCCAGCCGCAGGTGAGGCCCAGCACCAGATGTGTGTGTGTGTGTGTGTGTGTTTGGAGTGGTGGAGGTGCGAACGGTTGCCACAGTTCTCGGGCTGGGGCTGTGGTGGGCAGACATCCTCATTGGAGGTGTGGCACAGCCGGCAGCTAGACAACAAAGGCGTGTGGGTG
>JTEE01000076.1:256896-278085 GCA_002896455.3 Chlorella sp. ArM0029B | reverse complement strand
GGTGGGTGGGTGGGTGTAGGGCGGTGGCTTTCAAGGTCAGCCGCAGGTGAGGCCCAGCAACAGACGTGTGTGTTTGGGGTGGTGGAGGTGAGGTGATGGGTTCAGCTGGCGTCGAGCCAGCAAAAGCATTGGTGTGGGTGTGGGTGTGGGTTTGGGCGAATGGGTGTAGGGTGGTGGCTTTCAAGGCCAGCCGCAGTGGAGAGGAAGTGTTGTGTAGGGTGCTGTGAGGGCGGGATGGCATTGGTTTGGCACTGGTGACATTCAAGGCCAGCCGGAGGTAAGGTGAGGTGAGTTGCCAGCTGCATGTGAGGCCGCGAATGGCCTCGATTGCCCGTCTCAATTTTGCACGCCTTTCGTTCGAATCACTTGGGTTGCCCCTCCCTGCAGGGTCCTGGACATGTTCGAGGCCCGGATACTGCTGTCCAAGCATACATGGCACTCTTCCAACTCGAACCCACAACTCAACTATTCACTCGGTTGCAGGGGCCTGGACATTTACAAGGTCAGCGAGCTGCTGGGCAAGCGCGGGTGGCACCTGAACGCGCTGCAGCACCCGGCCGCGCTGCACATCTGCCTCACCGCCGCCCACTCCCCCGCCATTGTGGAGCTGCTGCTGAGGGACCTGCGGGAGGCGGTGGCAGAGGCGCTCGAGGTGAGGCAGGTCCTAGCTAGGTAGAGTACCCGCAGCGCTGGCACCGCCGTATTGCAGTTGCTGCTGCTGAGGGACCTGCGGGAGGCGGTGACAGAGGCACTCAAGGTCAGGCAGGCCCTATGCAAGGGTTGTGGTGGGAGTTGAGGATGGTCAGGGGTTTGGTTTTCGGTTGGCCGGGTCTGCTGGCATCTCGACGTCACAGCTGCTGCAGGAGGCGGTGGCAGAGGCGCTCAAGGTGAGGGAGGTGCTAGCTAGGTAGAGTTGGAGATTGGGAGTCTGGGGTAGCCAGCAGCGCTGGCACCGCTGTATTGCAGATGCTGCTGCTGAGGGACCTGGGGGAGGCGGTGGCAGAGGCGTTCAAGGTGAGGGAGGGGCTCATCAGGGGTTTGGCCTCCTCAAACATGTCCCGGCCACTGGCCGCCCTCTCCCTGGCCCTGTGCCTGACCCTTCTTCTGACCAGACCTGAGCTCTTATGAATTTAGACTTCGGGTTTTGGTGCTGCAGGAGGGAGGGGGAGGCGGGAGCGCTTTCAAGTGAGGGCGTACATGGGGGCATGTTGAAGATGCCGCCATCCCAGCCCACCCTCCCTCCTCTGCCCACCCGCCTGGCCGCTGCTTCTTGATGTGCAGGACCCCAAGGCCGGCGGCGAGGGCATGGCCCCCCTCTACGGCATGGCAGCCACCGTACCCGACCGCCGCATCGTCTCACAATTCCTCACTGCCTACCAGGTGTGTGGCAAGGCTTTGTTTTTGTGTTTTGTACAAGTTGTTTTGTATGTGGGGCAGGTTGTGGCACAAGGTGTGCAGGGAGGACGGGTTGCAGCTGCTGGCGTTTTCAGCGGGTCTTCGCTGTGCAGCTTCTCGCCAGTTACCCGGCGTTTGTTGTTGGTGGGTGTGAACGTAGGAACAGCCGGTGACAGTGCCGTTTGGGGGATCACAGCCTGCGTGGTTGGGCTGCCCGTGTCCTGTTGCTCCCACCGTTCCCTACCTAGCCACGTGCTGCTTATGACTTTTGCGAGGTTCCCTCTGCCACTTCCTGGGCCCTGCCATTCGCTGCCCGCAACCTCCCCCTGCAGCCCTGCTCGTTGTTTAAACACCCTCCCCGTCCTGCTCCGCACGCTGTGCCACCCATGCAGGACGCCCTGCTTGAGGCAATGTGATGCAGCCGTGGCGGCAGCGAGCTGCAGCACAAGGTGCAGATGTTGCACCATGGCACAGCAGGCAGCAGAATCTATTGGGGAGAGCGCGCGGCGCAGTTTCGTCAATAGCGAGCATGCTGCAGTTCAGGCCAAGCAAGAAAGGCGGGGCAGCATGCCTCCAAGACTGTGATTGTGCACACGCCTGGCCATGGGGAGCCTGAGCAGGCGGGCAGGCAGGCAGACGGGCAGCCCGCTCCAGGTTTCTTCTCACTTTACACAAACACCATGCACCAGCTCAATACGGCAGCACCTCGCCACTTGCCATACTAGCCAACCGGACCACTCTTTGACCATCCCTTGCTCTAAACATTTTTTGCGTGGACAGTGGTGCCGCGCCCTCACGTTGTAAACCTGTGACACCGTGAGATCAACCTGCTATAGCTCGTCGGCTCCTGAAGGTTTAGTGGCATGGATTCAAACCAGCAATCTCATTTGAAGTTCTCGGGGTGCCAGCAACTTTTGCGCATGGGGCGAGAGGCAGCGTTGGAAGACATGGCGTGGCGCCTGGACCCACTCAACATCAGCAGGACATCTGCCAGGAACGTGTCGCACACTCTCCAAGCCCTGGTAGTGCTTGAAAGCTAGCCCCTAGTACTGGCAGAGCTAGCAGCTTAGACGCTGCCAAAGCCAAACACGTCCGCCCACACCTGTCTTGGACTGTCCTGGGGGGCGCAAATGCACTGCGCACCTCCCAACAGCCAGAGGCCTGAAACCCCGCCTTGGCATGCCGCTGGGTGATGCTCTTACTTCTGGGTGTGTAACTTAGACATTTGTCTACAACTCTCATTCTATCATTCAACTACAATCAACCAAAAAGCAAGGAAGCAACTGCCAGCGGGGGGAGCCAGCCTATGTGATTCCCCCCGTTGCAGGGGGCAGGCCAAACGCTAGTGCCGCCTGCTGCTGCTGCTGCTGCTGCTGCTGGAAGGGGTAGAGCCCTGGCAGCTGCAGCTCGCCGGACGTCCCCATCAGCAGCTGCCCCTGCCCCTGCCCCTGCTGGTGGTGGTGCTGCTGCTGCTGCATCAGCAGTTCAGGTTGGTACACCACCTGCCCCGGCTGCACCTGCGCAAACTGCTGCTGCAAAAGCTGCTGCGGTGCCGGCTGTGCTCCCCCCTGCTGCTGCTGCGTGCTGTACTGCTGCGCCGACAGCTCCCCTGCCGCCCCTGCTGCCCCCGCTGCGCCGCCCCACTGCTGCTGCTGCCCCACTGCGGCTGCCGCAAACTGGCCCCCTGCCGCCCCCACAAACTGCTGCTGCACGCCCAGCAGCCCCGCCTCCTTCCGCCGCTTGAGCTCTTGGTAGGCCGCCAGGCTGGCGTACGGCAGACCGGTGCCGGGGTCGCGGTACCGCGCCGGCTGGCCGGTGATGATGCAGGCGTGACGGGGCGCGGGCGGGGGTGCCATCCGCTGGCGCAGCTCATCGGGCATCGCCATGTTGCGCACCTCCAGGGTGCTCTGCAGCGCACAATTTGAGGGCATGATGAGACCAGGGAACACACGTGAGAAGGATGCAGGTGCAGAGGGCAGGGACAGCTCGTCAGGCATTGCCATGTTGCGCACCGCCCCAGGGTGCGAGGGAGGGAGTAGGCAGTACGGCGTGCATCACGCGCTGCAAGCAGCAGGCAGGCGCGCAAGCCCAGGGGAACACCACACTGCCGCGCGACAGCTGAGGCTGATTCACCCCCAATCAATCCAACTCAACAAACGCACTGCAAGATTTATAACATGGGAGGATGCAAGGGACAGAGGGAGCCAAAGACACAGCAGATGGGTTCGCCAGTTGTCCTGTTCTCATGCCAGACAGACAGTTGGGGGGATGGGGAAGCTACGGCGTGCGCAAAGCTGCTGCCACGACTCACCACTTCTGTGTCTCCCACACGCCGAGACTTCCACCGCACCATGGGCCCCGCGTACCGCCGCTTCACCACGTTCGCCTTCTTCCTCGCCTCCTCCTCGATCAACACCAGCAGCTGCAGGGGGAGAGGCGGGGACACACAGGGCACGCAGTCGGTCGCTGGGCAGGCAGTGGCATACAAAATCCACATTACAGACGACAGCCAGGGTGACAAAGAGGCGGCCTTCTTTGCTGCCACTTGCCGCATCCTGTTCCCATCACCCACATCCCCGCCGTGCCCCACAGCCACAGCTTTGCGCACATGCTTTGTGTCCAGCGCAGCACCCCTCCAGCCTCTTCCTGCTCTCAATCTCGCTCTCAGCAGCCACGGCAAGCACCTCCCCATCACATTCATTCCCTCAGCCAGCCAGTGAGCCTCCCTGTTCCGCAGCCAGCCCACCACGCCCACCGATATCTCACAGAGACTGCCAGACACGCCCCCAAAACACACCTCCAACATGATCTTCCTATTCTTGATTCCCACCTCCAACAAGATCTTCCTATTCTCGATTCATATCCAGGCAGCCGCAGTAAGCAGCCCTTTATCATAACCAGTTCCTCAGCCAACCCACCCATCCTCCCAGTGCTGCAGCCATCTCTCAAAGCCCAAACTCCTCCAACAGCCAGCACAACAAACCACAAAAGCGCACCTCCAAGCTCTTCCTGTTCTCAATCTCAGTCTTGGCAGCCTCGGCCAGCATTTCCGCTTGGGTGAGCGGCTTGTAGTTGCTGCTGCGGGGGGCGGAGCGTCGCGGCTTGTGCTGCGGGCAGCGGGGCGCAGCATGGGTTGGTGGGTGCGCAGGGTGCAAGCACGCACACAGAGGCACGGCGGCAGCTGCAGAGCTAAGCATCTGCTGCAGCGGGCAAGGGCCTCCTTCCTAACCCGTCAACTGCCAGCCTGCCAACCACCTGCCCCTCCCTCACCTTCCCGCCCTCGCCTGCCCCCTAAACTTCCGCCTAGCCCGCTCACCTTCTCCGCCATCTTCTGCTTCATCTCCGCCCTCCTGACTCTTGCACTGCTACTACTTCTTCACACCTACAACAATACCCTGCAAAAGCCCTGATCCCGCATTTCTGCAGCGCCTCAACTTCTAGCCTCCCCATCCTCCCGCCCAGCCTTCTCACCCGCCCAGCCTTCTCACCCGCCCAGCCTTCTCAACTTCTAGCCTCCCCATCCTCCCGCCCAGCCTTCTCCGCCATCTTGCGCTCCATCTCCACCCCTACTGACTCTTGCACTGCATAACACCTTTTCAGGCCCTCAAAAACTCCTGCCAAAGTTGTGGCCCCACATTCCTGCAACCCCCTTACCTTCTCTGCCATGCCCTGCCCCCTAAACTTTCACCCAGCCCCCTCACCTTCTCCGCCATCTTGCGCTCCATCTCCGCCTCCTCCACCTTTTGCCGCGTCGAATCCCGCACCGTGCGCCGACCCACGCTGAACTCATCCGGCCCCACGCTGCTGCCCTTGCGCTTGCGAGACGCTCCCGCCCCGGTGGATGGACCCGCCCCGCCGCCGCCGCCCGCCGCTGCCGCCCCCTCGCCCTCCTCTTCTTTCTTCACCCGCGGCCGCGGCAGCGGCGGCTTCTTGTAGCCGGGAGGCTTCAGAGTCTTCTTCTTCTTCTCCTTGGCGGCAGCGTCTTTCTCAGCCTCTGCAGCCTCCTCATCGTCATTCACCTCATCCTCCTGCGGGCAACAGCGGTGGCAGCGGAGGAGCGGGTGTTATGGAGGTCAGGCGTGCCGGGTTGGGCAGCCGAGGGGCGTGTGTGGTGGGGTGGCGGCACAGGGTGATGAGCGGGAGGGCTGCCGCTGAGGCCCACCCCCGGACTTCGGTTCCTCCTCAAGAAAACTATGATATGGGGGGCCGGGGTGGCAGAGCAATGAGCAAGTATGGCAGTGAGGCATGCATCAGTGTTGCAGCAGCAGGAGCAGCAGCAGCAGCAGCAGCTCGTGACCACCAACCTTGATCCTCCAACCCGCTCCGCCCCTAGCCACCCATTCATTGCAGCCTGAAAGCGGCCCTTGTCCTCCAGGTGGTGTAAGAATGCACAGTGAGAACAGAACACCAGTCCTGGTCTTCCCGCTGAGCTCACCAACTCGTTTATGACTTGCTGGTTTAGTCACACATGATTATGATGAACCGAAAGCTACACAGGAACCTTGAAATTGAGATTGAAATTGAGATTGCAAAACATGCAACAACAGACTCACCGACTCGTTGAAATCTGCATCAAATCGGTCCTCTGGCTCCGACTCTGTGTCATACTTCACATCATCCTCCTCCTCGGCAAAAAACGATTGGTTCTGCAAGTGGCAGGCAGGCAGGCAGGAGCAGCAGGGCAGGGGTGGGCAGCAACAGGGCGGGCGTGTGCAGTGGGCCAGGCAGTGCTGCTTCTCAGCCAGTTTGTTTGCATTGAGGTGCAACAGGTAGTTAGAGCGCTTGTTGGCGGCAGCAGCGAAGGGGCACAAACAAATAGCGTTCAGCGGGGTTGGAGACTGCCCCGGGTTGGAGATGGGGCCGGCCTATCCGCTCGGGTGGGCAGGCATTGGGGCCAGGAGCAGCGAGCAGGAAGCAAGCAGTGATGTGTTGTGCCGGATGTACAGAGCACGGTACCACCAAAAGACAGGGGCCCGTCACACAGGGTGCCACACACTCGTGCCGGCAGTAGGCTGGAGACAGAGAGGCACGGTGCCAGGCGATGCATGTCCTACCCCAGACCGCCCTGGCCCTGGCTCTCGCCCCGGCTCACCCAGAACTCTTCATCGCCTTCAACAGCCGCATTCGCTCCCATGCGTGCACCACGGGTGGTGCGCTGCGGCAGCGCGCGCGGCGGCGGAGCTACAAATGGCTTCTTCTTCGTGGCGGGGGTGCGCCGCCGCTGCCGCGCCGACGGCGACCCCTCACTGTCCTCACCCTCCTCGTCGCTGCCCTCGTCGTCGTCATCCTCGTCGTCGCTGCCGCCCTCCTCCGCGCTGCTGCCCCGCTCCTCCTGCGGGCAGGCACGCGGGTGGGGTTCAGGCGGTCGGCGGCTGGTTCGCTATAAATGGGCAGTAATGCCTATGCCAATAGACCGCACCTCATCCGATGCAACCGCTTCCTCCTCGTCGCTCGGCAGCTGGTCTTCCTCTTCCGAGCTCATCGCGCCGCTCCTCTGCCTTCGGCACCCAGGAAGCAAGTGCTGACCGCTTCTAAATGTTGAACGGCAGCTGGGGCGCCTGTTTTTTTCTCCATGTGCCACCTGTCAACAGATGCCTTTTTTCCACGCCTCTGATGGTTTGCACTCCATTTGATTCGACCACTCCGCTCCAGCAACGTGACAAACCCCTTTTACGCAGTGCCAGCGCCTCATCGCTCACATGTCCTGCTGATTCGCAATCCAGAAGCCCTGAAGCATGCCAGCCGGCGCTCATCCCCAGGCCGTCCTGCGGGGGCACAGGGGCGAGGTGCAAGCCCTGGACTTTGATTGTGCTGAGCGCTGCTTGGTCTCTGGGTGCGCGCCCGCCTGCCGACCGCCCACACTGCCGCTTTTCGACTGCTCCTGCTCCTGTGCCTCTGCAGCTCGGTTGGCTACGATTGTGCATCTGGGCTTGCCTCCATAATCGTTGCCTTGCGCCCTCATATCTCTCCACTGCTATCCCCTGACAGGGACTCGCTGGGAGAGGTGCGGGTGTGGGACCTAGCTGACCTGCGCCCCGCCGCCGTGCGCCGGCTGCACCCCTTGTCGGGCGGCATCCTCTCTCTGCGCCTCTTCCGCTCAGCTGGCGCACAGCTGCTGGGGACACAGGGCCGCGATGGAACCACGTTGCTTTGGGCCTGCTCCGGCGACGACCTGCAGCTGTCAGAGTGAGTGCGCCTGCCTGCCTGCCTGCCTGCCTGCCCGCCTGCCTGCCTGCCTGCCTGCTTGGGGGTGGGTGGCACTGCTGGCGGGACCAATGAGGGCCCCGATTGATGACGGACATGCGATGCTGTGTCTAAGGCAGGGCGCCTGCGTGCTGGGACTTTCTCTTCTCCATCACCCCAAAAGACACGACTGCACTTGCAAGAGGTGACCGGCACCTGCCTTCCCCTGCATGTCATGTCCTCCCTAGTCTAGTCTAGTCTTTACAGCTTTACAGAAGCACCCTTTGTCATGTCCTCCCCTGTCTTCCCACACTCCTGGACCCTGCAGCCAGCCAGTGCGCGGCTTTATCCGTGACAGCTACAGCTTCTGCCGATTCGACGTGCTGTCTGGCGGGCACGCTGCCAGTGCTGAGCAGCAGGCCGGCGTGAGCGGCGGCGGCGGTAGCCAGGCTGTAGCGCAACATATCGAGCAGCAGCAGCAGCAGCAGCAGCAGCAGCAGCAGCAGCAGCATCAGGAACGGTTGGCAGCAGCGTTTGCGGCAGCAGTGCTGGCAGTCGATGCCCCCTCCCCCGCTGCAGCCGGTGGTGCCGCACCAGGGCATGCCGACGCGGGCACCCAGCAGCAAGAGCATGAAGAGCAGCAGGCACTAGGCTCCGGCACAGCCAGCACGCAGCCCGGCCCTCGGGGCACACCCTCACTGGCAGCGGCGGCAAAGGCAAAGTGCGAGGCTGCTGCAGAGGGCGATGCCAGTGCCGGCGGCGGGGAGGCCCCCAGCGCGGCTCCTGTGGGTGCTGCCATCTGGGCGCTGCACCCCTGCCCCCAGGCCAGCGCTGCGCAGCCGCCTGCACTGCTGGCCATCCCGGGCTGTGACGAGCGCACGGCCGAGGTTGTGTGCGCGGCCTGCGGGCGCCAGGTGGCAGAGTTCCGGGAGGCGGCAGCTGGCAGGAAGCTGGGCATGCTGATGGTGGTGCAGCTGTACTGCTGTACCGTGCCAGCGGCACCGGACGCTGCGCCAGCGACAGCTGGGGGCTCACCCACCACAGCTGCTGCAACAGCCGTGCACCCACCACAAGCAGCCCAGCTGCCTCTTCTGCCCAAAATCTGGCTTGCCGGTGGTTACGAGGATGGCAGCATGGCGGTGTGGGAGGTGGGTGCTGCGCCGGGGGCGCCTCCCCTGGCGGTGCGCCAGCTGTGCAGCGAGCCAGTCATGGCGCTCGCTGTCGACAGCTCAGCCGCTGGCGGGGTGTGCGGCTCGGCAGAGGAGCAAGTGGTGGTCTTCAAGATTGACTATGCCGCCCGCCGGCTCAGTGTGCGACACAGAGTGGAGCAGCCTGCCAAAAACGGCGCGCAGCTGCCCGGCAAGGCGGGGGTGGGTGACGTGGCGGTGCGCCCGGACCGCCGCCTGCTGGCCACTGCTGGCTGGGATGGGCGAGTCAGGCTGTACAAATACCGCAGCGGCCGCCCGCTGGCGGTTCTCAAGGTGGGCGGCTGGTGGCAGGGCGCTTGACTGGCCGTGTTGCAGGGTGCATGTGTGTTTATGGGTGCTGGGGGCATTGGGTCGTGCCCGAACCATGGGTTGTGGCTTGTGTGCGCAGCACCCACCTGGCCCAGCACCCACATGACACTGCTGGTGCGTATGCTCCCTGCAGTACCACTCCTCTCCGGTCACCGGACTTCGCTTCGCCCCACAAAGCATGCTGCTGGCCACGGCAGCACGCGATGGCACGGTCGCGCTGTGGCCGCTGTACCAGCCAGCAGAGGCGGGAGACGCGGCGGAGCGGCGGCCGCGGTGAAGCGCCAGCAAACCCCTTTGTGATGCCGGCCTGCAGGCCCATTGCCACAAAAAGTTGTTCACCTTGATAAGCAACGTTTTACCTTGAGACACTGTGACGTAACTTGAGAGTAAAGGAATGGGGCCTCAGTGCAAGTGCAGGCAGCATGGCGTCCATGCGTCCGCCGCGAGCTGGCCGCCAGTTTTTTTTCCAGCACCCCAGCTCACTCTCCAACACCCCGCGAGCTTTCGATCACTTTCCAGCATGGTGTTTGTGGTCTACTCGCATGGTGTTTGTGCTCTGCCCCGGTGCCAGGGCCTTCCCGCCCCGACTCGGGCCGTGGCCTCGGCCTGGGAGCTGGCCGCAGCAGCAGAGCAGGCCCGTCCCACGCTGCCTGCGTTCAGCGTGCTGAGCGCCAGGCGGCCCAACGGCCTGGGCGACCGTGGCGGCACGTTCAAACAGTTCGCTGTTGGGCTGACCACCGACGGCGCCGCCACCGCCACCGCCGCAGCAGAGCAGGAGGCTGCTGAGCCGCCGCGCTCACTGCGCAGCCTGGTGGGCCCTGCAGACGCAATGCCGCTGCAGCCGCAGGCAATGACGCCAGCCACTCCTGGGTCTCACGAGGCCCCAGCGGTGCCCGCCTTCCTGCTTCTGCGCCGCCGCCAACCCTGTGCCAACGACTGGCAGCAGCCTGCGGGCTCCACCCTGGATGTGCCCTGCCTGCCTGGCGCCACCAGCACCAGCCACGCACTGCTCGAACCGGTGAGTGTGTGGGTTGGCAGCGGCATATGCGTGAGCGCTGCACTGCCGATGGCGTCTGCCTGCATCGGTGGGTGCACAGATGGCTGCCTCACCAACCAACCATTGGCACCTGTGACTGCAGGGAGGCCTCTTCAGCGCTGTTGTGCGAGATTGCAAGGTGGAGCCCCAAGCAGTGCCCCCAGAGCCGCCGCCGGATGGCCAGGTGTGTGTTTCCATGGAGCGGGGAGGTGCTGTGCCCGCCCGCCTGCATCTTGCCTGTCCCTGCCTCGAGGGTGCCGCGCCGGCTGTGCACCCAGGAGTGCAAAGACAGAGAAAAGGCTGCTGCAAAAAGTTCTCTGCCTCACCCTATTCGCCCGTTGCAGAAGTACCGCTGGCGACCCAACGTGCTGCCCGCCCGCCAGCCTGGTAGCAGCGATGAAGCACCGCCCAGCGGCCGAGAGTCTTTCAGCCTGCTGGACTGCCTGCTGCTGGCTGAGGCACAGGAGCAGCTGCCAGGCGCAGCAGAGGCCTCCCCACCGCTGCTGGACGCCCCGCTGCTGCCAGGCTGGTGGCAGTTGAGCCTCCACAGCAGCAGCGGCAGCCTGCGGTACCAGATGGGGCAGCTGGCAGCAGAGAGCTGGGTCCAGCCTGCAGCAGCAGAAGCAAGTCGGGGCTTCACCAGTCTACAAGACATGCCGGCATGCCGCCCCCATGCTTTCAGCAGCGCAGGGCTACCAGCATCAGCAGCGCAGCACCTGGCTGCCCCGGCAACCATGCAGCTGGCTGCACGCCCCCCGCCGCCTGCTCTGCCTGGATTCCTTGCAGCAGCCAGGACAGCAGCAGAGGCAGCAGCAGGAGCCTCTGCACGCCCAGCAGCTGCCCAGCTCTTCATCCTGCAGGCACCTGTGCTGCCCGCCCTGGCCGGCGCAGCGCGCGCAGCAGGCCCCGTGCTGGGGGTGCCCTTGGCGGCCTTTGCCTCCCTGCTGCTCCAGCCGGTGCCGGTGCCCCAGGTGGCGGCAGCACCCACCTTTGTGCCTGCCGGCTGTGAGCCAGTCAGCCTGGCCAGCCTGGTTGCCCAGGACATGGTGCTAGAGGAGGGAGGCCTCATGCTGCCTGCAGTGCTAATCCACGATGGTGTGGAGGAGCATGCTGAGGTGGCAGGCAACGGCCGCGCCGGAATGACAGGTGAGCACGTGGGTGCTGCCCAGGAACTGCATTGCGGCGGGGCACTGAAAGGCGGGTCACTGAGGCCGGGATGCCCTGCCATGCTATGGCAACGGTTTCCGCCTGTCAAGTTGGATGGGCGACACCGTGCGCTGTCAACCAGACTGTTGTGTTCTTTTCGTTGCCGGTGCAGCACTGACGACACTCCCCGCTCCTTGCCTTCCTTGCACGCGCAGGTGCTGTGATGCTGCACCTCATCCAGTCTGAGTGTGGCCGCAACTCCTCTAGCACCGCCCATGTTGCACTGTACCTGGACTGGTGAGGTGTGAGAATAGGTTGGGACCTTCCTCTGCCTGTGCGTTCTGGCCGTGCTGCTCACAGCTCTTCCAACGCGCCGCATAGCTGCACAGCTTTCCTCTTCTTTCCATCACCCATCCACCGTCGAATGTGCATTGCAGGTCGCTCTCCACTCAGCAGGCTGCCACCAGGCCTCCAGAGCTGGCTGCCGCCCTGTGCAGCATGCAGCGCCAGCTCCTGCCCCAGCCTGCCGCACGCTCAGCAGCAGCGGCGGCGGCAGCAGCAAGCCGCATGGGGCAGCACCGGGCAGTGCTGATAGACCAGATTCAGGCACCCTGGCCAAGAGGGGCCGGCCAGCGTCAACAGCTGCCAGAACCTGAGGCGGCTGCCAGGCTGCCTGTGGGCAACGGAGGCAGGACACCCGCACAGAGGCAGCCGCTTGCTGCCGTGCCTGGCCAGAAGCAGAAGCAGAGGCAAAATGGTGCTGTCGGCAGGGCAGACGGCGGGCCGCCGCCACCCGCCAAGCGAGCCAAGCGGGTTGGAGGCGCCGCGGATGGCATGCACTACTTCCTTCAACTGCAACGCGGCAAGCCTGGAGCAGAGGCTGGCGGGGCGGGCGGAGGGGCAGCCGCCGCCACCGGCGCTGCCTCCCCTGCCGCCGCAAGCAGCTGCAGCAGCGATGGGATGGACGCGCCCCTGGAGCAGCGCCAGCAGCGGGCCTCCACCACTGTGCATGCGGTGGAGCTGCCGCCGACACATGTTCAGCTGCTTCAGCTGCTGAGAGAGGACGAGGCGCGGCTGGTGCGCAGTGCCCCCTCCCCTGGGGTGGCCCCAGAGGCGGCCCGCTCCGACTTCCTGTCGGTGGACGTGGTGCAGCGGGCGCTGGAGCAGGCAGCAGGTGGGGAGTGTGTGGCAGGGAACGGGTGGGGGTTTGAGGTGGGCACTGAGACGGCAACAGTGTGCAGGCGGGTCTGCAGGAGGCAAGCAGTTGGATACTTTGCTTGTGTGACAGCCGTCGGGATGCATGCAAGTTGCTGCGGCGATTTGGGGCGCACGGTGCGATGATTTGGAATGGCACTGACTGGTGCCATTACCTCCCTGCTGCAGGCAAGCCCGGCCAGCGTGACCTGCTGAAGGTGTACGCTGCAATGGCAGGTGGGTGAGAAGGGCGCCCTCCACTGGCCTGCCTCTGTGAGCTTGCATGCAATGTGCCTGTCTGTGCCCAGCACATCAACTGCCTCTGCCAACCTCAGCTGCTACCTGTGTTGTGCAGTGCCTGCTGAGCCGCAGTGATTTCAACCTGTGTTGTGCTGTGCCTGCTGTGCTGCAGTGATCCGCCAGGCTGCCAGCCAGCTGGTGCACCATGGCATCTGCTGCGCCCACATGTACCTGGAGCAGAGCCAGGCAGAGCTGCCAGGGCTGCTGAACGCTGTCACCGCGGCTCGCGAGCTGCGCACCGCACACCAAAAGGCAAGCGCTCAGCGGCGGCACACTTGCTGGGCGGAGGGCAGGCATGGTTTGGTTCGGCGGGATGTGATGCAGTTGCATCCCCATATGCTGCTCCCGCTCTGCCACCCTGCCTGGCGAAAAGGTCATCAGTAAGAACTGACGCTTCCCTCTGCCCTCTCCCATGCAGGTGCTAGCGGGCCAGCTGGAGGACTCCCCCAAGCAGGCGGCCCTTCAGCGTGTGCTAGCAGGCATCGCCACATGCTCGCCGGTGAGGAAATCCGTGCTGAGAACTGTGCAAAGCTTGCCTGCACCTTTGAGCAAGCTTTCATGCCAATCCGCTGCCGCCTGTCAAACAAGAGCAGCCCTGCCATTGCCGCCCAGCCAGCTGAACCTCTCAATTGCACCTCCTTTTGCAACGCAGGGCGCCAAGTGCTGCGTCATCGGCCACCCCCAGACCTTCTTCACCCTGTACCGCCCAGCCTTGGACAGCGGGCAGCCAGGCGGGCGTGTTTGCCAGTTGGATCGGGAGGGCCGCCTTCTGGCTGGGGCCACAGTAGGCGCGCCCCTGGCAGAGGCAGTCCTGGCGGCGGCGGCCAGCGCAGGTTGCCTGCTGGTGGGTGCTGAGCTGGCGGCTCGGGAGGGCTTCCCATTCTCTGTTTTCCAGGCAGTGGTGGTGTATGCTTCAGAGCCGGGCAGCCGGGCTGGGCTGGAGGCTGGGCTGGCAGGGGCACAGTGCCCGCTGCACTTCCTGGAGGCGGCATCGCCCTCCCAGCAGGCACAGCACGGTCCAGGCGCAGCAGGTGGCGGCGCGCAGCCGGCATCAGCCGCTGCCGCAGTCCCAGTGGCGGCACAGGAAGCTACGGCAGTCAGGGTGGTGCACGCCGCTCGGGCTGCAGCTGTGCCAGCAGTGCAGCCGGGCAGGCTGGACTGCCCAGTCATCATCTCATCTGACCCCAGGCGCCCCATCAGGCAAGGCGCTGCCTGTTCCACGCCCTCAACCTGCCTACGTTTCAGGCACTGCTGGCCAGCTGGGTGGCCAGCCCGGACACACTTTTAACGGCCTGCTTCGTTGACCTGCCTGCTGTTGCCTTGCCTGCCTGCAAGTGAACACACACACGTGGACAGACAAGACAGTTTCTTGTACTTCCATACTCCGCCTGATGTGCAAGGCGATGCTCGGCTCCCGCCAACTCCTGTCCCAGCTTTCCGCCAACTTCTAAACTGCAGGTACCACCGTCAGCTGTACGAGGCTGTGCTGGGCGTGGAGCGGGAGGGCGGTGCAGTGGTGGAGCGCCGCCTGAGCCTGGTGGATGCCGTGCTCTCACCCTCGGCAGGCCTGGTCATTTGTGACAACAGCACCAGCAAGCTGGTGAGGGGTGCCACGGCAAGTTGAAGGAGCAGGAGAGGGGAAGACGGGGTGAACGTTCACAGGCTGATCAGGTTGAAGCGAAGCAGCAGCTGCCATGCATGGAACACACCTTGCTGGCCCCTCTTTGTTCTCTGTGCCTCGCGCTGGCGGCACACCGGCGTGGCGCATCCATTGCCATGCTGCTGCTTGCAGGAGTATGATGCATTCCTGGCGGCGCTGGACCCTGTGCTGGCCCGCCTCAGCTACGCCTTCTCCCGCCTGGTCCTGGTCTGCGAGGGCACCGCTGGCTTCAAAGCTCAGGTGGGGCTGGGACGGGTTTGGGGAGGAGGCTGTAGCAGGCACTGCCACTTGCGTGTCTATTTCCCTTTTTTGTGTGTGTGGATAGCAGCATCAATAGACATCGCATTTTGTTGTTTGACGATCACCAAGGTAGAGTTCAGGAAGGGCGAATCAGAGGATCGGCTGACTTGGCAGGATCTGCCCGGCTGCCATGTGTATGATTTTGAGGTGGCTGCCCGCTCATTCCTTTCAACATGCGCTGTTCTATTACTCATTTGCATATGCGTCGCCGCCCTCCTGCAGGTGCTGTGCGGCACCGAGCGGCTGCTGGCGCTGGGGCGCGGCTACGGGCTGCACCTGCAGTGCCATGCAAGCGCCAGCACCGAGGCAACAGCTGCCATTGTGGGCGGCGTGACTCGTGCCTGGCTGGCGCAGTGGCAGGCTGCTGACCCAGGGCTGCACTATGCCGTGCCTGAGATGCCCACTGAAGAGGAGGCGTTCCTCACGAGGTGTGTGTTGGGTGGTAAGAGGGCAAGTGTGGAAGCGGAATTGCAGGGTAAGCGCCTGGAAAAGCCCGGGCCGCTTCAACTGCCCAGCGCCACCACCGGCAGCCTCTGGTGCAACCGCTGCTGCTCACACTCCTTGTTGTCGTAACCCTGCCTCCTCTACGTCTCTGCTGCAGGTTTTACTCAATCAACCCCCACACCGCGGCCCTGCTCATGTCCCTCGGCCTGCGGCTGCACCAGCTGCTGCGCCTCAACTCCCTCAACCCGCTCCAGGTGAAGGCGAGGGCACAGCAGCCTGCCCTTCCCTGCCCTGTCACGGAATGAAAGTTTCTGACAATCACAAGGGCTGCACTTCCCTGTCACGGAGTGCTTGCCATGAGAGTCACGAGAGCAGCACGTCTGGAGTGTCTGTCAACACAGCTTCCCCCCAGCCTTCTCACCCCCCATTAATCCTGGACTCCATTCCCTTTCTCCTCCCCACCTTGGCCACTATCCACAGGTGCCTCGGGCACTGAGCCTGGTGCCCCGGCACTGCCTGGAGCTGCTGTCCCAGTGCGCCTCCCATGGGGTGCCAGTGCTGGGCATCCCTACTGGCTCAGGTGGGCATGAGTAGTGGAACCATCCACACGACATGTGCCACATTTCTTGCTTTGAGGCTAGCTGGTAATTCCCAGCGTCCTGACGCATACAACTCCACATCTCGCTGCTTTGTGCTATGCAGTCATGCATCACCAGGGCTACGGGCAGGAGGCTGGGCCGCAAGCGGTGCCTGCTGCCACGCCTCCCAAGCGGCTGCCGCCAACAGGGATGGGGGGCTACGCTTCGCCCGCGCAGGGCAGCACCATGCACAACCCCTGGCTGCAGCAGCAGCAGCAGCAACACGTCGCAATGGCAGAGGAGGCGGCAGCAGGCGCAGCGGGCTACGGCTTGCCAGTGGGCCAGGCCCAGCATGCCCATCCGCAGCCCATGCAGCAGGTGTACATGCAGCAGGCTGGCGCCGGGCAGCACCCGGGGTATGACCCCCCAGACCAGAATGGGCTTGGGGCCGGCGGGAACCCTGCAGCCTACCTTACCGATCAAATCACAAAGGGCCAGCAGCAGCAGAAGCAGCGGTGGGGCAGCGGCTACGAGTCGTACGTGGCAATGGATGACAACGTGAGTCTGCCCTGCACGGTGCTGCAGGGTGTTGTGCCTTTGTGGGGCAGCAGGGTGGGAGCTAGTTGCCAGCACTACCCACACAAACCTTGTGCATGCACATGCTGCCATCCTTGCTGGAGCTGAGGTCGCCTGTTCCTCTTGTTTCGATGTTCCTTCCCACCAGGTGTACCGCCGGGGCATGCAGCTGATGCAGACGCGCATGGGCGGGCCACAAGGGGCTGCTGGTGCTGCTGGCACAGAGGCGCAGCACGCCGCCGCTGCAGGGTCAGCCGAATGGGGCCACGCCCAGCAGGCCCCGCTGGGCAGGCAGCCACAGCAGCAGCAACAGTATGGCCAGCGACCGCAGCAGCAAGCACAGTGGGCCCAGCAGCAGCAGCAGCAGCAGGTGTTGACACAGCAGCAGCAGCAGGTGTTGACACAGAAGCAGCAGCAAGAGCAGCTATACGAGCAGCAGCGGCAGCAGCTTTTGGCACAGCAGCAGCAGCATGAGCAGCTTTACCAGCAGCAGCAGCAAGAGCAGATGTACCACCAGCAGCAGCAGCAACTGATTCAGCAGCAGCGGGAGCAGCTGTTGCGCCAGCGGCAGGCAGAGGCGGACGCATTCCCAGACATGCCAGCGCCAGAGTGGGATCAGGGAGGCCTGGGTGCAGGCGGTACCGGCCAGCAGCAGTACATGTGGATGGGGGACCGGCAGCAGCAGACAGCCAGCCAGTGGCAGCAGCAGCAGCAGCAGCAGCAGCATCAGCTGCACCTGTCCAACCACGCACGTGCCCAGAGGCTCTCCCTGCCTGGTACTTACGACGGAGATGCAGCATGCCTGCAGGACGCACATGCACAGCTGCTGGCTCAGCCCCAGCCGGGAGGCGGCTGGCAGCAGGGACAGGAGCAGGGACAGGGGCAGGGGCAGCAGGTGGATGAGTTTGGGGTCAGTTTTGTAGCTGCCAGCCTGTCAGATGACGAGAGTGAGAGCAACGCACGGGCCGGCACCCGAGCCAAGCTGCCCCTGCCTTCCGAGCATCAGCAGGAGGCGCAGGCGTGGCGGCAGTCGCTGCTGCCGCCCAGGCCGGGCGGTGCGACAGGCTTTGGGCAGGCGGCGCCACCTGCACCAGGGGGGCTGGCAGGCCTGGCTGGTGGCGGACACATGGGAGCCTTCTTGGGCAGCCGCACGCGTGACTTCTCGGTGCCACGACTGACCCCGCAGCGCCAGCAGCAGGGGCTGGAGCCAGGGTGAGCTGGCAGCTGGCTCAGGCCTTGGGCTGTGTTCACGCCGTGGACTGTGTTTACTCTCCCGTCCACCTTGCCCATCCATTCTCCTGCCACTTCATTCACCCAGCTATAAACTGTGCTCAGGCTGTGTTTGCACTGCACCCTGGATCCCTGCACAGCAGCATGCGCCTGAGTGGCCTGCCTCCTTTCTGTGTCTGCTGCCCTCACATGCTGCCTTGTTGTTTTCCCCTGTGCAGTGACGACCCAGTGGAGGGGTACCCGGCAGCCCCCGGCCCCAAGCGCCAGCGGGGCGCGGCTGCCGTCTCCGCCATCCCACCACGGACCAACAGCAGCAGCGATGGCGGGCACATGAACCTGCTGCGCCCACCGGCCAAGCGGGGCGGTGGTGGTGGCGGCGGGGGAGGTGGTGGAGGAGCAGGAGGAGGCGCGGGGTACCGGCGTGGCGGCGGCTGGGGCGGCGGGCGCTGGCGTGGTGGTGGCAGGGGCGGTCGCGGTGTGGGCAGCAACAAGCCCAGCAGGGCCTGGTGATCACACATGACCATCACAGCGCCAGCACACACACAGCAGTAGGGTCTGCATCAAATGCATGCGTGGGGGTAGGAAAATGCACGTGGGGGGGATGGGGCTTCCCTTTGTAATGATTTGATTGCAGTTCTAGTGTGAGCAGAGCAGGGCAGGGGCACTGGTCCTGACACGGCTTCACTCTGCAGAGGTGTTAACTTGTCAGCACCATGCTGTCGGGCATAAATTATGTTGACAGGTTGAGCGGTCCGACTGCAGATGTGATGAGCTGCTGCGCACGGCAGGCATATCTATACAGCTTTGGCGAATCTACGTGCAAGCATATTGCATGCATCGGTGCATCGATCGGGGTCCCGGAAGTGGACACGAAGGCACTGGGCGGGAGGGGCGAGGCACAAAAAAGAATATGTGGAAACACAAATAGGGACTTGACTAGGGGCACATCGGCATGCGTTTGCTCTGCGTCTGGTGCACGAGAGAAGAAGGGACGTCTGTGTCGACACGTAATGAAAGAACTGACAACCCGACGCAGGTGATGGCGTGGGGGAGCAGACATGCAGGGCTCTGGAAGAGGCGCACACAGCCACGTGAGCCGGGGCGGCAATGTAGTGCCATACAAGGTTCACCAAGGGTGCGTGCATGCAAAAAATAACAAATGCAGAAAATAACAAAACGCTGGGGCAGAGAAAAGGAAGCAGGGGTGGGGCGGGTTTTGTACACTAGTGGTAAGACACTGCCAGGCGGACGGTCACGTGACCACGGTTCTTGAAACAGAGCACGGAGGCAGGTCTGGGTGGCAGGGCGACTGTGGCAGGGCGCTGGTGTGGCAGGGCATGGCGTTGCTTTCAGGTCGCCCTTGCCAGCTGCCGAGGTGGGGTGCTGGTGAGGCACAGGCCGGCATTCCTCTGTTGTGCCACCACTGCTGTAGGCAGAGGCGAGGGTGTGCTGAGGCAGAGCCTGAGGTCCCTCATATTTGTATCACCACTGCCAGAGGCAGAGGTTGCCGTCGAATGCACCCGACAGCGCTGCATCACCCTGGCAGGATACGCGTGTCACGCGGTCCGTGTGCCCCGTGAACTTGTGCAGCACCTGCGGGAGAGGCAAACAGAGAGGGAACAAGGTGAGGCTTGCGTGCTCGGATCGGAAGAAAGGAAGAGGTCCAAGGTGATTAGGGACAGACTTCCTTGAACAAGCAACTTGTTGGGTTGTGCAGCACAATGTGGTACCAGCCAGGAGGGTGTGTGGACAGACAGGGTGTTTAAAGTTGACACAGGGCTGTGTTCAGGGATCATGGATCAGTGCTGCAGCAGAAGCTAAGCAGCGGTGCCTTCACGATGCACCATGATTGGCATGTCTCTGTTCCAATCTACCGGCATCATGTTGGCGATGACTGGGTCCTGGCCAACGCAACCCCACAGCCCACATTTGCTGGCAGTTTGTAAACACACTTGTTCCACCTGGAAGTAGTCAATGGGAGGCTGCGGCAACTGACCTGCATTTGGCGACGGTCTATGACATAGATGCTCCCATCAAAGCAGCCGGCCACCAGGTACCGCCCGTCCACTCGGGCAGCCAGTCCACCGATTGGGTACACATTGCTGCAGGCGGGGGCAGGAAGCCAGGGCAGGATAGAAGGTAGAGCAGGGCGGGGGCAGGAAGCCAGGGCAGGGGCACAGTAGTGGGGTTGGATGGGCAGGGGGGAGGGTGGACCCCGTGAGGAGGTGGATGCGAGTGGCTGGAGGCAGGGCGCAGAGGAGAGTGCAGGCAAGTATGCGTTTGGCACAAAAGGGGAGCTGGCTGGCTGGCTGGCTGGCTGGCTGGCTGGCTGAGCGTGCGCTGTGCATGCTGTCCTACACACGTGTGCTGTGCACGCTGCCGGGCGTGCATGCTGCCAGGTGTGCATACAGCAGATGTAGACAGGACGGCGGGAGCAAGCGCATGGCAGCACAAAGCGTGCAGACACAGCGCTAAACAGAAGGCAGGCGCGGCAGCTACCGGGATGCTGGCACACTCACTCTGGCTCCAAGCTGCTGACCTCCACCATGCCAACACGAGCGCCCGCCCGTGCGTCCCACACACACACGTTGCTGTCGGTGGCACCCGTGGCCAGAACATTGAAGTCGTCTGGAGGCAGGGAAGGCAGGGGAGGCGGGGGAGGCGGGAAGCATAGCACAGTGAAGGGGCAGGGCCGACATGCATTGTCGGCAGGGCTGCAGCGGCAACAGCGGCAGCGACAGCAACGGCAGCAAAAGCAACGGCAGCACAACCAGCATCATCAGCAGCAGCAGCGGTTTGCATCCCAATCCAGCGCTGGTACCAGCCAGCCTTCTCTTTGCTGCAATGCCCAGTCCCTCCCCCTCCCCCTCCCCCTTTCCGCCTCTTCTGTTCTGCTTTGCTCTGTTTCTGCTCACCCTGCAGCGCCACCACACTCCACACCCAACCCAGGTGCCCATCCATGCGTGTCACCACGCTGCACCGCTCCACATCCCACACCTTGACCTGAGGGGCAGGCAGGGCAGGCAGGCAGGGCCCAGGGGAGCGGTTGGGTGAGCTGTGAATGGACAGTGAATGAATAGGAAGCTGACTAAGCGTCAGCTCGCACGCATGCTACCAGGGTATTGATTCGGCTGCAATCGCACGACCCGCGGTTTGCCCAGCAAGCAGGGCAGGCAGGTGGGCGAACAGGAGTGCGTGCATCCCAGCCGCCCTGCTGCTGCCAACTGCCAGGGTCGGGACAAAGCCCTGCAACAGATTGCAGGGGAAACAAACTAATGTACTTGGAGAGGGAGGCGGGTTACCTGCCGGTCGTTGCCTCCAGACAGCAGCACTTGGCAGTCGGGGCGCAGGCGGGCGGCGCACACTGGCGGCGGTACCGCCTCCCCGCTGGCATTGTCGGCCAGAGAGGCAGCAGGTGCCAGCACCCTCGGCTCCCGGCCAGCCGCCGCCGTGCCGGTGCTTCCTGAAGGCTCCACATCCTCATCATCCTGCACAGGCGGATGGTGTGCAGCATGTGGATGAGGGGTTGGTGGGTAAGCACACAAGGCTGCCTGCTGTTCCCACGCGACCAATGGCGCCTCACTTACCCACCGCCCGCTGCCTGCCCGCCGGCCCGCATCCCCCTCGCCC
>JTEE01000076.1:246634-256809 GCA_002896455.3 Chlorella sp. ArM0029B | reverse complement strand
CACCGGCAGGTGCCACAGCTTGATGGTGCCGTCAAACGATGCCGTGGCTGCCATGCTGCCTTGGGTGTCTGCAGTCACGCAGGCCCCCTGGTGCCCCGCCAGTACGTAGTCTGTCTGCAGCGTGTAGCCGGAGCCCAGCGGCGGCAGGCGGGCCGCGTCCCGCTCCGCTGAGAACTTGAGGTTGGTGGTCTCACGCAGCTGCACTCAAAAGGGAGGGGGGGTAGGGAACATGAAAGTGCGGGATGGCGGGGAGGGAGAATGTGAGGTGGGGAGGCAACCGGGCAGGAGGGCAGGCATGCAGGAGGGCTGGAAGGCAGGCAGGAGGGCAGGCATGCAGGAGGGCTGGAGGGCAGGAAGGCAGGCGGGAGGGCATGCAGGAGGGCAGGAGGGCAGGCAGGCGAGAGGGCAGCCGGCGGCAACAAGGCCGCGTCAAATTTGGGTCATGGCACGGCCATGACTTCAGGGCCTCTTGCCGGCACGCCCCCTCCTGCCATCACACAAAGCTCGCAGCAGCTTGGCACACTCACCAACCATGCGCTGAGGTTGCTCAAGTCCACTGGCATAGGGGTCTCCACTGGCATGGATGCCAGTGACTCGGGCAGGGTGGCGCGCCCCCTGCCACTGCCGGACGCAGCGCCGGGGGAGTCTTCCCTGATGCCGTACCCGCCTCCAACGTCCACCCCACCCTCTGCCAGGCGAACCACCGTTTCGATTCGAGTCGCGGCAGACTTGCCGCCGCCCGGATGATTGACAGGGACGGCCTCAGACCGGCGGGGAGCTGAGGAGGCATGCCTGCCCGGGCTGCCGCTGCCGCTGCCGTCTTCGCTGCTGCCGCTGCCGCTGCTGCCCCTGCCGCTGCTGCGCCTGTCGCCGCTGCCGTTGACGCCGCTGCCGCTGCCGGTTGCAGCTTCTGGCAGTGCCACGGAAGGCCCTGCAGGCGCTGTGAGCGCGCTGTGCCTGCTGTGGTCGCACCAGGGTCCCTCTTGATGCGTGTATGTGTCCAGCGGGCGGATGGTGGCAATGTTGACTTGGGAGCCAAAGCCGCACAGCACAACCTGCGGACACAGTGCATAGTTCAGTCCCAGCCGCAGGCAGGGAGACAAGTCGCCACCAAGGCGCGGCATGCACGGCGTGCGCTGTGGTCGCGCCACAGGAGCGCCTTCCCTAGCGCCACGCCAGCTTCCGCAGGCGGCAGGATGCAGGGTGCATTGTGTCGGCGAGTGATTCATGCTGCAGGTCAGGGGCAGCTTCCACACACCTCCCCTTCCCCCGCCCAGCCCGCCGAGCCAAAAGAAACAAAAAAAACTCAAACAATAGAACCGCGCACCAACCTGCATGGTCCCGGGCCGCTGCTGCACATCAAACACGCCCGCCAAGTTCTGCAGCCCAGCTGTTGGCAGCTGCCAGCCCAGGCGGCCAATGCCGTCAAACTGCCCCCGCCCCAGCTCCCACAGCGTAAGCTCAGCGCTCTCTTCGGGCCCACACACGCCGCCAGACAGTGCCAGACCCGGAGGGAAGGGCGCGTCTAGGAAGGTGCAACCAAACACGGGGCTTCATGTGCGGAGGGGGGCAAGGGAGTGGGGCGCAGGTGTGTGTGTGAGGGTGCGTGCGGGCGGGCGTGCGGGCGGGGCGGGGGTGGGGTGAGAAGGGGGTGAGGTTGGGGGTGGGCAGGGCAAGGGCAGGACGGAAGGGATTGATATGCAGCAAGGCACAGAAGAGGCAGGGCAGGGCAGGGTGGGAGCCGGGGACGTGAGAAGCGAGGTGGGCCCTCGGCAAACAACCAAGCGAGGGACTCCCCTGCGAATCGCCCTCCAAAACACACAACACAGCCCAGCAATACGCCCAGGCCAGGGAAAGGGTGCACTGCCCAGGCCTGCTGCGCGTGCGCATCCCGGAAACATGGTTGTACGGACAGCGAATGCAGAAGTGAAGCTTGTGCGTGGCTCACACCCCCAGGGGGTGCCGAGGGCCGCTGCACACAGGCCCAGAGGAACCAGCTGCCGGCACGTACAAGCAGCAAGAACCGCAGGCTGCCTTGGGCTCGCCTCACCCGGCATGGGAGCGCAGCTGGTCAAGCGCTGTCTGCAGCTGCCCGGTGTGCCAGCGTGCATCATGCTCCAGCCTGGAACGGTAGGCTTGCCGCCAATCCAGGTTGGCTGCAGCGGCGGCGACGGCGGTGGGGTCGCCCGCAGTTGTCCGCTGGCACTGGCCGCCCCAGGCCGGTCTGGCGGCCGCGTGTCGGTAGTGCTCCGGGTAGTCCCGTTCAAAGGAGGCCCTGGAATCCCGTTCAAAGGAGAAGTGACTCCGACATTCATATGAGCGTCCGCTGTTCTCGCAATTCCGGTTTCGCTCAGGCGTGGCATTGTGCCCTTACCCTCACCTCCAAAGGACCTGCTCTGAGGCGAGGCGCCTGAGCCGGCTGTCAACCTGGGAGAGCGCACACAGGCTTTTCGCTGGCAGCCGGGTACACAGGCTTTGCAGCAGTCCATCATCCAGGCACTCCATGTCCAGCGGAACTAAAACAGACCGCACTTCGCACGTTGAGCGCAAGGAAGAGGAATAACCTTCTACAGACAAGCACTGCAGGTAGGGGTTTGCTGCCAGAAGCTCCTCAAATTCGCGCAACGGCTGTGCCATGGGCTGCTAGCCATCCAAGGAAGCAACTTCCCTGGAATGACTGACTTCGGCGCATGCTGTGCTGTGCGGTCGCCGCTCGGTGCTGTGAAGTGCATGCATGGCGCTCGCTCAATTCAGATACGAGGTATGTGTTCAAGTTATTGAGGGAGCTAGCTGCAAGTGTGGACTACCATGCTGCCCGGAAGGCTTCAGTGCCGGCTGGCAGGCAGCGTTGGCTGGCAGCGTTGGTTGGCCGTAAATGCTAACAAATGCATGCAGCGCTCGCGCGGCGATAGGGGGAGCGCCACTGGTACTGCCGCCGCCGCCACCGCCGCCGCCGCCGGGCAGGAGCGGCCAGCAGGCAGCAGTGCAGCAACACGGCTGCGCACGGGAGACACGCTCGAGCTGACCTGCACCGGCCTCGCATTTGGTGGAGAGGTGCGATAGGCTGCAGTGCGACGGCCAGCAGGCAGCACTTCTTGCGGCTCTTCGTGCTATGGGTGCCCCCTGCCCCCTGGCTGCGGCCGACCCGCCGCGCCTTGCCGACACTTGTCCAGTCTGCCTGGCCACCCTTTTCCAGCTCGAATCACCCTCACGCCGCCCACGCCCCGCCTGCATGCCCACAGGGAATATGCCGGACGGGCGGCGAGGCAGAGGGCGGTGGCAGCGGCGGTGGCAGCGGCGGGCTCGTGGTGTTTGTAGACCGAGCCCTGCCCGGCGAGCAGCTGACGGCACGAGTGACGCAGAGCAAGCGCAGCTTTGCACGTGCCGTCAAGCTGCGCACGCTGCGGCAGCACGAAGCCGCTGTGCAGCCGGTGTGCGAGGTGAGGCGGACTGTGGTGGCAGCCGCTGTGCATGCTGTGCAGAGCTTGCCTGACCAGGGCAGGCGGCTGGGGCAGCTCTCACTGTGTGCCGTGGTGCACACGCCCCCGTGCTGGCTGCGCTTGGATGGGGCACACTTTGGCCGCTCGAATGATGCCTGCCCAGCAGGCGGGGCGGCACCCTGAGAGGCAGGAGGCGGGGGAGTCGCGGTGTAACGGCGAGGGCTGCATAGCCCTGCCGCTGCCTCAGCACGACGAGCCCTGCCTTGCCTGGCCACCCACAGTCCTTCGTCACCTGCCCCAAAGCAGGCCTGCCAGCGCACAGCGATCGGTCCGCCGTGCAGGTTGCCATCGCTCCAACCTGCATGCATTTTCCCCGCCTGCCCTGCCTGTCCCGCAGCACTTTGGCCCCTGCGGCGGGTGCACGCTCCAGAGCTTGGCTTATGAGGCCCAGCTGGCAGCCAAGCAGCAGCAGGTGGGGCGGGGGCGGCAGCATTGATACTGCAGGGTGGTACCGCTGGTGCTGGGCAGGGGTGCATGCATGCAAGCATGGGATCTTGACCGGGCACTCCCGTTGGCCGACTCTGCGGGTCACCCCCCAGCCTGGCCTGGCTGCCTGCTGCAACACCAGCAAGCACGGGCGGGCACGCCGTCTGGAAGGTGCATTGCTTAAAACTCCAACCCTGGCTTCCCGCAACATCGCCAGTAAGAGGGGAATCCTTGGCAACCCATCCTTGCCTCCGTGCCTGCTGCCCTCCCTTGCACCCGCCAGGTGGCAGACCTGCTTGCGCGCACAGCCGGCATCGCTGACGTGGCAGCAGTGCTGCGTCCCGCTGTGGCCTGCCCGCCGGGACAGGAGTACGGCTACCGCAACAAAATGGAGTTTTCGTTCAGCTCAGATATTTGGCAGCCAGTGGAGGGAGAGGAACCTGTGGCAAAAGCGGCCCCCACCACCACTCTCAGCGGCGGCAGACGCGGCGGCGGCAGGCGAGCAGCAGGCGCCGCGCAAGGCAGAGGGGTGCCTCCCAGTGCAGAGCGCAGCGCGGGCAGCAGCGTCAGCAGCTTGCCAGGCGGCAGCAGCGGCGCTTTTGCTCTGGGGCTACATCGCCCGGGCAGCACGACTGCCGTGCTGCCCATCCGGCGCTGCGACTTGCAGTCGGACGGCGCCAACGCTTTGCTGCAGCAGGTGCTGAGCCTGTGCCGCCAGCATGGGCTGCAACCGTTTGACCCTGCCCAAGGCACTGGCCTGCTGCTCGACGTGGTGATCCGGCGCGGCACAACGCCAAGTGCTGGGAGCGAAGGCACGTCCAGCAGCGGCGGCAGCGGCGGCAGTGGGGAGGGCAGTGATGCCGGCACACGTAGCAGCAGCAGCAGCAGCGCCAGCAGCAGCAGCATTAGTGCCAGCAGCGGCGCAGGAGGCCGGTCAGAGTACCTCTTGAACTTTGTCACCGTTCAGGATGGGCGCGAGGCGCTGGCGCCGGTGGCACAGGCCCTCCTGCATCCTGCCAGCCCCGGACCAGAGGAGTCAGAAGGGGTGCCAGCGGCGGCGGCGGTGGTGGTTGGGGTGGTGAACAGTGTTCTGCAGCGGGGGCGGCCCACAGGAGAGCGGCGGGTGGAGGCAGAGCATGTGCTTGCGGGGCGGGGCTCGCTGACAGAGCGCCTGTGCGGCCTGGAGTTTGAGGTGGGTGTTGAGAGTGAGGGTGCAAGGGAGCGGGGAAGTGAGGGTGGAAGCGAGGTTGCAAGCGAGGGTGCAAGTGAGGGTGCAAGTGAGGGTGCGAGTGAGGGTGCGAGTGAGGGTGCAAGTGAGGGTGGAAGAGGAGGCCAGGGGTGGGCCATGTGCTTTGTGGGACGGGGCTCTATCCAGCGACTATGCGGGCTGAATTTGAGGTTGGGTCGGGAAGGGGGAGGCTGGGTGGTGTGGGTGTGAGCCACAGGCGTGGTGTGTGCGGAGGTGGGCTCGAGACAGGCTGCGTGGGTGTTGGGTGAAGGATGCATCCTGCACACGTGGCGGTGCACTGTTGTCCCACGCTGTGCCATGCTGTGCCACGCTGGGCCTCCCTCTGTCCAGGTCACACATTTTAATCCACAACACTGTAGACTGACGTGCTGCACCGCTGCGCTGCCATGCTGTGCACGCTGTGCTGTGCAGGTGAGCGCAAATTCATTCTTCCAGACCAACACGCCCCAAGCCGAGCGACTGTACCAGCTGGTCGCAGCAGCAGCAGGCACGTGGTAGTGTGGGGGGCCAGCGGAAGGGGCAGCAGTCAAGATGCGCTGGGCTGTCGAATTCCTCAACACCACGCCCTCGGGCTGTCATCTTCTTCTTCTTCTTCAGGGGTGTGGGTTTAGGGTTTCAGGGTTTAAAGGTATAGATTGTGACCCCAGTCCTATATGGCGCGAGGCAGGGGTTGATGCGTGCCGCTACACCAGCTTGCCAAACCCACGGCTCGGCCGCCGTCGCCGTTGATCCATGTTATATCCGTGCTCCACCACCCACCCGCCGGCCTGCCCACGAGCCTGCCTGGTCCGCCTATCGACATCCACGCGCCTGCACCGCTTTCACACTGCCCTGCACATCTGCGGCCCTTCTCAATCCGAGTATCTTGCACTTGATGGTACTGCACCAGCTGGTATTGCACCCGCAATTACTGCACCTCACCAACTTCTGACCCCCTGCCCTGCACAGCTGCGCCCCACTGACACGCTGCTGGACCTGTACTGGTGGCCTTGTACCCATTGGTACTGCTGAAACTGCGCCCAATGGTACTGCACCTCACCACCTCACCCCCTGCCCTGCAGAGCTGCGCCCCACCGACACCCTGCTGGACCTGTACTGCGGTACCGGCAGCATCGGGCTGACGCTGGCGGGCGCCTGCCGGCGGCTGTACGGCGTCGAAATGAACCCCGCGGCGGTGCGGGATGCGCAGCGGAACACGGAGCGCAACGGCATCACGAATGCAGCATTCCTGGAGGTGCGCTGCACGTGCTGTGTGACGTGGCGTGGCAGGCTAAGGGCCAACGCTGCCAGGGAGATCTGCACTAGCAGAAAGCTGGAGCGCCTGCCGCCGTTTTGGTACTGACCCACTCCCCCCACTTGTTGAACACACTGCACACCTCGCTCCCCTTTGCACTGCCCTTACCACTCCGGCCGACCTGCACAAGCTGCAGCTGGCCGGCCGGCTGCCCTGTCCTTACAGCGTTATTTTACTGGCCCACTCTCCCACGTGTTCAACACACTGCACACCTCGCCTTCTTGTCCACCACGCAGGGCGACCTGCACAAGCTGCAGCTGGCCGTGCGCCTGCCTGCACCCGATGTGCTATTGGCCCACTCTTCCCACTTGTTACACACACTGCACACCTCGCCTTCTGGTCCACCATGCAGGGCGACCTGCACAAGCTGCAGCTGGCCGGCCGCCTGCCTGCACCCGATGTGGTGGTGGTGGACCCCGCCCGCCCGGGGCTGTCCCCTCTGGTGATCGAATACCTGCGCACCTGTGGCGCCAGGCGTGTGGTGTACGTCAGCTGCAACGCCTCCACTCAGGCGCGCGACATCAAGGCGCTCTGCACCAGCAGCAGCACTGGTGGTGGCAGTGACGGCGGGAAGGAGGGCGGCGACGACGCGAGCGCCGGTGGCAGCAGCAGCGAGGGAGGCAGCAGCAGCAGCATCAACAGCAAAGGCGGCGACGGCGGCGGCAGTGGAGGCAGCACGAGCGGTAACGGGAGCGAGGGGCGTCCCTTCCGCCTGGTCTCCCTCCAGGCATGCGACCTCTACCCGCAGACCTGGCATGTGGAGACGGTTGCTGTGCTTGATGCGCTGCCCTGATTTTGTTGTACCCTGCCTTCTGCAAAAAAACAAGAAAGCTGTGACTTGTCTGCAAAGCCGGGATGTGCCGACAGGAGGGGGCCCACCTTGCCCTTATAAGTACTTTATTCTTAAGTCCTGGATTCCTGCCCAGCTGCTGAGCTGGACCGTGTGCTGCAGCAGCTGCGGTGCACCCTCTGACACGAGCCCCCCTCTGTACTCAATCAATCAATTACATTTCAAGTCCAGGGGGAGCCAGCAAGGTCTCATGGGACAGGGTGGGGGGTGAGTGTATCAGAATGTAGTTTGTAGCAAAGAAAAAGGAAATGTGCGATGCGGGCACTGGCGGGCTGTGCCAGCCAGGCCGTGGGCGTGGAGATGGAGGGTGGGAAGAGGTCTGCATACTGCATATGGCTGTCCTTATAACCTGTGCACAACATGTTGGGTTCTTTGCACGGGGCGGGGATTGCGAAAGAGTCGAGACAAACGAGTGTGAGAGCCGCGGCTACCTGCCAGCACCTCGGGGGCAGGAAGATGAGCAGGCACAACAGTCAGGGGCGCCCAAACGACTGGGCGGGCTCCGTTTTTTACATATGGCCCTCAAGAACCTTGAGGGCTTCCTTGAGCGCAACGAGGTGACAGCCCAGGGGGCAAGAGTCGCCGTGGCCTACCCACTTCTGTGCCCAGCCCAGCATCCCGACGCCCCCCTATGCCCACTTGCAAGCCTGTAAGGGAGCTGCTGTTGGCAGTTCGGCAGTGGAGTGCACATGAAGTGCAGTGTTTAGTAGGTTGGTTGTGCATCCGTTTTGGCTACGTGTGTGCCGCTGGATCCAGGAGCTGGCTGCGACGCGTCGCTTTGCTTCACGCCCTGATAGCCAGCCTGGCCGCCAATGCCCGCCGGACAGCGAATGGCCAGAGTCGGACGGTTAGTGCTCCATAGCTGGGCTTGCAACAGCAACACATGTGTGTACATCTGTAAATGGGCATGACACGGTGCTCCGGACTACGAGCGTCTGAGGATTCACCTAATGGCCCACATCACAACAGGTGCAAGCCAGCTGGCTGCAGCGCCAGGAGGCGGCGATAACCGGGCGTAGGTCGAGGCACGGCATCGATGCTCTATCATCATACCAAGTAGCTGACTCTTGGGCCAACGTTTTAGCCTCAGACCACCACGTGACCTACTTGCCTATTTCAGTTACGAGTTGCCCCCATGTGAAACAGCACCAGTGCACAGCGCCACCGCAAGCCCGGCCAGCGCCACCTGAAGCGCCCGCGCCGCCAGAGTTAACCAGCGGCCTTGGCGGCAATAGCCAGGTCCCCACACCCATATCCAGCCACACACCGATGTTCTGGGAGTTATGGCCATGCCATACCTGCGGCGCTCAGAACGTTTGGCCGAAAAAACACTACTGTTGGGGCCCCGTGCACTCATGCAGCCAGTGCATGTTTCGCATCACGCAGACAAGCACGAACCAGCGATCGTCTCGCTTTCGAGAGCGCTCTGCAGCACTCCCACCGCGGGGACGCTCTCGCCACCGGAGCAGTCCACTTTGCTCGGGAAGAAGGCTGGGGAAGAATTCGTAGCTCCGCAGGTGCCTCCACGAAGCTGGCTGCTCGCGCCCTAAGCTGGCTGCCCGCGCCCTGCTGTCCCGCCCGGTGCTGCCGCTGCCGCTGCCGCCGCTCCTGCATTTGCACGTCCCCAACCTTCCGTCTGCCACTGACACTGTGTGCCCATCCGGCACGAATGCAGCCCATCATTGTCAGAGGAACACGCGCAGATTTAGTAGGCATCACGATTCGTTGTTGTGACTGCGATGCAGGAATCCCGCTGCCATGCCAGGCCGGCCCACTCCTACCGCCCCGCCGCCCCGCCTCAACCGATTTGGCGTCCCCTCCCTCTCCTGGCCCTTCATCGCCCTCTACGCGCTGTGAGATACGCATTTCTGCCGTCCTGAGCCGCTGTTGCAGCGTATCGTGCATGCCTGCCTGCATGCACAGCTGTGGCAATTGATTTCAGGGGAGTCCAAACTTTGGGTTGGCTGAGCCACACATGAACGGACACAAGGACTGCTGGCAGGCTGCCGGGGGGCAGTTAAAGTGAGTAGGCTGCCAGGCTGGCAGGCTGCCAGCAGTCCTTACAGCAAGCCAGGCAGAGCCACCGGTGAGCCATCAACACGCGCCCAGACCTCGGTGTGAGTGTTACGGTTTCGGGGCCAGCAGGCCGCCCCCACCCCTCACCTCACCAGCCACCCACACCCCGTCTTCCCTCCCGCCCATGCCGCGCCTAACCTTACCCCGAACCGCAGCTGCATCCTGGCCGCTCTTACCCTCTCAAACTACTCGGCACTGGCAGAGCGCCCCGCCACGGCAGCCCGGACGGTCTTCCTGGCCCTCCTCCTCCTGGCTGCTGCTGCACACCTGCTGACCAAGCTGGACCCCAAGTGTGTGCCCAGGGGACAGCTGGACAGCTGCATGGGAGGGGAGAGCGTGGGCAGCGGGGTGGGGGCGGCTCACGAGTCGGGGGCCGCCTGTATCATATGCATGCGGCGATGACCAATCAATTTAACCAACCCATCAAATCAATCCATCCATGATGCGTCCTGGCCACTGCTAGGAAGCTGCTGGCGGCCAAACCTGCCAGCGCAGCCCAGGGAGCGGTGCCAATCCCCTTGACCTGCCCCCCTGCTGCTTGCTCTGCTTGCCAACCCCTGCAGCGAGCGACAGGAAGCCGTGCCTGGAATGGCGGCGGAGCTGGCAATGTTTGCTGTGGGGTGAGTGTCTTCTCCATAATGCTGGGATGACGCATCTGCGGCACACTTCTGTGTTTCTGCGACGCTGTAAATGAATGAATGAATGAATGAATGAATGAATGAATGAATGAATGAATGAATGAATGAATGAATGAATGAATGAATGAATGAATGAATGAAT
>JTEE01000076.1:215985-226672 GCA_002896455.3 Chlorella sp. ArM0029B | reverse complement strand
CACCTCCCACCGCCCGTCGGCATCCAGCTGTCGGAAGCCAGAGTTGACCGCCCGCACATACCCCTCCACAGCCTCCCACTGCCCCAGGCGCCACGAGGCGGCGGCGCCCATCGCCGCCAGCTGCGCCGCCGACGTGTTGCTGCACCTCGCAGCCAGGCCCTCCACCTGCAGAGGCAGCGGCAGAGGGAGGTGTTTTCGAGCAGCGGACAGAGCACAGGTTGCGCATGCCGCCTGGGGGTCAAGATGGGCTTGCTCGCAAGGCCCACCACCTGCAGGGGCAGTGGCAGAAGGGCTGACGCAAGCTGTCTGGGGGTAGGGTTTTCTTCCTGGCTAGCCTGGCAAATACCGCCTCGGACGACGGGTGTTTGGATGCATGCATGCAGGCCGGCAGAGCCAACTGGCAGAGCTGACAGGCAGAGCCCAAGCCCAACCATCGACTGAGCAGTTGCATTCACTGGGCACGCTCACCTGTGTCAGCAGCCCCTGCAGGTGCCCCATGTGCAGCAGGCAGTCCAAATAGCCGCGCTGCATCACCCCCAACCCTGCGCCTCCGCCCCCGCCCCCGCCGTCCCTGCCGCCGCCGCTGGCACCCATGACGCCAGCAGCCACGCCAGCAACGCCGCCGCTGTTTGCACCGCTGGTGCTGCCACCATTGGCGCTTGCACCGCTGGCGCCGCCGCTGTGCTGCAGCGCCTGCTCGTAGAGCGTGAGCGCTTCAGACCAGTTGCCGGCCTTCTCGGCAGCCAGGCGCTGGTCCTCCGGTCGGGAGCCGCCCTGGCGCAGGCGCACCAGGCCCTGCAGCCCGTCTGGCTCCTCCAGCTTCCCATACACCTCCTGCGGGCGGGGAGGGCAGGCGGGCGACCTATATAAACACATGTTGAGAGCATTTGGGGCAGCCTTGATGTAAAACTCGGGTCGAAGCTAGGGAGGAGCAGGTGGGCGCTGTGAGGGGACCTGACGAGAAAAAAACTGGAAGAGCATGCCACAGTGGGGAGGGACCAGTTTGGTGACCAGCTTGTCATACACCTCCTGCGGGCGGGCGGKCGGGGGCGCAAGGGAGCAGGTGGGCGCTGTGGGGTGACCTGACGAGAACACAAGCAAAGAGCAGTCAATGGAGAGTATGGTGAGCAGATGCAAATGAACGCAGCGTGCCCAGGTGAGACGGACCACGTGCGTTAGATATACATATATACACCTCCTGCGGGCAGAATGGAGCACGTGGGCGGAGTATGGTGAGGGGATGAGCACAGCAGTGGGCGCTGCATGCGGACAGCTGACAAGGTTGCAAACAAAGGAGCATGCCACAGTGGGGAGAGACCAGGCGTGCGGCCCAGGCAGAGCCCCCACAGCTGCCCTCCTTCTGTCAGCGGTTATCCCTCCGCCCCGCCCTTTCGCCTTCCCCCAAACCCGCGGCCAGCAGCACACTGCCGGCAGCCATCACAGCAAGATGGCAGGCAGGCAAGGCGTGGCAGGCAAGCGGGGGTTGGCATGGCGGGCCGTGCCTGCAGGTATGACACCTCGGCGTCGCCGTACGCGGAGCTGCGGTAGGCGGCGGGGTTCAGGCCGCCGCTGTACACCATGCGCACGTGGGTCTCAAAGTACTGGAGCGACCGGGCGTGTGCACCGCACTGTGGGGCGGGGAGGGGAGGAGGGGGCAGGGAGGCGGTGGGGTCAGTCGGCAATGGTGCCTGCCCAGCGAATGCCTGACGGTTGCGGTTGCCACGCCAGAGCAGCAAGCTGGCCACACGACAGTGTCCCGCTGCTAGTAACTAGAAACCTGGCCACCAACCACACCCGGACGTACACACAGCTGGCCCATGACACGTGATATGACACCCCCACCCACACGTGCTGCCAGCACCACCACCACCCAACAGTCTGCCATCCACAACACTCCGCCCAGGTTGGAGCCGTCACACCAGCCCCAGACCTCTCTATGTGCGTGCCAACGGACGGGCGTGAGCTGCATCCAATTCGACAGCTCAGTCGTCGCGCTGTAAGTGGCCTCCCCCCACCCCCACCCCCACAGACTGCCATCCACATCACCCCGTTCAGGCTGGCACTGCCACACCAGCCCCAGACCTCTGTACCTATACTAGTGTCGAAGCACCAGACCCCTACAGACTATATCTATTCATATCTATTCATATCTATGTATATCTATGTATATTACCTGCGAAGCCGCCTGTGCCAGCAGCTGCTTGGGCATCGCCCCCAGCAGCTGATCGATGCAGTCCCACTGGGGCCCCAGCGGCACGTGCTGCCCTGATTCCCCGGTACGCGCTGCAGGAAGGGGCAGAGGGGGGAGCAGGGTGAGGCAGGAGGAGGGCACATGGAGAAAGGGCACACGAAGATAGCAAAAGGTGTCGGGAACGGGCCGAACATAAAAAGCCAGGGCATGCGCGGCTGGCACAGCACAGCACTCCGCCATGTGCCACAAGAGTCAGCGCCCTGCCCACTGCCGCAGCCTCTGCAGGCCCCGGGCAATCGCTAGGCAGACGTCTCCAGCGAGGGGGGGAAGTCCACTCTTCGTGCACGCATGCGCTGGTAGCTCTGCACTCCACTATACAGCAGCAAGAGGCAGCGCCCTGCCCAGTGCCGCAGCCCTCCACAGGCCACCCCGCTCGCTCCATGGCAGGCCAGCACCCCGCACCCGGCTCCGACGCCCCCTGCTGCTGCTGGTCGCGCTGCGCCGCCGCCTTGGCATCGCCGTGCCACTTCTGCAGGGTGTCCAGCAGAGCAAAGACGGCCTGGCAGCAAAGAGTGCCCTCCCGGCTCTTGGAAGCGCCCGCCAGCACAGCCTGCAAGGGGAAGAAAGAGGCGCAGTTCCAGGCACGAGGAGGGCCGTCAAGTGAGCAGATAGCACGTGTGGGCTTCACGTTTAGTTTTGCGCTCACACCAGCACACCAGTCCAGTCGTCACACCAGTGCCCGCACTGGCACACACACGCATTTAGAATTAACGAGGAGACGAATGGGCACAAGGGTGAAGGTTGACTTCGCGTCTGCACCCTGCCCATTACAGCAACCAGCCCACGCAGCCTTCTGCTGCCTGTGCTCACCTGAGTTGAGGAACCGTTGTTGGGTGTGGTGCTGCACCCCTTGGCACACCTCAACCGAGATCCCAAGGCACCGAACACACCCCGCACACTGATGAACCTTAATGGCAGGGCCCAAACACACCACCACCACCTGCAAACAGACCCCTGGGGCACCACATAGTGCCCCCCTCGCCTCCCTTTTCCAACACCCAACACTCGTGGACACCGCCCACCCCACCCCACACCTGGATCTCCTGCTGCACCCCCTGCCGCGCCAGGTCGGTGCCGTGTGCCAGCACGTTGTGCACGAGGTAGGGTAGGAGGAAGAGGGAGGTGGGGATGTCGAAGCGGAACACTGGGATGAGAGACTGGAACAGCTTCAGCTGGTCGCCTGCAAAGTCACGAGAGGTCGGGGGGACAGGGGCCAGCCGCAGCAGGGCGCATCAGAGGGTTAGTCTAGTCTAGTCGTTCCAGCTTTTCACATCCCCTGAAAGAGGATTCAACTTCAGGACAAACCAAATTCTGAGAGGTTGACGAGGCATGCACCACAAGGCCCTGAAAACATGAAAACATGAAAACGGGGTCTAGAAACAAACTGCAGCAGAGGGTGAGGAACGTGATCCTTAGCCAGCGCTGCCGCCAGACGAAGCCGCTTGACAGTGAGGGCAGCATGGGCAACCGGCTGTGGCTTGGCAGCAGGCTCCCAGCCCGCCCAGCCCACTCCACCCACCGCCAGATGCCATCTGGCACTGCCTATCTTGCCCTGCCCTGCCCTGCCCTGCGCACCCGAGGCGTGGTGCTGCACCAGCTGTGAGAGCCAGAGGAAGAGCCACTTGCGGAATGACATGCCGTGCTGCGAGCCAAACAGGGTGCCCAGCGGGCGGTGCACAATGCCCCGGATCTGGTACTTGGACTCCAGGTAGGGGCGCACCAGGCCCTGCAGGTGGAAGGTGCCAGATACAAGATCATGGGCAAGGTGTGTAAACATAAGAAACTCGAATGACTCTGGTGCTTGGACTCCAGGTAGGGCCGCACCAGGGCCTGCATGGATGCCAGACAAAACAGCGATTCAATCGATTGTAGTGAATGGCTGGGATGGGGTGGTATGGTATGTGAGACTCCAAGTAGGGCCGCACCAGGCCCTGCAAATGGAAGGTGCCGGTGAACACACCAATCAGCTCGGATCGTAGGGGTGGCTTTGCAGGCAGGGTGCCAGAACCATGCAGCATGGGCGCGCCAAACACCGCCGTGCTAGTGCGGTGGCACCACCCGGCGCGCTGCATGCCGTGCAGAGGCGTTGGGAGCAGCACACACGCTGCGTGGCGTGCTGAGCGGTGGGAGCAGCACGCATGCAGAGCAGCCGGCCATGGGGACATCAAAGCACTACAAAACAAACCGCAGGGTTTGCTTCTTGTGGACAGCCTTGCCCATAACAGATTCTGAATCAGGGTCCTTTTCGGTCTTTCTCAGAGCACACCAACAACAAGGGAAGAAAGAAACAATGTTGTGGGCCCCACCTGCACCTCCTCTGCCAGCGCGTTTTTTTATTTATTTTTTTTCTTTCTCAGAGAAGACGAAAACGGAAGAAATACTCCGAATTTAATGTTGTGGGGCCCACCTGCACCTCCTCTGCCAGCGCGTTATTTTATTTATTTATTTTTCTTTCTCAGAGAAGACGAAAACGGAAGAAATACTCAGAATTTAATGTTGTGGGGCCCACCTGCACCTCCTCTGCGAGCGCGTTGAAGAGCAGGTTGCCCTCCGCTGCGCACCCGCCCGCAGGCGTGGTCTCCCTGCTTCCACGCTGCTGCTGCGCCTGCTGCGCGTCCACAGCCTTGCCAGCACCCGCCCCTGCTGCCGTCTCCTGCACCGCTGCAAGGTCTGCCAGGCCCTCTGCCTGGCTGTAGTGCTTCAGAAGCTCTTGGATGGCTAGAGTTGTGGCATCCAGGACTTGCAGGCTGGGGGCGGTCTTGAGGAGGCGCACGAGGTGGCGGGAGACGAGGGAGACGAGCAGCTCGCCGTCGCTCCTGCAACCGGCAGCAATAAGGGCAAGGCAGAAGGGCATTACATAAGGAATCGCGTTTGAGTGTATTTGGGGTGCAAGGGGGTTGAGGGCAGACGAGGGAGGCGAGCAGCTCACCGTTGCTCCTGCAGCCGGCGGCCCACGGGGTGAGGCAGCAGGACATGACATAAGGAACAGCGTCAGGTGTTTTTGGGGTGCAAGGAGGTTGAAGGCAGACGAGGGAGGCGAGCAGCTCGCCGTCGCTCCTGCAGCCGGCAGCCAAGCGGGGGAAGGTGTGAGACATGGCATTGACACCACACACAGGTGCAAGGATGTGCACCAGCAGCTCGCTGCGGGTCTGTTGCAGCCAGAGGGCGGGGGAAAGCAGGGCTAAGGAGCACAGGGAGCGAGACGGTGCCACACGTGGTGAGGAGCGCTTGGGCAGGCAGGTGGCATGTTGGCTCGAAGAGTGACTTGCATCCGTAGCCACGGCACGCCTCCCGCACTCCCGCACCACCACGCCCCACACTGACCCCCAGTCACGCTCTCTCACGTGCAACGGGGTGCCGGTGGCTGCAGGTCGACAGCGACGCGCGCCGGGTCCACCGCCCCCAGCATGCCCAGGCATTCGGCGCACGCCTGCTGCGCCTGCTGTGAGATGTAGCTGGTCACGTCTGGGTCGCAGCACTTGAGCAGCGCGGCCATCAGGTGGGACAGCAGCGCGCCGCTGCCGGTGGTACCGCCGCGTGGGTCGGCGCCGCCGGGGGCGCTGCCTCCCGTGGGCGCGTCGCCCAGCAGGCCCAGCGCCCACTCCCTCCGGCTGCCCAGCACGCTGCGCAGCTCGCGCAGCGCGGTGGCCCGCACAGTCATCGACTCGTCGCTCAGGGAGGCAATCAGCAGCTCGATCTGGTCCTGGGAGCTCAGCTTGCCGCGCTCCTTGGCCAGCGTCTGCAAGCGGGCCGGACATGAAGTGAAGTGAAGTGGAATGGCATGATTGTATGCAGGCGGTCCAGGGGGCATGCAGAGGACACACACCGCACGCCAGAGGTCGCCCCGACTGCGGTGTGCTGCAACACTGCACACCGGTGTGAAAGTACACACGTGTTTGATGCAAGGACCATACACACCCACGTGCTCCCTGCCCACTACTGCTTACATATTTGCACCGGTACCACCAGCCATGTGCCCTGGCAACTGAAATGCCCACCACCCACGGGAGAAGGCATATCGGCCACGAACCGTGCTGCTCAGTGAATCAATCAACAAGCATGCACCCCACACGAGGCGCCTCACCTCGTTCAGCCGCTCCAGCTCGGGCATCCAGTTGGGCAGCGGCGGGATGCAGCGCAGCTTGTCCCGGTGCGTGCGCCTGCGGGTGAACAAACACAGGTAGCCTCGAGTGTTTTCTGCTCGCTACTATGTTGACTGATGGGAAGGGCCACCTTCCGATCAGCAGCGGTGTGCTGTGCATGCTGTGTGAGCAGCGCACTAAAGGCAGCCATAAAGGCAGCTCCAAAGGCAGCGCCAACGGCTGTGCATGTGGTGTGGGCAGCTCCAAAGGGCAGCTCCCAAGTCTGTGCATGTGTTTTGCATGTGCTGTGCATGCTGTGCATGCTGCGCATGATGTGCAAGCTGCGCATGATGTGCAAGCTGTGCTGGCAACTCCACAGGCTCCGCTCAAACCCACCTGCAGATGAGCACCAGCTCTTCCAGCACCCGGATGGCGGCGGTGCTGACAGCGCCCCCCTCCTGCAACGGCTCCAGCAGGGCCACCACCACCTGCGCAAGGGGGAAGCGATAAGGTTGTGTAAGTGCAGGGAAATCTAGTTGAAATGTCGTCTGGAATTTCAATTTCTGGGAGCGGCGACAGGGAGACGTTGCCGCAATGAGGGAGACAGACAGGCTCCCCCCTCCTGCAGTGTCTTCGGCAGGGCCAAACCACCTGCCGGGAGGGCCAGCGGCGGTGGCAGGTGAGAATGTGCGGCAATGAGAAAGACAGGTAGGCTCCATCTCCTGCAGCAGCGCCAGCTGGTTTCCACCTGGAAAGAAAAGCGGCCTTCTGGCCGCTGGACAGCACTCCAGCACTTTCTTGCAACAGGAGCTGCCCCTGCCCTGCCATCTCAACTGCCCGATTACCGCTGGCCCCCGTCAGCTGGCTGTTAGACGCGAACTGCGAGCATAACACATCTATCGATTTTGCACACGCCCCACCTGATTCAGGACGCCACCTAGCTGCACCGGAGCATCAGCAGCCAGGGCGGTCACCAAGCCGTGCCAGCCCTCCAGGCACTGCAGCTTGACTTCCTTTGGGTTGCCCGGCCGCAGCCCCGCAGTCAGCAGCACCATCAGCTGCAGGGCAGGGATAGACGAAGGTCGCAGTGAGGGCGTAAAGTCGAGGAAGGCGACAGGAAGTGTAGGCAAAGGCCCGAGACAGCTGCACCACAGGGCAGGGCGCATGTGTGTGGGTGGGGGACGGCCATCGTGAGCTGGAGACGGGAGCCACGCGGCCTAGAGCTGCGCACTGCACTGCCCTTAGCAGGGGCACACGCCAAGCTGACCCGTGCAGAGGCAAGGAAGAAGAAGAAGCAGATTACAGCCCGAGGGCACTTAATGTTCAACCAATTCAAACACAGCCCCCAACTGGTCCCCAGCTGTTGCGGCACCCTTGAGAGTGGCGGAACATGCAGCAGTTTGCTGGCCGCACCCTGCTGCTACAGCGGGCACAATCGAACCTTACTACACTTTGTGTCCCTCCCCACCTTTGCTCGCACCCTGCCCTGCCTGCTGCTACAGTGGGCCTAACCTCAACCTAATGAACCTTCTGCCACCCTGCCTCACTGGCAAACTTTCAGCACGAGGGTTTGGCAGGCAGCCCCTCAACCTTGATAAACCGTCCGCCCCTCCCACCTTTTGCTGGCCAAGCTGCCACAGAAGAGCACGAAATTAACTGCTGCTACAGATGGCATGACCTTAACCTGTACACAAGGTCAAGGCAGCCCCTCAACCAACCAGAACCTTCCGCCCCTCACACCTGGGAAGGGGCCGATGTAGGGGCACACCTGCAGCCCCTCAACCTTGATAAACCGTTTGCCCCTCCCACCTGGGGCAAGAAGCGTCCGATGTAGGGCCCTGTCAGCTTCGTGACCAGCAGGATGCACCGCAGCGTGACGATGCAGGCGCGCACGTCGGCGGGCGCCATGCCCGGGTGGCTGTGGCTGTGCGCGTGGCTGTGCCCGTGAGCATGCCCGTGAGCGTGGCTATGAGCGCCACCACCAGCGCACTCTGCCACGGCGGGAACCGAGTGGAGGGAGGGCGGTGGGAGGCGGCGGTCCAGCAGATCCCCCCAGTCCTTCAGCATGCGGGTCACCTGGTCTCCCTCTGCCAAAAAGTCGGCCACGGGAACCTGCGGGGGCGGCGGCGGGGTGGGAAGCGGTGATGCAGGGTGCCCAACGGCGGTACAGTGACTTGTCAAGACATAAGGTAAGGGAGTAGGGAACGCGTGCCGGGCAGTGGCAGGCCCGCCCCTGTCAGCACGCCTCCTGGGGCCATGCCAAATCCTTGCTGCGCTGCTCCCTCCTTGTGTATTCCTGCACCACACGTGTTTTCCTGCACCGAGTGCCTCCTCACCTCCCCGCCTCTCAACGCCACGTGGCACAGGCTCTCGACCATGAACTTGGCCCTCTGGGAAACCGTGTCTGGCAGCGCCAGGCTGCCGTCCCAGTCCTCTGCGCTGCCAGCCTGCAGGCCAAACAGGGAGAGAGTGCAGCAGGGCGCCCGCTTTGGAACACACACAGTATTGCTGCCCCATTGGGCGAGCACGCACATGCAAATGGAAGGGAAGGTGGGTGAGCACGCAAGCATGGCAAGGAAATGTCAAGAGCACCCTCCCCGTCTGCCAGGCATCCGGACTGCTTGCTCCAGAGGAACCCACCGCCTCCTGCAGACACCCTGCCCGGGCTGCTTGCTGGGCTGACCGGGGGCGGCACGGCGCTGCTCGGAGAAACACCAAGGCACGGTGCTGCTTGCACACAACGACCCACCAGGGACCCACCTCGAGCATGATCTCTTTGATGGTTGCAAACATGATGGAACCAAGGAAGAAGACAAAATCCTGCAGTGCAAAAAGTCGGGGTGGTGCATGAGTCAGCGTGGGGTAGGACACACATGGCGGTGCACGGGTGCCCCAGTGCACAGGGTCATTGCACGGGTGTAAAAGTGCACACGTGCGGCATAGCTGCAGCACGAACATCCCAGGCTCTGCACGGCCACAGAGAGCGGGAGGCACCCTTCAAGCTCGGTACATCCACACATTCTGCTGGTACTCTGTACAGAATGGCAAGAATGTACATCTTTGATGCAGGAACAAGTGTTGCCCACCAGCAAGCCATGTTGAGACCACAAAACATTCGAGGGCATACAAACAGTACATGTGCTAGATTGGCTTAAAACAACCCACATCTTGGGTTACGGACCCCAGCAGTGAGATGAGTGCGCCGATGGGAACGCAATGCACCATGCATATATGAAACACCATTGCTGGCACACTCTATAGGCAAGCAGCAAAATCACAAACGGAAACCCACATCTTTGGTAATTGACTCCACCAGGGAGATGTATGCGCCGATGGAGTCGGAGCCCTGGAAGAGGGAGCGGGCCACGACGCAGTGCCCATACTCGTGCAGCAGCCGAATCAGTGGCATCTCCGCCTGCAGGTGCGGAACACAAGAGAGGTGCAGGGCAGGCAGGGGGGGCAGCCCAGGAGCGGGCAAAGGCAGAGGGGATGTTGGGGTGTGCAGTAACAGCTTGTGGGGCAGGCAAGCAGGCTGTGCTAGCCAAGCTCGCAAGGCTGGGGTCGTGCGGAGGCATGGTACATGGTGCATGGTGTATTCCTGCCAATGCTGTCGGCTAGCACATTGCCTCTTCGGGAAGGGAGGGTGTGTGTGCGGGGGCAAAACTGAGCCCGCACCCCGCTGAAGGACGCAATGGGGTTGGTGAAGGCAATGAAGGGGTTGTTGAAGGCAATGGGGTTGTTGAAGGCAGCGTGGATGCTCTCCCAACTGCAAGGTTGCGCACCTGCTGCGCCAGCAGCTCCAGGCCGAGCTGGTTGTTCTGAGCCACCAGAATGGGCAGCGCCTGCAGGGCCAAGAGCCAGAGAGGCCAAGGGAGTACGAGTGGTAGGTGTGTTGGGTAAGAAGGGAATCCACACGCACAACGCCAGTCCAGCCATGCTGGCGCCCGATCCGACGTTCTTTCCAGCATATGCCCGCTCCTGCTCCCCCCTGCTCAGACACACCTGGCCAGCAACCCAGCACAGCAGGCAATGTTCGACCACAACAGGCCACAGCAGGCCTACCTGTGGCACCATGGCCAGCTAGAGTGATCGCATCGGAATGTCCGGCAGGTCTGACACCTCAGCAACCCAGCACAGCAGGCATGACGGACCACAGCGGGTCACAGCAGGCCTACCTGTGGCACGATGGCCAGCGTGAGCGAGCGCATCGAAATGTCCAGCAAGTCTGCCACCTCAGCAACCATGTCGGGCTTGTCGGGCAGCTGGCGCCCCAGGAATGCCATCAGCTTGGGGCTGGCATACAGCATGTCACGCAGCGGCGCGTTCTGCCGCTTGGCAAAGCCTGCAGGCCGGC
>JTEE01000076.1:172299-196077 GCA_002896455.3 Chlorella sp. ArM0029B | reverse complement strand
CCCGTCCACTCACCTCCAGCATTGTCAGAACGTGCCAGCCGCTGCCCGCTGGTATGCCGGGCACCGCGCCCCCCAGGCGCCAAAAGGCGGCCAGCCCCGCGCACAGCAGCGCTCCCGCACCCACGCTGGCCCGCATGGGCGGCAGCCGTGCCGACAGGGCGACGTAGCAGTGGTAGTAGGGCAGCACCAGGAGCAGCAGGCACAGCAGGGCCACCATGTCGAACTTCCAGTTCAGCTTGCGCACGCTGCGGGGGGATCACGGCAGGGGGAGAGGGCGAGAGGCGGGGGCGTTTTGTGTGCGGAAAAGGGCGGCAGGTGAATGGTCAGGGAGGCAAAGTGCGCCGGAGAAATTGGTTTTGCCAGGAAGGATGCAGCTGCGCTCGTGCGAAACTGGTGCCGACATAAGGTGCCGACATAAGGTGCCGACCGATGCACGTGTCAACAGCCGTCTGCCTGGCAGCGCTGGCTACGCTGCGGCGGTGGGACCGGCGGGCATCCCCGCTGCACGGTGCACGAGCGCCCGCCCCTGCTGTGCCCTGAGCCCACCCCGAGGCCCCTCACCCTGGGTCCATCATGTCTAGGATCTCAAAGATGAGGAGCTGCAGTAGGTTGGCTGAGAGGGCAAACACGGCCGCAAAGAGCCCCTGCACCACCATGTTGCGGCGGTGCGAGGCGTCATAGCTCCGCAGTATCGTCGAGCGCAGGAACAGCCAGCCCGCCACCAGCAGCGCCAGCAGCGAGCCCGCCGTCTGCAGCACGTCCAGGCCCGCCATGGCCGCCCGCAGCCCGCTCCTGCCAGACGCTGCACCTAAAGGCTCCGACCGGTCATCCCGCTGTCGGTGCCTCCGAGCTTGGATCAACTATACCGCACCTTGTGAACGTGACAGGCAGTCCCCACGGGGTTGAAAGCCTGGCCGTGCTTTGGGCCGGTTGACGTGCTGTGCCACCTGTCCGGGGCGTCAAAATATGACGCATCTCACCACTTAGCGCCCAAATACATTGGCTGCATTGGCTCCCTGTCCACTTTATATCCTTCCCACAGCGTCGAACGGCCTCCCCACCCCAACCTTTATGCTGAGTTCCGCGCTTGGCGGCAGCGCGGTTCGAGCGGCGGTCAGGAGCACCACATTGCGCACCTCTCCCCGCCTGGTTGTCGTGGTGCAAGCCAGGATGAGCAGCAGCGGCGGTGGGAGCGGCGGCGCCATCACCAGCACCGGCAACCGCGCAGGTGGGCGTGTAGAAGCAGTATTCTTCCTTCTTCAAGAAGGAAGAACAAGAACTTCCTTCTTGTTCCACCGTGTGCGTCTCAACAGAGGCGACGGTTCCCGGTGCGGCACACAGCCGGGAATAACGAGGAGCCGCAACACAAAACGTGTGGGAGAGAGAGTGTGAGGCTGGCCCGCTCATGCCTGCACAGCACCATTCTGACCATACATCCGCACCTTGGCCCTCTGCAGTGATCTGGTTCCGCGGCACCGACCTGCGCGTGCATGACAACGGTGCACTCCACGAGGCGGCGCGGCGCGTGGAGGCAGGGCAGCTGTCTGAGGTGTGCACTCGTTGCCACCTAGCACGCATGCTGGTTTTGTGAGCTTGCTGTTGCAGGGCATGGTCGGGGGATGTGATGAAGTGTGCCCAGTGCGGCCCCGCCTGCCTTCTTCCTGACCGGGCAGGCTCCCTGCAAGTGCCCCTGTACCCCTCTCCCTCCCCACGTTCCCCTCCCCTCCCTGCCCCTCCCTGCCCCACCCCTCCACCCCTCCCTTTGCCTCCCGCAGGTGCTCCCCGTCTTCTGTTTCGACCCCCGCTTCCTCTCAGCCTCAGCCTGGGGCAACCCCAAGACCGGCGCGTACCGGGCCCAGTTCTTGCTGGAAAGCGTGGCCGACCTCAAGTCACAGCTGCGGGCGGTGGGCAGCGACCTGCTGGTGGCCATGGGGCGCCCAGAGGAGGCAAGTGTCCTAGAACTATTTACTTTTTCCGACCCGATGCATGCATTGCAGTTATGCTCCATTGACCCGATGCATGCATCGCACATGCATGCTACCCTGCATGCTGCACTGTCTCTGCTCGGTTTGGGGCCAGCTGATGGCATCAAGTGGAACGGCCAGAGGAGGCAAGCGCGTTGCTCGCACCATGCATGCATTGCATATGTGTGATTCCCGACACGGTGCCATCGTCTCTGCCCGCTCTGGTGCCATCCTCCAATGAGCCTGCCTGGCTGAGTGCTGCCTCTGCTGGTGCTGTGTGGGCCCATTGCTCAGCAACGGGGTGAGCAACCTAGCGGCAGGGTGATCCAACGTGCGCGCCTGCCGCCCTGGTGGGGCGCTAGGGCGCTCCAAGCAGGCCGGGCGACATCAGGCCCTTGAGACTTCAGGCCCTGAAGGCCTTAAGAAGTGCAACTGCAGGCCCTTACCGACGTCAGAAGCCCCTGCCCCTGCCCCTGCCCCCATGCCGCCCTGCAGGTTCTGCCGGGCCTCATGACTGAGCAGGGCAGCGGGCACAAGACGGTGGTGCTGGCCCAGAGCGAGGTGACGAGCGAGGAGACGGCGGTGGAGCGCAAGGTTTGTGGGAAGCGGGATGGGATGTGAACGTGAAGGATTGCGGGTGGCCGGGTTGCCCAGCCGGGAGGGGGTGGGAGGCTGTGTTTGTGCATGATTGCGGGCAGCCAGGTTGTCCAGCCGGTGGGGCCACAGATTTCGAAGTGGTATCGTTCAAGCCCCCAGCTCTCAGATAGCTGCTCCGATTTCAAACCAGGCGCTCACATGGGGGGTGCGTGCTTTGCGCCAGGCTTGGTTGCAAGTCCAGGGTGGGGGTCCCTTTGAGCCCTGCAGTTTTGCCCCTAGCCCAAGGCTGCTGCGCCTGCCCAGTGCTGCCCAGGTGCCCGTGCTTGATGCGTCATCCCGCTCCCACGCTGCGCCAGGCTTCGCGGGGACGACCCCTGGCACAGGTGACAGCTGACTGGTGCCTTATAACGTTACTTCCTGCTGGCTTCATCAACCCAATGCCCTTGTGCTGCGGTCCTCCTCTTCTTCTCCCCCCTGCCCAGGTCCGGTCAGCGGTGCGTGACTCCGGGGCCAAGCTGGAGCTCTGCTGGGGCAGTACCATGTACCACCTGAACGACCTGCCCTTCCGGTAAGCGCCTGGGGCAGTACAGCTTTTGGGGCACCTCAGCTTGTGTGGCAGTACAGCTTGTGGGGCGGTACAGCTTGTGGGGCATATGAGCTTGTGGGGCAGTATGGGGTGGCCGGGCTTGCTGGCTGGGGGCCAGTGGGCATGCTGTGGAGGGTGCTGCTTGGAGCAGGTTCGAGGCATGTGGCGGTGTGGAGCCAACAATGAGATGGTTGTGCACGGAGTGGGGAGGGCAGTGCAGACCAGAAGAAGAGCAGGCGCTGCCATGTGTGTGTGTGTGGCTGGGCGTGGGGTTGTGCACAGGCAGAGTGGGTCAGGCAGTCCAGACTAGCAGCCCGACATGGCACTCCTTCCCGCTTGGCTGTGCTGCTGCTGCCACACATGTGGCGCCTTCTGCCCGGCGTGTGGCCCTTTTGTCGATGCTCTCTCAACCCCTGGGGATGTATGTGTGCATGTGCTGCAGGGAGGGCATGACGGACCTTCCCGACGGCTTCACGCCCTTCAAGCAGAAGGTGAGGAGGCACCCACACCCGCCAGGCCGCTGCTGCCAAAGCACTGGCACTCGTGCCGTATTTGTGGGCTGCAGCCTGGCTTGGGCGCTTGCAAGCGGCTCAACGCACCCACCCAGCCCAGCCCCTGCATAGAATGGGTGGATCGGGGAGTAATAACTTTCCCGCAACCTCTTGCCACGTGTGAAGTGAAGAAAGTCTCGGCATGGCAATGCCACAACCCGACCCCTGTTTCCCTACCCACCCCTCGTTCCACTGCAGTGCGAGGATCGCAGCCAAGTGCGCCAGTGCTTCCCGGTGCCACGCAAGGGCTCCCTGCCGCTGCCGGTCGGCATGGAGCCTGCACGGCTGGCATTCCAGCCGGAGCGGGTTGAGGACTTGAACGCCGTGGTGCCGGCAGGCCACCCTCAGCTGGCCACGCCGCAGCGGGACCCCCGGGTAAGCTGTGGATCAGGGCGTGCTGGACTATTATTTAGTATTCTTCTTCTTCTTCTTCTTCTTCTGGCGCGTGCTGGACTGCAAGGGCGGCACACGCATAATGCCCAGATGGGTCACCCATCTATGTCCTGGTGAAAGGGCAGGCGGTAGCCAGTGCCGGATTAGACTTGTTCAATCTAGGGTTCAAGTCATCTATCCACGTCTTGATTGGTGGGCCTGCCTGCCGCCCTGTCCCTCTCCTGCAGCGTGTGCTGGAGTTGATGTGTGGCACACAGGCACCACGAAACCACCCTTCCGCCATTGGCTTACGAAATTGTGGCTTAATGGCTCGTTTGTCATCCCCTCCCCTGCAGAGCGTGCTGGCCTTCAAGGGCGGCGAGAGCGAGGCCCTGAAGCGGCTGCAGTATTACCTGTTTGACTCCAACCTCATCGCCACATACTTTGACAGCAGGAACGGCATGCTGGGTGCGCTGGGCCCTCTGCTGTGCTGTGCTGCCAAGTGCTTGCCTGGGGGCCGGCACGCTATGCAGCTGCTGCAGAGTTTGTGCCGGCATGTGGCCTTGCTGGCCTATGGATGACGCCCTCTGCTGGCCGGCTCTGCCCTGCGGAGCTGCGCTGCACTGTGCTGGGTGAAATGACGGCACCCCTGTGCTCCGCTTGATGCCCCGACTCTCCCTGCACTGCCCTGCCCCGCTCACACGCACCCCCCTCCCCACTCACTCCTGCCTGCCCCTCGCCCACTTCTTCCCCCGCCCAGGTGGCGACTACTCCACAAAGTGGGCTCCTTGGCTGGCACACGGCTGCCTCTCCCCCCGCCACGCCTACCACGAGATCAAGCGGTACGAAAAGGCGACGGGAACCGCCAACAAGTCCACGTACTGGGTGCAGTTTGAGCTGACGTGGCGCGACTTCTACCGGTGGGTGGGTTGCTGGCGGTGTGCCTCTGCTGATGGGCTGGGCGGCCAGGTGGCAGGCAGGCGGCTACCGCCGCTGCTGCTTGTAAGGGTGGGCACTGAGTGAGCGGGGGGCGAGGATTCAGCAGGAGGTGCAGGGCATGGTAGGAGTGGCAGCGTAGCATCAGCAGATGAGCAGTGGCAGTGGCAGTGGCAGGGCAGGAGGCAAGCGGTAGCCAATGCCGCTGACGGGCCGGCTGCCTGGCTGGTGCAGACAGTGTTTGATTGGCGTATCAGGGGAGTTGTGAGCGGCACATGCTTTTGAACCGGTCCACAATGAAGCGCGCCCTGCCACACACACAGCCCCCGTGTTTTCAGCACACCACCATGCCCTTTCCACATGCCCTCTTCCTGCAGCTTCTTTGCTCTCAAGCACGGCAACAAGATCTTTCACGAGGGCGGCATCACCGACCAGGTATGTTGGTCACACCTACGTTGCTGCTTTGCCCTCTGGGCCTGATCTTAACACGTCCTCTGCTTGCGTCTGCTCCTCCTGGACACAATGTGTGCCTTGGCTGGCGGATTCCCTGTGCGCGCGCTGCTGCTCCTTTGTCGAACAACTCCTTTCAACAACACTGCTTTTGCTGGCGCTGCGCCTGTGAGCTGCGAGGACGGCAAGGCGGGCAACAGCCTAGTGCTTCTGCTGCTGCTGCTGATGCTGATGCTGATGCTGCTGCTGCTGTCCCCAGAAGGAAGGAGGACACACTGCGTGCTGCCTCCCTCCATTTGTGGTGCTCTTTCTTTGGAAGCCTGGTAGTCACTACCACGCTGCCTCTCACATTGTGCCCCGCCTGCCCCGCAGGTGCGCCCCTGGTCCAGGGACGAGGCTGCCTTCCAGAGGTGGAAGGACGGCACCACGGGGTGGCCCCTGGTGGATGCAAACATGCGGGAGCTCAAGGCCACGGGTGGGTGGGTGGCAGCTGACTGCTTTTGTGTGGGCTCCCTCAACCCTACGCCCCTGGGCGTGGGTGGGTGGGTGGGTGAGTGGGTGGGTGGCAGCTGACCGCTGCCTCTGGCTGCATCTCGTGGGGGATTCCTCAACCCTAGGCCCTCTTGTCTGGCTGCATTCTTCCTCTTCTTTTTGGGGGCCTCGTCTTTGGGAGGTTGGTAGCAAGTTGTGGTCGGCTGTCTGTTGCCTGCAGCTCAACACGAGCCTGAACTGCACCAGGTCGACTTGGCAGCTAGGAAGGCTGGCCCGCGGGGGTCATAGCAACCCACCCACTTCCCACAACAGCCCACCCACACATCAGAGCAGTGCACTGCCCAGATTTACCTCGTTATGTCACATGTCTACCTTCTCATGTCACACGTCACCCCCCCTTGCTTCCCGCAGGCTTCATGTCCAACCGGGGCCGCCAGAACGTGGCCTCCTTCCTGGTTCTGGACCTGGGGATTGACTGGCGGCGGGGGGCAGACTGGTTTGAGAGCCTGCTGCTCGACTACGACGTGTGCAGGTATGTGAGCAACGGCAGGGCAATTCTTCAGTGATGGTGGTGTCGATGGGTGGCCGGTCCGGGCGCTGGCTGGCGTGGGCGCTGAAGTCTGCAGCTGGGGTGCCGTGGCATGCATATGCAGGGTGTTTGAGGGCAGTTTGGGGGCGAGTGGGGCGGGATGGGCCTTGCGGCTTGGCTCCCCGCCTCTGTTGCTGCTTCGCGCGACTCACGCCCCAAGGCGATTTGTCCTTCCTCCCTCACATAAGCGGATGGGTGGGTGCCTGGGATCCTCTGAATGAGGACCAGTGCTCCAGGCTTTGCTTCCGCCTGGCTGGCCCGGCAGCCCCTCCACCCCTCCTCTGCCCACCCCCTGTACCCCGCACCTGCCTTCCCGCAGCAACTGGGGCAACTGGGTGGCCGCGGCAGGCCTGACGGGCGGCCGCGTCAACAAGTTCAACATCACCAAACAATCCATCGTAAGAAGAGCAGCTGCCCAGGCCTGCGCTGGGCTGGGCTGGGCTGGGGTGCTCCCAGATGCCTGCCCCGCCCCGCCCCCCCCACAGCTCCCGCCTGCGTCTTAAATCCCCCACACGTGCGTGCCTGCGCCTGCTTGCTGTCCTGACACGGTTGGCCTCCACACCTCACGTGTGTGTGCATAACGTGCGTCAGCGGGCGGGCCCGCTGCCTGGCCGGCTGGCTGGCCCGGCGGGCTCCCATTTGTTCGGCAACCCACAGGCCCACACCTGCTCACCCACCTCCCCATCCCCTCATCGTCCTTTTCACAGGACTACGACCCCCGTGGCGACTACATCCGCACCTGGGTGCCTGAGCTGGCCAAGGTGTCGGGACTGCGCACCCACGAGCCCTGGCTGATGAGCAGGGACGAGCAGGCGGCCTCTGGCTGCCAGATTGGGGCGGACTACCCCGTGCCGCTCAAGAGCCAATGGAAGGGTGAGTGGTGGAAGGGGGCGGGAGGTGGGGAGGGGGCAGCTGCGGGCGCCAGGTGGGGGCAAGGGTGCCCAGAATCTCTGGAAAAGCGAGCGAGGGAGGGAGGGAGGGAGGGAGGTCGCAGGCGGGTTGGTGGGCATGGGTGAGGCTGCTGGGGAGGCAAGAGGTGGCGGTTGCATTGTGCCAGATCAGCATAGACAGGTCTGTTCCCATGAAAACCACTGAAGGAGGAGAGGCGGGGCGGAGGGAGGGTGGAGGGAGGCAGGCCGGTTTGAACAGGGCTTGGCTGGTGCCCACATCATGATGAGAGCAGGCGGGTGCTGGGTGCCAGGGCAGGGCAACACCAGTGCTTCCGGTTTCCCCTCAGAAGCACAATGGCCTTTGAGAGCAGGGATCCTGGTAGTACCGGCGGGCGTGCGGGATACCGGTAGTGCATCCAGGATACTGGTAGTAGTGCCTGTTGGCAGCCGAGCAGCAGGTACTGACACGGCACACTGTGGATTGCGACAGGGGCTGCGACACCGATTGCATGCATGGCCCTGCCTGCCACACCTATCGCAACCACCATGCTGCGCCTCCCCTCGTATTGTCCCCACGCAGGCTTTTCTGGTGGTGGCAGCGGAGAGCGCCCTGGTGGCTACCGTGGTGGCAGCAGCAGCGGCGGCGGCGGTGGGCGCGGGAGGGGCAGCAGCGGCGGCGGGCGGGGCGGCAAGCAGTTCCGGCCCCGCAGCACTTTCGAGATGTATGGATGAGGGCGCTTTGAGCCACGCACGGGCAGGCATGCAGTCAGCAGCTCTTGTGCCGTTCTTGATTCTTTGCTCTTTTTCGGGCTTACAGTCTGTTTATCCGCAAAGAAACTCGCGACACAGACCCAAGATGCGCACTCATCATTTCAAGTGATTAAGCACCATCACTTCCACCTAAGGGTTGAACATGATCAGCATGATAGGCCTGTGCTGGTGTGCACTTGCCATACATGCACAGTGGGTTGAGTGCTGGCCTGCCCTGAGGTTGCATGAACAGTATCCGCCCGGCACAGTATCCAACTCCCGTGTTGTGGAGCTGCACCGTGTCTGTGCCTGTGCCCGTGCCGGTGCTGGGTGCCTTGAGAATTTGGACGGAACGCAAGCTGCCAGATTTAGGGGCTTGATCGCGCAGCAGCATGTGGATCACAACTGCAAAGCTGGCTTTGCAGAACATCTGGGCGCAGACTGTATCCGGTCCTGCTTGGCGGAGCGGGCGGTATCCAGGGGCTCTTCTGGTAAGCCCAGGCAGGCTCTACCTGAGGCCATGCACACCCAGTGGTGAGGTGATATCACACCCAGAATACATCAGGCAAGTGCAAGAAGTGGTTGGAAATGCAAATTGGGCCGCCTGGCCCGGCGGTGCCTGTACCAGCGGGCCTGAACCACCCAAGCGCCACGCTGCAGCATGGAAACCTCAATTGGGTTCCAACTTTGGGCCACGACCCCCGGGCACCGACGCCCCATGTTATTTGTGTGTGCGACCGATCCAGATATAACCACAGGCTGACATTTCGAGCTGTCGGATTTGTGCTCACACAAGTGACGTGAGCCAGGACGACGTCGCTTTGCCAGCTTCCTGAGGGCAGTCCGCCCCCCGCTTGTCCTCTTGTGCCTCACTGCCGCACTCCCTGGCACATGGAAAACAGTCCCATCACGCTCTCCCATCTAAGTTTCCCTGGCTTTCTATATTTCGACATATCCGTGTTTGATCAGATGAGGGACCACGCGCACACAGAGAAAGTGGGTGGGGTGAGCAGCTGGGGTGAGCAGGCATGCAGGCATGGCAAGCAGAGGGGGCGACAGCGTGTGAGGGTGCACGCAAGCCTGCCTGCGTTCAACCTGCGTTCAACCTGCACCGGTGCCGTGTTGAGTGGCTGCCAGGACACCTGCTGACGTTACTTGCGTTATCACATGGGGGCTGGACATCTGATTTCCGCAAATAAGTGCGACACAGACGCCTGGACAGTGGGGGACCGCCAGGATTGCAAGCAGGGAGGAGGAGCAGGGGAAACACAGCAGGCTGGACAGATGCAGCGGGCTGATATGGAGCAAGGGGAGGGCAGAGGCGCAAGCAAGGGTCCCTCGGGAGCTATGTTGGGTACGATAAACCGAGAAAAAAGAGATGCAATGCAAGCAACAACAAAGCTAGAGCGCAAGCAGGTCGGGCAGTTTCCAGCGCCGCAGGTCCTCCGCCCGTATGCTGTTGCTGCCGTGCAGCCCGCCAGGCAGGGGCCACTCTGCGTCGCGGGAGAAGGTGAGGTAGAACAGGGCGCGCGTCTTCTGGCTGTCGTTGGCGCAGCCGCAGTGGAGGATGCGGGAGTCAAAGACGGCGGTGTCGCCGGTGGTCAGCGCCGACTGCAGGGCCGGCTGTAGAGAGATGAAGCGCTCCTTGAGCTGCGCAGACTTGTTGGCCGCATTCCACAGCAAGTGGGTGTCGGCCGTGTGAGTGTAGGGCAAGAACTGCGGAGCAGCGGGGGGGAGGGACGGTGTAGGAGGTGCAGGTGAGTTGGGTGAGTGGGTGAGTGGGTGAGTGGGTGGCTGATGAGAGGGCCCAGACGGGGGAGCGTGAGCAGCCTGCGCCACACCTGGCCGACTTCTTTGGATGCCGCCTGCCGCAACCACCGGGCAGCCAACGCCTCCGGACCCTCCCTGACACAACCCTTGCCCACTGGCGCCTGCTGGCACGCCCCCCGATATGCCTTCTTGACCATCGGTGAGTGGATCATGCTGTCCCCCTCCCCAACAAAGCCACACCATGCCCACCTGTGTGTGCCCAACGATTGGGCACCCTCCCCAGCACACCCCTTGGGACCCTCCCTAACACGCCCCTTGCCCACCTACGCATGCTGTCACCCTCTCCGGCATGCCCTTGACCGCCTGTGCGTGGCCCATGGTGTCCCCGTCATCAGCAAACACGCCCCTTGCGCCACCTGGGGTGCGGGCCATGCTGTTCCCCTCCCCAAGAAACACACCCCATGCCCACCGGCGAGTGGCCCATACTGTCCCCCTCCCAGCACATGCCTTGAGACCCTCCTGACCACACCCCTTGCCCCCCGGCGCCTGCTGTCGCCCTGGCATGCCGCTGGACCACCAGCGAATGGCCCATGCTGCAGCCCAGCCCACAAAAATCCCTTGGCCACCTGGGTGCCGCCCCCCTCCCCAACAAACACACCCCGTGCCCACCGGCGAGAGGACCATGCTGTCCCCCTCCCTACCAAAGCACGCCCCTGCCCCACATGTGTGTGCCCATGCTGTCCCCCTCCCCAGCACACCCCTTGCCCACCGGCGAATACTCAACGCCTTGGCTTCTCACCACCTGGGCGCGGCCCATGCTGTCCTTATTTCACAAATACAAGCCCCTTGCCCACCTGGGTGCGGCCCACGATGTCCCCCCACGATGTCCCCCTCCCAAACGAAGACACCCCATGCCCCACCTCTGTGTTCCCCATGTTGCCCTCCACATCCTGCACACCCCTCAGGAGCCTCCTGAACACACCCCTCGACCATCGGGCCGGGCTGTCACCCTCCCCGGCACACCCCCTGCCCACCTGTGTGCCCCATGCTGTCACCCTCCCCGGCACACCCCCTGCCCACCTGTGTGCCCCATGCTGTCCCCTTCCCAAGCAAGTACACCCCCCGCCCACCGGCGAGTACCCAACGCCTCCAGGGGCACCCTCCCCAACAAAGCCACCCCCTGCCTACCTGTGTGTGCCCCATGCTGTCCTCCACATCCTGCAGCGCCACAAAAATGGTGTACAGCGGCGCCATGCTGGCATCCGGGAACTGGGGGCACGGCAGCACAATGGTGTCGGCGTGTATGCACTGCCGAGGCGCGCCGGGCTGCGCGTACATGCAAGACAGCTCGTGCAGCGCGGCGTTGGGGCCGCATGCCGCCGTCAGCAGCGGCGCAAGGTTGGTCGCGATTTCGCGCACCGCGCGACGAACCGGCGCCGCGGCCAGCGGCATGAACAGGTCCTGGCGCTGCCCAAAGCGTCCGCGGATGCCGCTGCGTGAAAGAAGGGGTGGGGGAGCGGGGGGTGGGTGGAGGGTGCCAGCAGCTGTGAGGAGAACGCAAGCGCAGCACTAGGTAAAGGTAAAGGGAAAGCGTGGGCCTGCACTGCCCAACATGCTTGCGGAGCCCGCCCATCACCCCAGCCAAGTACTCCCACATGCCATATGCTACATATCTGACCACCCCACCAACCCAGCATCCATGCGGCATCACCCATGCGCACCCCGCATGCGCCACCTCCCCACCCCTGTCCGGCACGCACCGGCAGTTGACGCCCCCGAAGCGGGAGTCGAACTCGACGCGCCCCGCCTCCACTTCCGCCTGGCACCGCGCATTCTCCTCCTTCACAAACGCCAGCATCTCCGCTGCAGTCGCCTCCGACAGCACGTCCCGCACACCCAGGCAGCCCTGGCGCTCCAATACAGCCGAGCACGCTTCGGCCTTTCCGGGCTGCTCCAGCAGGGAAAGCGGCACGGCGGTCAGCGGCTGGATGCCGCGTGTCGCTCCCACCAGCTCCTTGCCCTCCTTGCGAGCCAAGGCCTCCGCGTTGGCGGCGACAGCTGTGTCATAAATGCCGCTCAGCAGGTTGGCCTTGGGCGGCGGAGCACAGTGTCGGCGTGCGGGCGGTGCGAGGCGCCGCAGCGGCGGTGGCGTGAGGTGTGCCCGCGGGGACGCCGCCAAGCTGCTTGCTGTCTGGGCGGAGAGCATAGTTGCCTGCGTACAGGGCACGACAGCAGGGACTCAGCGCTGCCGAGTGGAGGCAAGCGGGCGACAGAGCTGTGGTATATCATCGTAGGCATGGTCCGCACGTTGCCTGTGCAGAAACCGGCATGTTCTTACTTGCGGAACCAGGGCGTCGCCGGTCTTGGCTCCAGACCACGAAGTCGCAAGTGGTGCTGAGCGAAAAGGCAAACTGCGTTGATAGCCTGTGTGCACGCTGTGTCGTGGTTTGCAAAGAGTTGGGGACCACTGAAGAGCTGAATAAACCATGCACAAGGCGACACATCTGGCTCAGCAGGTGCCGCAGTCGGTGGCGGCCACCCCTGCCAGAGGTCCCGCCTGCCGCCTAGCAGCCACCCGGCACGGTCCACTCTGACAAGCACCTCCGACAACCAGCACCGTTTGAATCTGTCATGGAAACCAAAGCATGTTACACAAAATCATATACAGACCGCACATGGGGGGCCACTCCACAGGCCGCCAAACAAAGGCGCCGCCGCCTGCACTACTGCAGCGCCTGCCGCCCCGCCGCCCCCGCTGGCAGCGCAGCAGCTGCCCCAGCTGCCTCTGCCCTTCCGGAATCTGCCTCTGCTGGCACAGACAGGTATGGCAGAACCACGGTTTGCTTGAACCACTCGAGCGAGAACTGCATGTGCATGCCGGGGGCGTGGGCCAGAGTGAGGCGCCCGGCCTCATCCAAAGTCCGCAGCCCGATCCAGTCCTGGAGGTACAACGGGGTGTCCCGCAGCGCCAGCAGGGCGGTGCCGTTGAAGTACGCAAAGTGGGCGGACTCGCGGGGGATCACTGCAGACGGGCGGGCAGATGGGAGGGGAGGCGAGGGAAAGAGGGATGTATATTTTTGGCATCTCAGCAGCAGCAGCAGCAGCAGCAGCGACAGCAGCAACAGCAGCAGCAGCGACAACAGCAATAGCAGCAGGGGAGGTGTGGGAAATGGGTGTGCCGGGGCCAGGAGCGTGCGGTTGGCGCGGGCTGGCAACTTTTGAAGGCAGCCAGCCATTCCCCACGTGTCGACAACACCCACCCACCCCTCCATGCAAACCCCTTCACACCCAGAACAGCACCACCCGCTGCAGCCCGACACCGCACCCCCTACCGACCCCTGCCCCGTCCCTATCGGCCCATTGCAACACCTGCCCTTACCAACCCACAATCCCAACGTCAGCAGCTCTATATTTCTTCACAACAGTGCCCCACCCATGTCATCCTCATCAAACTGATAACCCATACTACATCCTTATCGAGCCACCAAAAACCACCTGCCTAACGACCCATGATTCCCCCAACGCAATCGGCCGAACAGTGCCCCACCCACCCACACATGTCATCCTCATCAAACTGATAACCCATACTACATCCTTATCGAGCCACAAAAAACCACCTGCCTACGACCCAACAGTGCCCCACCCACCCACCCATGTCATCCTGGTCAAACTGGAAGAGCACCAAGCGCTGCAGCGAGGCAAGGTTCTCCCGGTAGCGTGCCGCCGGGGGCCGCCCCGCCACCTCGCCATTCACATCGGCCAGGAAGGTGCTGCGCTGGCGGTACAGGTCCAGGTGGGCGGGGTCCTGCAGGCAGTACAGCGTATTGGTTCAAGCGCTGGCAAGCAGCAGAGTGGGAGGCAGGTGGGCAGGCCAGGGACGCGGTGTGCTGGCGGTACAGGTGCAGGCTTATCTTCAAACAATCAATCAGTTACATTTCAAGTCCAGGGGGCGCCAGCAAGGTCTCATGGGACAGGCTATACTGTGGCAGGCAGGCAGGCAGGCAGGCAAGCAGGGCATCAGCCAGCAGAGCCTGCCATGTGCCGCGTGCTCAGCCAGCCAGCCAGAGCATGGCGCCCAAGCCCCCCAGCACATATGCCGCAGCTTCTCCCTCGGCCTCGCAACACCCTTCCAGCCATCCTGCACCCAGCCCTGCATTGCACCACCGCCCACCCACCTTGACATACTGCGCCTGCACAATGTGCGACTGCACCCACGGCTGGTACGCCCCCCTTGCCACCAGGCCCTGCATTAGCTTGCACAGCAGGCTGGGGGCGGGGCCTCCTCCTCCAGATGCGGGGTCCGGCACCGGGCAGCCAGGAACGGATGACACGCCCTGGTGCTGCGCGCCCATGGTGACCAGGGTGTGCATGCGGGGGCCCAGGTGCTGGCAGCGCTGCGCCACGGCACGCATGAACTGCCCGCCCTGCGGGGTGAGGGAGGGGCGCGCAAGGGGGGAGCAGGTGGGAGGTGGGTGGGTGGATGGCGAGTCAGTCTCGGGAAAGGCCAAGGGCGGGGTTCCAGGTGCTGGCAGCGCTGTGCCACGGCATGCATGAAGTGGAGGACGGGCAGTGGAGGCCGCCCTGGGAAGTGGGCATGCCATGGAGGGGAGGGAGGGCGCAGGGGGGAGCAGGTCGGAGGTGTGTATGTGTGAGAGAGATTGTGTTGCGCGTTGAAACCGAGTCAGTCCGAGGTGGGCCAGGCTGGGCTTGGGGAGGTTTTGCCCCCTCGTAAGGACAGGGAAGAAGCGCACAGCACAGCACAGCACAGCACACAGGGCAGGGCGGGTGCGGCCAGGGAAGCCCAGAGCAAGCACAGCCGCACTGCCTGCCTCGCCCAGCGCTGCCTGGCTGAGCCCCGCCGCCGCCCCGCCCACCCTCAGCTTCAGCCAGATGCACGGGGCAGGATGGCAATATTTGCCGATGGCGGGATGGCTGTACAAGGTGCGACTTTGCCCCAGCTCTCCCTCTAGCCCTCCCTCTAGCCCTCCCTCTAGCCCGCCCGCCCGCCAGCCCTCCCTCTAGCTGGGGTAAAGGCACTCCCTCTAGTGCCCTTCCTGCCCTGCCCCCTCTAGCTGGGGCAAAAGGCACTCCCTCCATTGCCCTCCCTGCCCTTCCCCAAGAGACTGCCATCACCCCAGCACTCCCTGCCGTCCCTCTCGCCTGGCCAGAGCCAAGCGCCACACAGCCCTCCCTCACACATGCCACCTGGCTGAACCCTACCACCACCCTGCCACCCCTCGCCTCTCACCAGCAACACACAACCCCTGCACGGCCCTTTCTCACCTTGTGCCTGCAAAACCGCCATCCCTGCTGGGCGCATGTGCCTGGCTGACCCCCTACCACCCACATACCCCTCCCCCACCTCCCAGCAGTAAGCACCAGCACCCACCTGGCTCAGTTTCACTGCAACGTACCCCGCCCTTGCCTCCCTAAGCTCCCGCCACCTCCCTCTGTCCGTCCCACCCGCATAGCCGTCCCGCAGATCCCACCAGGTACCACCAGCACGCACCTGGCTGTACGCAACTGCAATATCACACATACACATGTATCCCGCCCGTACCTCCCCCAGCTCCCGCCACCTCCCTCTGTCCGTCCCACCCGCATAGCCGTCCCCCAACTCCCACCATACACTAACCCCCCACCCTTTCCCATGAGACTTTTGCTGTTCCCCCCTGGACTTAAGACGGAATTGATTGATTGATTGATTGACCAGGTTCCACCAGCACTCACCTGGCTGAACCCCACTGCCACATACCCCTCCCGCAGCTCCTCCATCTCCAGCAACTCATCACACACGCTGGCCACCTGCGCACCGCGGGGGAAGCCAGCAACAGTCAGCACGCAGAATACGCTGCTGATCAAGCCCGTGTCGCACCACGTTGTGAGCGATGCAAAAGGCAGCAGCCCGCTGGCAGTTCACCGCACACACATGGGGCACATGAGCTGGAGCTGGAGCGTGTTCGTTGAAATATGTGTGCATGAAGCATCGTCACTGGGTTGGACAACCGGCATTGCCATGCGCCGGCGGGAGGGCAGCCCACGACAGCTGGCAACCACAGCGCACCCCACAGCGCAGCCAGCTTCCCCACTCAGCAACCCACCACAAAATGAGAGTAGCACTTCTCACATCACAGCGCCCACCACAACATGCAGGCTCGCCACTGAGGATCTCAACGCCAGCCGCCCACTGCAGCCCACTTCAACACCGGCACAGTGCCGAGCACGCTGCTAATTGCCCACTGCAGCCCTCTGCAGCCCACTGCAGCATGCGTTCCAAACCGGCCAAGCAAAAGCAGCCTGAGGGCCCCTCTGCAGCCCACGGCAGCATGCATTGCATTCCAAACCGGCCAAGCAAAAGCAGCCGGAGGGCCCATCTGCAGCCCACTGCAGCATGCGTTCCACACCGGCAAAGCAAGCGCCGCCTGTGCATGAATCCCACCTGCGCGTTGACGCTCCCAAAGTAGGAGCTCATGACGTCGCTGACCTCGCTGCCCCCGGTTGCAATGCTGTGCACAAACACGCCCGGAAGGGTGGCCTCAATCAGGGACTTGACGGCGCCCATGGATTGGGAGGAGCAGCAGGAGTCGCCCATGCCTGGCACGGCAGGCGGAGAGCGGGGAGTGGGGTGGCACATGAGTGGGGAATAGGAGGTTTACACGTCAAAAAAAAATGGTTGGGAAGGCAGGCCGGGTGGTCCCAATCAATGCTTGCACAGAGCCCATGGACTGGGAGGAGCAGCAGGAGTCGCCCATGCCTGGACGGGAGGGGGGGAGGGAGTGGGGTGGCGAAGGAGGGTAGGCGGCGTAAGAGGGGAGTGGGAGGGCAGGCAGGCGGGGCGGCACGGAAGGGGAGGACATGAATGAAGTGGGTGGGGACCCTGGCAGGGTGGTCCCAATCAGTGCCCGCACAGCGCCGGGGGAGAGATGAGGAGCAGCAGGAGTTGCCATGCCTGGCAGGGGAGGGTGGGAGGGAGCAGTGTGCCACGGGAAGGGGAGGGAGCAAGGGGAGAGGGGTTGGGGGTCCTGGCAGGCGGCCTCAAACAGTGCCTTGACAGCGCGGAGCGGGTGTCAACACTAGGAGTTGCCAGGAGTTGCCCATGCCCTAACCAGAACAGGAGAGGAGGTGAAAAGGCTTAATGGGCCAAAGATCGTGGGCGGGTGGGTGGGCGGGCTTGGAGAGCAGAGAGTGGACTGGGCGGCACGTGGGGCGCGCGACAGAGCAGCAGGAGAGCTGCTGGGGATTGCTTGTGCATGACTGGTAAGAAGGGCAGCAGGGGTGCAGCGGATGCAGCAGATGCGAAGCATGAACCTGGCGAGATACGTCTGCCGCTCCCCCGCCCAACTCGATGGCTCACCGTGCCACAATACAACGGGGAGCCACTTGGTGGTGGAGTTGCTTTCCGCTGTGCTGCGCTCCACGTACGCAGCCATTTGCAGCCTGCTGACGGCCCAGGCGCCGCCTAGGCTGGCCAGCAGCAGCAGCAGCAGCGTCCGAGAAGACATGGCGAAAGCCCTAGCTCCCTGAAAGCGGCTTGTGCGACGCGCAAACGTCTACAATGAGCCGGTGTCGATTTGAAGCAATCCCGAGGTATCAGCGCGCCGCCGCGGGTGTCTTTCAAGCTGCCACCCCGCTGGCTGTGCTGCGCGCTACCAGAGCGGCGGTTCGAGATCGAGAGCAGTCCCGAAGCGCTCTGACAACCCGGAGAGGAGCGGCCGAGGGCACACAACTGGGGGGAAAGCTCCCACCAGCGCAGCCGCGACCGCCAGTCTGGCAGGGCGGCACAAAGTTGTGGCAAAAATGTCCAGATGTCTTCACAAACTGTGGAGTCATGTGATCACAGAATCTTGCCATCAAGTTGTCACAAAGAAGGCATGCCTGAAGAACAGGCGAAATGTTTGGTTGGTTTGCTGGATGACGGGTGCGGTCAGGGTAAGTGCGGGGGAGGGCGGACAGAGGCAGCGTAAACACGAGAAGGTACACGGAACTAGAGTGGGGCTGCATACGGCCAGCCGGCAGGGCATATTCTAGGGGCACTGGGGTGGGCTGGGCGAGCACGCTTGCAGCGCCGCCAACTCCGCCGCACGCCGCACCCTGCTATGCTGCTGCTGCTGCCAGCGGTTCTACAGGCCTGGCTGCCTGCCCTCACGTTTCCAACATGTCCAGCTCCTTGAGCCGCTCCAGAATGACCTGCAGAGAAAGAAGGTACAAATATTATTGCCAGCAGAAGCAGCGTGAGGGGGATTTCATGAAACAACAGCTGCGGGCGAGGTGCATGCTGGGGGGTGGCAGCCTCACGCTCTTGAGTGCCAGCTCGACATGGCCAGCCAGGCACCTTCTGTTCACGCCTCCCCCCCCCCAGAGGGAGAAGCACAGTTGGAAAAGGCTATCCCAGCGACACTGCCACACGAACTTAAGACCCTCCTTCCAGCTCTCCCGGCCGCTCCGCCACCCAGCCCCCGCCCTGCCCCACCCCCAGCCAATCGTGCCCTCGGTTCTCTCCCTCCTGCAATGACACCCCTCCCCTCCACGCTCACCTTCTTGCTGGTCTCCTGGATCTCGCCGCCAATGATGAACTCGTCCAGAATGCAGTACACCTGCACAGCGTGGCACAGCACAGGGTGCAGCAGGCACAGCATTAGCCGGTGCAGCAGTGAGTTTGGCAGCCCCTCCCTAAGCGGAGAGAGCGAGCCAGTAAGTGGGTGTCGAACCTGGGACCTGCAGGTGCAGCAGGCACAGCAGGACGCATCAGAGAGTACAAGCGCAGCAAGTCACAACAACCGTGGCAAACGCACCAGGCCACAGCAGGAGCAGCACACACTGTAAAAGTCCGCTGCCCGACCACACCTTTCACCCCTGCAGTCCCGACGTGCCCCAGAAGGCACACACCCCTGCCCTACCCTGCCCCGCCCCGCCCCGCCCCTCGCACCTCCTGCCGCCCCGCCAGACCTGCACGCCCACACTCTCTCCAACCCCACCGCAGGCACCCCCTCCCACCTTGTGGAACCCAAACACCAGGTCCAGCTCACACACGTTGCCAAAGTAGTGATCCAGGATCTGAAGAGGCAAGGGGGGTGAGGTGAAGGGCGTAAGGATGGACACGCAAGCGGGGACCAGGGAGCAACGGAAGGCAAGGCTGGGACGGGGAGCAGAATGCCAACGTGGTGAGGTGTTCAACAGAGATAGAGAGGACGTGGGGAGTTGGATAAGGGGCGGGTGCCGCATGTGCAAGAAGCGGGGTGGAGGGGGGCGGGGACTTACAGGTGCGCAGATGTGTCGGTGCAGCAGACGGCGCCCGCTGCTGTGGCATGTGGGCTCCACACAGTGCCTCCCTGCCATGCAGAAGCAAAACTGCCTCGCCAGCCTGCAACTTTCCCCTGCACCAACCCACTATACCCCCAGATCCACACCAGTGCCATGCCCGCATGCCCGCCTGGCCATGCAGCCCGCACCGCACGACACGTGGCCATGCAGCCCGCCTCGCATGAAATTCACCACTCATCAATCAATCTGCTCAGACCCACGCCACCCATAGAGACGCTGCCAACTCAGCTTCCTGACGATGCTCAGCCCGTGACTCACACGCCCTCACCCTCAAACCAGGTGCACAGGTCTAACGTGACAGCAACCGCAGCACATACACGTGTGATGCCAGCAACAACCACATCGCTAGCCACCCCACCCCCGGCAGCCACTCGCTTATTGTGTGGTCTTTTTGCAGTGGGAAAGGCGCAGTCCCCAACACCCGACCATGCCCATGCCGTTTCACTCCACATCCCAGCAGCCCCACCTCCACAAACAGGTGTATGCTCTCCAGGTACAGCAGCTCGTTGTCGGTGACGTCCACACAGAAGATGAAGTACAGGCCCGCGTAGCGACGGTACACCACCTTGAAGGTCTTGTACTGCAGGCAGTGAAGGGTGGGAGGCCAGCGGTGACGTGGGTGCTGCACGGCGCGGCGGGCCCGCCCACCTGTCTGCCAACCGAAGGCCTGTTACGCATCCACTCCTCGCTCTTGCGCACCGCGCAACACCCCACATGCCTTGCCCTGCCATTCCACACCGCTCCTGGACCCTCACACCTCCAGGAAGTTTGTGAACTTGGTGTCGCGAGTGCAGATGAGGCGGTAGACCTCGTCCTCCGTCTTGGCCTTGTCGTCGTCGCCCAGCGGCGTGTAGTACTTGGCCAGCCGCGTCTTGCCGGCGCGGTTCTGGAGCAGGAAGAACCGGATCACTGCAAAACGGAACAGGGGAGGCGAGCAGGGGTGGGCGAGCAGGGGTGGGCAGGCAGCGAGAGTGGCAGCGGGGCAGCGGCCGCGGCCGGGTGCGGCGCTCACTCTTGAGGACAAGCGGGCCGCCACGCGGCCACGCTCCGAAGCTGTCTGTGGGCTCCCGGCTTGGTTTGCAACGCAGCGATCGAAGTTGACTTTGAGCTGCAGCGGCCGGGCCGGATGTGGCCCGTGAAATACGAGGCTGCTGATGGGCGTGATCAGCGCGGAAGGGGCACAGGGCGCGCTCGATTCACTGCCAGCTGTCCCCCGCTGGCGGCGGCGGCGGCAGTGCAAAGAAACACCTGCGACAAGACGTCTTACCCCGGTAGCGTCACCAGGGCTCTGCTGTATTGATGTGTTCCCGTGTTCCCTCGGCACCGCCCTGGGTCCCGCCAACGGCACCATGGGAGACATCACTGCCGCCAGCACCTGCCGCCAGCACAGCCGCCAGCACCAGCACCGTGTACGCTGGCTGCTGCACTAGGCAAGCGCCCTGCCCCCTCTTTCGCATTAAGCAGCCCACTACTAAGGTTTGCGATCCATGACGGGAACAGCTGTGTGCCGCAGGATATTTCACAAGAGGTCACCCAGCACATGCAGAGCGTGCTGAGCAGCGGATAGAGAGCATTGTCACAGAGTGGGAGTGAAACAGCCTCACGACCACAAGTGCAGTGCAGAGATGCCAACGATTGGGCCAGGTGCAAAAATGCCAGAGGCACGCTTTGCATACTGCCGCTGCATCAGTCTACGGCATCCAAGCAGTGACTGGCTCCGCCGCCAGTCGAATGATGCGCACCAGCACGTCCCCTGGCAACCGCCCCACCCCGCAGGTTTTGTGAGAGGGGCCGGCAGCATCCGCGGCACCTGCACCAGCACCGCCATGATCGGGGCGTGCCAGTAGCAGCGTACGCACGACCGCCTTGAAAGCGGGCGGCCAGTGCTGGTGGCACTCGGGGGTCCAGCTGAAGCATCGGGCCACGTGGAAGGCCCTGCACAAGAGCAGGGGAACAGGGTGGCAGGCAGGGCGGCGGTTGGTGAGTCAATGGCGCCTTGCACACCAGACATGCACGACAGCCACCCAGGCTGTTGTGTGTGTAAAGTACAGGACAGGGCAGGGCAGGGAAGGGCATGGCGGCGACCAGGGCAGCACGCCAACCTTGATGGGAACACATAGTGAATTCATGCACGCACATAGATGGGAAGCAGTGATTCCCACTCGTGCTTGCCTAGTTGCTTTGATGTCTGAGGTGTAGCTCTCAAAAGGGTCCAGCATCACGCCTGATGTGCGGTACACAGCCGGGCGGTAGCCTGCTGCCAGCAGCGCCTCAACCGTCTGTTGCGCCGCCAGCGCTGCAGCAGCCCGCTCCGCCATGCGCTGAGCAGAGAGCTCGCCACTCCAGTCCTGCACGATCACTGGGGATGTGCGCGTCAGAAGCCATCTCGGCATGGGTCTCATTGCAGGCGGTGGGTACCAGGCAGCACACAAGAGCAGGCAGGCAGGCCATGACAGGCGGGACTCGGAGTGCAGCTGATTTGTGTGAGGTACCTATGCCCACCGTGAATTTGCGTGCCAAAGACTCCAGCGCTCTGTGAATGGGGCAGCTCCAGCCGGCCCTGAACCCACCCCCAGCATCCACTCTTGGCCTGCTGGTGTCGATCTGCAGCGCATCGCATCCCAGCAGCGCTGCCACTAGGCTGCTGTCCAGCCGCTGCACCGCTCCCAGCAGTGTGTCTGCAGACAGCGGCGCACCCGCGCGGTGCAGCAGGCGCAGCAGCGCGGTGTTTGGCCGCCGCGAAAACGCAAAGGTGAGGAGGGTGCGGTCCTCGCTGCCCATCCCAAACGGCAGGCGGTGGGCCAGCAGTGCCTCCAGCGCTGCGTCTGTGACCACATCGCCATCAAGCGCGGCCCACAAAATGCGGTTCAGGGCTGCACTGTCTGCTGCCAACAAGCCGCCCTCAGCTGCAGCCGCCTGCAGCCAACTGGCGGCATGATGCAGCATCTGCAGGTGCCCGTGGCACAGGGCTGCGGTGACCACACCCAGAGCAGCCATGGGGTTGGCCAGCCCCAGGGTCCCATCCTGCCGCTGCTGCTCCAGGTGGCGCAGCATTCGGGCTGCCACCTTGCGATGCGCAACCGCCTCTAGCACGCTACGCTCCCCTTCTCCCTGAGGCAGCAGGCAGTCGGAGCCGTGCTGCAGCAGTGCTGTGACAAGCCGCTCGATGGTGCCGCTTTGGCTGGGGTCGGCATGCGCCAGCAGGGCGTCCAGAGCCGTGCATGCGCCTGCGTTGGGGTTAGCACCCAGCTCCAGCAGCTTCAGCAGGCACGCGCCGCCGTCCACACGTGCCTGCCTGCAGAGAACAGAGCGAAAGCAGCAAGAATGGCAGGTGGCGGTCGGAAGATTTGGGGGCGGGGCAAATGCAACGCGGCGATGCGTCCAGGGGTACTCGACTTACGCTGCAGCAAACCCCAGTGGCGTGGCGCCCCGCTCCAGCCGGCCAAACTGGTCGTAATAGAACGTGCTGACTCCTGCGTCCTTCAGAAACCGCTTCAATGCTGCGCCCTCGGGCTGCGAGAGGTCAGCCAGCAGCGGCGTGTCTAACGGCGGCGCCCCGGGCGCAGTTGCCAGTGCTGCAAGCGCATCTACATTCCCCGTGGACACTGCCGCGTGCAGGCTGGTGAATTCATGAGGCCCAACATGGTTCAAGTTGCCGCCAGAGGCCAGCAAGCTTGCGACGGCATCTGCGCCTCCGGGCGCCAGAAGGGCCGAGAAGAGGTTGTGCTGGGCCATGGCAGTCGCGGCGTACGCAAGTGGGAACGATGATACTGCGGGCGGGATATGCAGGGCTGGGCCGCAGGGCCGGATGCATGTTGTGTACTGCCGCCGCAGTACACCGCTCTCTGCGCTGACTGCCACTGGGATAAAGGGGGGGTTCATTGGTTTTTTTGGACGAAATGGGTGACAGTTCATTCGGCTGCATAGCACGTACGTGTAAATAGCCAAGTACAAGAGTTGGAGACGGGTTGTGCCCAGGCGCACGGCGCTGCAAGCGAGGGCCGCTTGGATGACGGCAGCGGGTGCCCAGAGCCACGACAGATTGGGCGCACAGTGTTGTGGGCCCTTCAGCTCACAGCAGACCAGGCCTCCCAACGCCTAAAGGGTAGCTAAGCACAGAGAGTTGAGTCACCGAGGGCATGCGGTGCAAGCACTCTGCCGCAGGTTGGCCTTGAACCGCACAGTCCCCGCCAATAAAGGGCTGCGGCAAAAACAAGCTGCTGCAGACGGCATGGCACGGCTGAACTGTAGCGCCTTGAAGGCAGCTGATGTCGATTGCAGCGGGCAACCTCCTGCACTGTCCCCCCCCGGGCAGCGGCCACCGCTGCCAGCACATATGGCAGCAGTGCTGGCTCGTTGCGCTGAGGGCGGGCCTTGGTGGGGCCAATGCTGCGGGGCGTGAGGTAGGGGCTCAGCCACAGGCTGTCTGTCTCTATGAGCAGCCGATCCGCTGCACTCGCGGTGGGTGGGTATGGGAAGCAAGGGGCGAGGGCGGGTGAGTGGTGGGGTG
>JTEE01000076.1:126948-146954 GCA_002896455.3 Chlorella sp. ArM0029B | reverse complement strand
GTGCTGTGGGGTGGGGTGGGCGCACGAGTGGGAGTGGGCGGGGTGGGCAGCACGTGGGTGCAAGAGCCAGCAGGTGGGAAACCGGTGCGCCTTCAAGCACACGACCCCGTGTGCAGCTCGCCTTGCTGCACTGGAACGTTCGACAGTCCAGCTGCACCCCACCACCCTCGCAAACCCCGGGCCAAGCCAGCCAGGCAGCCCGCTTGCCTGCAGGTCCTTGAGGCAAATCTCCAGGTGCAGCTCGCCGGCGCCGGCAATGATGTGCTCGCCAGTCTCCTCAATCGAGATCTGGACCATGGGGTCAGACTTGGACAGGCGCTTGAGGCCTGCGGGGCAGGGGGAGGGGAGGGGGAGGGAAGGGGACAGCAGAGGGTTAGGGGAGGAAGAAAGGGGACAGCAGAGGGCGAGGGAAGGGAGGCAGGGAGGACAGGGAGGAGGGCCACAGCATGCTCCTGTGACGTGCCCCTCCTCTCCTGGGAGGACGGCACCAGCTTGCAATCAGTCGCTCAATTCTCCACTAGACCGCCTTGATGTAGATCCATCTCCCGCACGCTGCCCCTCCACCTCACTGAGAACCAACTCCCCCTGCTCACAACATGTTCAGCTTTCAACACACGCTGCCCCGCCCCGTCCCCCAAAGCTCACCCTCCACCAGCTTGGGCAGGTCGGAGGCCAGCTTGGGCTCCACAGCCACGCGCACCACGGGGCTGAAGGGGGCAGGAGGGACATGAGGAGCAGGGTGTGTGAGGGGCAGGATTGAGGTGGACGGTTTTGAAGGGGCAGGACGGTGGGCGGGCATAGGAGATGGCCCTGGACGGTGTGCAAGACATGACAACAACGTGCCATCAACTTGTGCTTCTTCACACAACAACACCCCGCTCGCCTCGCCCCGCCTCACCTCACTGAGAACTTCACAGCCTTGAGAAGACAACAACGTGCCGGGCTGCCGTTGCCTACAATCAACTTGTGAGCAAGCGAAGCTGCACCCCGCTCGCCCCGCCTCACCTCACGGAGAACTTCATGGCCTTGATGGTGTGCGCGTCGTCGGCCTTCTCGTCGGCCAGGGTCGCGTTCTTGGTGATGAACTGGTCCAGGCCCACCAGCGCCACGGTGTTACCTGAGGCAGGAGAGGAGAGAGGGTGAACAAAGAGAGACATGCCAGGTGAGGAGAGGCAGAGGGGTGAGTTGGTCCAGGCCAACCAGAGCCACGAAAAGCGGGGCACAAGACAGGCAAAGGGGCAGTTGAGAAGCAACACCCAGAACGTATAACAGGGGGGGCAATCACTGCCAGGGCACCGTCCGCCACCTCCTCCTTAACCCCAACCCTAAATCCCGAGTGGTCGATTGAACCGCACTCATAGTGCGGCTTCTTGAAAGGGCATGGCAGGGGCAGGCAGGCTCACCGCAGGGGACGTCCTCCACCGCCTCCTGGCGGCGGCCCATGCACAGCACGGTACGCTGCACAGACTTGATGTACAGATCCTTCTTGGTGCCGGGCACGTAGTTGGGGCCCATGATGCGGACCTGGGGAGCAAGACAGAGGAGTTCGGGATGCATTGGTTTGGTTGGGGGGTCAAAATATGGGTTGTAGGGTTGTAGGGTAGGGACAGGATGCGGGACTGTTGACCTGTGGGAGTGACGCACGCGGTGTGCTTGCTTGTTTGTACTGCACCCCAACAGAGCGTCATCCCGCCTTGGTGCCCGCTGGCGTGCGTTCCAGCTGAAACTGCACAATGCTTTGATACCCAACCTGCACGCCGCGCATGACCCAGGCCCACCTTGGTGCCGGCGCATGAACCAAGCCCTTATGCTTTGATGTTTGTATACCCAACCTGCACGCCGCGCATGACCCAGGCCCACCCACCTTGGTGCCGGTGGCGATGACCCAAGCCCTTATGCTTTGATGTTTTTATACCCAACCTGCACGCTGCAAGTGACTTAAGCCCACCTTGGTGCCGGTGGCGATGCGTCCGGCGAACACGCGGCCAAAGGCAAAGAAGCGGCCCTTGTCGGGGGCGGGGATCATCTTGGAGACGTACATCATGAGGGGGCCGTTGGGGTCGCAGTTGCGGATGGCGGTGGCGTATACATCGTCCAGGGGGCCTGCAGGGGGTGGCAAGGGGCAGCAGGAGTGGTGGCAAGGAGTGGGGTTGGTGCAGGGGCAGGAGAGGTGGCAAGGAGTGGGGTTGATGCAGGAGCAGGAGCAGCAGGACACCACACACACACACAACAGTGCATGCGTGCTTCAACATGCGGGGGGCTGGGAGGGGTGGAGCAGCGTGTGGCGTCGGGGCGGCACGGTGCACAGCTGCAGGGCAGCTGCTCCTCCGCTGCTGCTGCTGGCTTGGCTCTGGCTCACCCTCGTACAGGCAGTCGACACGGTACCGCTGCGCAAAGGCGGGGCTGGGCAGGTGCCAGATCATCATCTCCAGCAGGGCGTCGGCGGCGGGCAGCCAGCTCTGCATCACGCGCTTCATCAGGGGCTTGCCAATCAGCTCCTTGTCCTCGGGCTTCAGCTTCTTCAGCACCTGTGGGCGCAAAACAGGCGGGGGGAGGAGGGGAGGAGAGGGAAGGGGAGGTGGTGAGGCAGGGGGCCTCCAAGGAATGCAACAGAGGAGGAAGCCCAAACCTCAAAAGGAAAACCAGCGGCAGGCCAGACACCCGCATATAGTTTGTCCAGTCCAGCAGTGCAAACAGCTTCCTGTCTTGTTCGAGTAGTCTTTTGACAAACACATGGCTGAGAGCTCACAGCCCGACAGGAGACCAGCAGACCCCCAATGTCGACGGGGAGACGAGCAGGCACCCACCCACCTCCAGCTTGTCCAGCAGCGCAAACAGCTTGTCCTTGTTGTCGTTCATGGCCGCCTCAATCACGGTCTTGATGGGCTCGTAAATGAACTGGCAGAAGCCGCGCTTGCAGGTGGCGGTGCCGGTGGGCTGCGGGGGTGCAAAGAAGGAGAAAAACGGTGCACAGATGAGCAGGCAGGCAGGCAGGCAGGCAGAGAGAACACGAGGCATCAGGGGATGAGGGGTGGCACAAGCCACACCTGCAAAATGGCCTCCCACCCGCCAACTCAGCGCCCCACCGCCTCCACTGCAAGCGTGCGCCAGCTCAGCACCCTCTTCCCATCCCTTCTTTCGTTACATCTTCTTCCTAGCCTCCCCTGTCGCCCCGGCCGCCGCCCACCTTGCTGGTCCACTTCTTGGTGGCGGGGTCAAAGAAGTTGTCACCCCACAGCTTCTCCATCATGCGCTTCTCCTCCACACCAAACTTCTTGGCGTACAGCTTGGCAAACACGGTGAGGGTGAAGGCCCAGCCGTGCAGGCCGGCGGAGAATGACACAGTGCCCGCCTCGGGGTACACCTGTTGAGGGGGAGGGAGAGGGGTGTATAGGGGAGGGTTTGAGGTTAGAATGATGAAGTGCATCTGGTGCAGGCCGGCAGAGAAGGCACGGTGCCGGCCTCGGGCTGCATCTTGTTTGGGTCTCAAAACAGCGCACAAAACGCCGGCTCTCGCCGGCGCCTCGTCAACGCAAGTGGCTGCAACCGCTCCCCCGAAGAAGGCGCCAATAGCAGCCCCAAAGGCAATGCGGTAGACGGAGAAGATGTAAAGCACCGTCGAGGCAGCGCAGCGCAGCGCTGCCTCGACGGTGCTTTACATCTTCTCCGTCTACCGCAATGCCTTTGGGGCTGCTATTGGCGCCTTCTTCGGGCACCAGCCATCTGATGCTGCCTGTCTTGAAACGCAGCACCCACTTGTTCTGTCAAAACCCTGCTGCCCACCCTTGGCCCCCCAGTGCTGCCATCTGCGCCCACCTGGGTGTCACCCAGCGCGTCGTCTGCGTAGGTTGCCATGATGACGTTGGCGTTCTCCACCACGCGGCGGAAGGACAGGAAGGCCTCCTCGGGGTCCAGCATCAGCTCCTGTGGCACGCACACACAGGGAGCAGGAGGGCGGGGCGGGGTTGCGGTGAGCACGCGTGTGGCGAGAGGGTGTGTGGTGCAGGCGAGTGATGGAAGCAGGGTTCGCCGCAAATTGCTGACACACACACACACACACACAAGAGGCAGGCCGGGACAGAGGGGCGGCACACAAGAGGCAGGCAGGTAAAGGCAGAGGCAGAGGCGAGAGGGTGTGTGTAAGGTGAAAGGCTGTTGCTGGTTTCAACCATTGCTGCCGCCCGCCCCGGCCCGCAACTGCTGTTAAGCCTGCACAGGGACCCGCCGCGCCCGGCTGCTAAGAAACCTGCTGCTGCAAACTGCCTGCCACCATGCGCCGCCTGCTGTGCCTGCACCTCGTTGCCATCCCATTCGCCCAGCAGGAGCCGGCGGTCATTCCCCTTTCTGAAAGTCACGCCTGCATCCTGCCCTCCCTTGGCCCCATCCCTGTGCCTTGTCACCCGAGGTGTGCACGTTGCGCAAGCAATGCGCATGCAAACAAGCATGCAGGCAGGCAAAGCAGGCAAAGCGGGCACAGCAGGCACAGCAGGCACAGCAGGCATGACTGGCTCACCAGGAAGCAGCGGTCAATCTTGTTGACGGTCATGACGGGGCGGATGCGCTCGCCCAGCGCCTGGCGCAGCACCGTCTCGGTCTGCACGCACACACCCTCAATGCAGTCCACCACCACCAGCGCGCCGTCGGTGATGCGCAGGGCAGCGGTGACCTCAGACGAGAAGTCGACGTGACCTGGCGTGGCGAGAAACAGGTAGGAGCAAGTCAGTGAGTGAGTGTGTCAGGCGGGGGATGGGAGCCAGTGAAGGAGGGAGTGAGGTGTTGTGGACACGGGGCCACAAAGAAAAGGGTAGTGAAGCACGAGGACTGCGCCGCCGCCGCCGGTGGAGCCGCTTCCTGTGCACGGCGCCACCTGTGCATGGCCCCACTCCGCCAGCCCAGCGGGCGTGCCAGCTCTGTCAGCATGCGTGCCAGCTCTGTCAGCATGCGTGTCAGCTCTGTCAGCATGCGTGCCAGCTCTGTCAGCATGCGTGCGGCTCTGTCAGCATGCGTGCGGCTCAGGTGCGTGCCAGTGGTGTGTGTGTCGTGTGTGGTGGCATAGGTCCATAAGTCATTCAAAACACCTAACCAAAAGAAACCAGACACATCTACCCATTCCTGAATACCAGCTCATCACAGCATTGCCAGCTCAGCGTGAGTGGTGCCAGATCAGCGTGAGTAGTGCCAGCTCGTCTCACCGGGCGAGTCGATGAGGTTGACCAGGAAATCGTTTCCCTTGCGCTCCTTCTTGAAGCCGTCCAGGCTGGCCTCAGACATCTGGTAGTACAGCGAGATTCCGGTGGACCTGCGCAGAAGGTGGTGGAGCGACCAAGCGTAAGCTGAGTGAACAAGTGCAAGTGACTGACGCTTGAGCGGGGCATTTGGGTTTATGGTGCTGGGGTACAACAGGGGGATACATGAGGAGAAATTGGTTGATTAAACGAGATTGGTTGACTGAACGAGCTCACGTGAGGTATGAGCGGGGCATTGATTACTGAGAATTCTGCACCCTCCGCCCTCTGCCCTGCAACCCCTGTAGCAGCCAGCAGGCTGCAGGCTTTCTCACGGGATGTTGATACCCCGCTCCTGCTCACTCCCCCATCCATTTGCAAGCTCCCCGCCCTCCAACCCTGCAACCCTTGTGGCAGCTGCGGCCTCACTTGATGGTGATGCCGCGCTCCTGCTCGTCGGCACGGGTGTCGGTCAGGCGCTGGTCCCCCGCCTGCTCCATGGCGATGATGCCGGCGGCAGCCACCAAGGAGTCGGTCAGGGTGGACTTGCCGTGGTCAACGTGGGCAATCACTGGGAGGGCGGGGAAGAGAAAGAAAGAAGAGGCATGGTGGGTGGGCAGGGCAGGCGGGGCGGAACGGTCACAAAGACAGCTGGAAGGTGTCTGGATGGCTGCTGCCACTGCGTAGGTTGCCGCAGCCGCTCAGGCGTGCGTACCGGTGCAACGTGGGTTTCATGACGCCAGGTGCTGCCGGTTGTGTGGCCAGGCCAGGTGGGATGCTGACCGCGTCACGCCTAGAATGTTGGTAAACTGTTAAGAGCTCGAGCTGTTTGCGTTGGGTGCATGCTGAGATGCTGATTCTATGACTCAGCTCATGGGATGACTGCACACTCACCGGACATGTTACGGATGTTGTGGGGGAAGTCCATGAGAGCACGGATCTCCTCTGCACACAGTTGGCACAAAAGTTGGCAAACAGGCGGGCGGGCGGGCACGGCATTTAGCGGGCCGGGCAATGGGCGGGGCAACGAACAGTGGGCCCTGTGAATGTGGCCGTGCGCCAGGAGCTCGGTTGTGCCTTGGCTGTCCCATGGCGCTCCGCCTCTTGCGTGGGTATTGCGTCCCACATGCCGCCAGCAAGGTGCCACACAAAGCATCCGCTGCCGCTTTGCAAGGCGGCGCTCCAGCCGCCGGTGCTACCCGCCACTCTGGTGGGTGCTGTCCCCACGCCCAGCAGGCCCGCTGCACCCGCGCTCACCGATCGTGAACTGCAGGCACAAGGGTGGGGCGCAGCAAAGACGTCAGCAATGACTCCCCAAACTCACCCTCTGGCCGGAGATCGCCCGCTCACCGCCTATCCCGTGCCTGTGGGTGACCTCACACCAGCCTGAGCTCCCCCACGCCGCCATCGGCGCCCCGAGAGGCCACCGGCGCTGCCCAGGTCCGTCGGTGGGCGGCTGCAGCATGCCATGCAGACTGTGCAGACTGTGCAACCCATGGCTGTGACGTTTCCATTCGTCATGATTGCTGGCACCGGCTCCCGAGTCTGAAGGCGGCGGGCGGCAGAGGACTTGCCTTCACCATCTTGGCCGCTTCTTCTCACGCAGCCAACAGGGGCAGACAAAGGAGGATACGAGCACCGGGTGTGCTCGGCAACAGAGGGCGTTGCGGGCGCCGCCCAGCCTGATGATGGCACAGGCCCCGTGCCAGGTAGGGACCCAGGTGGCAGTGTGTGCCTAGTGAGACAGTCTCTCACTCCGCCTGCACTTTGACAGCGTTGGCAAAGCACCAATGCCGGCGCCGGATCGGCGCCGCGGTCCTCCGGCGCCCAGGCGCACTGCTGGGACCACTGGCGGCAGACGGCAGGCGAAGCGGCGGCAGCCACGGCAAGCCTGCCCGGCGTGCTGCTTTGTCCCAATCAGACGGCAGCGGAACATCGAAAGAGAACAGGCAGGTGTGGATATCAATTGCTATCAAGCAGGCGTACAACACAGCAGCCCGGACCCTTGTTCGTAACCGCCCTCCAGGCAGCCAAGCCGTAGGCAGCGGCACCGACAGGCGGCAGCGGCAGAGGGGACTGCCGTGTCCCCACCCTCTCTTCTCGTCGTCGCAGACCTGGCCCGCTCCGCGTGCAATCAGGCGTGCAATGCTTGGCTACTTGCGGTGGAGCCCGCACAGGCTACTTGCGGTGGAGCCCGCACAGGCTACTTGCGGTGAAGCCCGCACAGGCTGCTGCCCCAGAGGAAAGCCCGACGGTGGCCCCACATGGCCGGACGCCAGGCAAGGCAGTGCGCAGGCAGCCGTCAAAACAGGCACAACTGGCCGCCATTCGATTCCAGCCCTGCTCACTGGCATGACATCACGGAATGCAGTGCTGGCAGCAGCACAGCCTGCAAGTGGTGCAGTGACCACGGTGGTCCAAGATCACCGACTCTTCCCACTTGTGACAACACAAGCATGCCTTCAGCAAGGACAGGACCTGGTCCCTGATAGGTCCAAGATGGGCAAGTCTCAAAGAAGCAGCCCTTTGTGAAACCGCAATTCGAGGGTGGCTGCAGTGCCGAGGAATACGTGGCTTTACAAGAGGAGGTTGGGAAAGGAATGAGGGGAGAGAGCAGGGGGCCCTGCAGGCACACAGGCGATGCTCATGCAGCAACCTTCTGCTTCTTCTTCTTCTTCTTTGGCTGCTGCTCTGCACTGCCGTTGGCTGCTGCTGCCTCTGCTTCCGCTGCAGGCGTCCCTGCATCCTCGGCTTTCCGCTTCTTGTCTTTCTTCTTCTTGCTGCCCTCCGCAGGCGCAGCAGGCGCAGCAGCGGCCGCCGGTGTCGGTGCTGCTGCCTGCTGCTGCTGCTGCTGCTGCTGCTTGCTCTTCTTCCCCTTCTTGCCTGATGCCGCCTCCCGCGGCGCCTCCGCTGCTGCCGCCTGCTGCTGTGCCTGCTGTGCAACCTGCGCCGCCGGCTCCTCCTGCCGCTGCTGCTTCTTGTCCTTCTTCTTCTTCTGCTGCTTCTCCCCTGGCTGCTCCTGCTGCTGCTGCTGGCCCGGCTGCTGGCCCTGCTGCTGCCGCCCCCGCTGCTGCTTCTGGCTGCCCGCTGCCGCCTCTGCCCCACGCTTTGGCGGCTTGGCGAAGCCCTCGGCCCCCGTCCCGGGCTCCTGCAGCGAGCCGGCAATGCTGACAAAGGCGCCGTGGCGCCGCACCGCTGCCACCGTGAAGTGCACCTTGGTCCCCGCCTCCAGCCGGTGGGCTGCCACCTTGCTGCTGGCCCAGCAGTGATCCTGCAGGCAGGCAGGCAGGCAGGCAGGCAGGCAGGCAGTGTGGGCCAGGGAGGGGCAAAATCTACAAAACCTTTGGCACAAAAGAACCCTGTCTGTACAAAAAAATAACAACCCTGCAGCAAACATGTTTGATTGCTGAACGCAAATCACTTGTGGGAGAGCATGTCTTGCTTGTGAAGGGCGGGCTGATGTTGGCACCCGCAGCAGGCTTGCCGCCACGCTCCACATGTGCATGGGGTGCAGCCGGGGTGCGCAGCGCAGCAGGGGTGCACAGCTTGCATGCAGCGCCGTCGCAGGCCCGCTCCGCAAATTTTCAATTCCTTTGCTGCAAACTACAGTCCGCTTCACTCGCCCCCAACCCTGTCCCATGAGACCTTTGCTGGCTCCCCCCTGGAATTGGAATGTACTTGATTGATTGACAGGCGGGGTGCACGGCGCAGCAGGGCAAGCAGGCGGGCATGCAGCACGGCCCGGGCCAGGCAGCATGGTCCAGTCTTCTCACCGCCAGGCGGGGCCGGAACTCGGGTCGGATGCGGTCTGCTGGCACGGCTGCATTCATGAAGCCCATCACTAGGAGACCCAGGTAGTCTGGTCCAACCTTGTTCACGGTGCCAACTGTAGGCAGGCAAGGGCGGGGGACAGGGGGCACATGGCACGGCATGGCACATGGTATGATATGGCACATGGTATGACTGCAGGCATTCGCGGGCAACGGCGGCAGGCGGCAGGGCCGGGAGACAAGGGGCCTCAGGTGTGGGGAGCACCGCCTGCTGCCCAGCCCTGCGGTGCCGCCATGCCAGCTGGCGCGGCGCTGCAGAGGCTGCCGCAAGTGCAAGCACTGGGCAGGGCACAGCTGGTGCTGCCTGGCAGCGCAGTGTGGGGCGTGATTGGGCGTGACTGGGCATGTGATTCGCACCTAGTCGCATGCCTGCCTGCGGGCGGAAGAGCACCACATCTGCCAGCACCTCAACCCGCACATAGGAGAAGTAGGGGTGGATGGCGGCCTGGTGTGTGAGCACCCGCTCGTTGCGGTACGAAAGCACTACGCCCTCCAGATCTTCATTGTATCTGCAGCAATCACCCAGCGGGCAGGCAGGCAGGCGAGAGCAGGGTGAGGAGGCAAAGAGGGAGAATCGCAGCAGAGACGCATTCACGGGGGCGGGCTGCAGGCCCGCGGCTGCGTGCGACTTGCCGCCTGTTACGCCCTGCTCTTCACTGGCATGCAGTGCGCTGGTGCAGGCGAACATAGCATATGGCACGCCGTCCTGCTAATCGAGAGCTCCGAGCTGCCACCGCTGCTGCCAGCGCTGCCGCCGCTCACCGCAGCAGCAAAGAAGACAGGTGGGCCCGCACGCCTTCAGTGGCGCTTGCTAGCTTGCTGGGGTGCAGGTCGATCTTGAATTTGGTGCGCAGGCGCTCCAGGCCCTCCATTGCGCCCTGTGCGGCGCACTGGCAGCGGGCAAGGAAGTCGGCGGGAGCGCGGCAATGGGGCTGGTACCAGGTCCGTTAACCGCTGTCCGATGCGTAGGGTATCAAACTTGAGCAGCAGCTGTGGAGATGCCTTGAGCTGTGAGCATGCGAGCTGCACGACCAGCTGCCAAGGCTTGCTGGGTGAGCAGTGGTGGCTGCTGAATGTGCACTGCTGCCCGATGCGCTCAAAGCGAGGAGGAGCCGCCGCGTCAAGGTGCCGAGGTGGCAGGAAGAAGGGGAGGGCTGTCAAGAGCATGCATGCATTGCGCCGCCGCTAATTCGCACCCAGTTGGATCTGCCCGGCATTATCACACAGAATTGAGACCTGTTGCATACGCCGCCGCAGACAATATGAGCGCCGAAGCGGAGGTGGCAGTGGCAATGGAGCAGGAAGCGGCCCCAGCAGCCGAGCAGCCCAGCAACAAGCGCAAACCGGATGAGGAGGCCGGCGAGGGCGATGAGCAGCCAGCCAAGCTCGCAAAAACGGAGGACGGCGCCGCAGAAGCAGCGGCGGGCGACGAGGGCGCAGCTGCAGCAGGCGAGAGTGGAGAAGCAGCAGCAGCAACTGATGCGGAAGCGAAAGCAGTGCCATCGGAGCCCGTGGTGGTCGGGTACAAGACTTTCGCCACCGGCAAGGCTGCCAAGGAGTACTTCCACGGCCTGATTGGCAAGCTGCGCAAGTACCAGAACTTGAACGACGTGAGCAGGGGGTGCCGGGAGGGAAGGGCGGTGGCGGTGCACTGGCGGCAGGCAGCGCCGGCGGCAGGCAGCGCTGGCGGCAGGCAGCGCTGGTGGCAAGCAACACCGCAGCCCCTCCTGCATCCGGCTTGCACATCAAGTTATTCAAGCTGCGCTGCTTTGCATCACCGCGAGCATCCACTACATAGCCTGCCTGCCTGCCGCCAGCCCTGCCTGACCGCACACTCCCCGCCCGCTCCTGGCCAACCCTGCCTGCCTGCCTGCCTGCAGTATGAGTTCCACATGGTGCGCGAGCTCATCCGGAGCGGGCACCCCGATGCCACCCGCAAGGTGAGCCGCATGCAGGCAGCCTGCACGTGCAGGGCAGGGCGGTCGGCGTAACGTCGCGCACGCTGCCCACCACCGGTTCACTGCCCTGTGCACTTTTGTGCACGCAAACAGAGGAGGCCAGGGCAGCAGCGCTGGCCGGTGTGCTCATGCAACTGGAGCGCACACACTGCACACTGCCTCCGCCCGCTCGTCAGCGGCCGCAGCAGGTCCCGCTGCTCTCTCTCGACCCAGCCTCCCCCTCGCTGACACCCCCGCCCCCGCCCCTGCTCCCGGCTCATTCATTCCCTGGCGTGCAGCTGGAGGGCGGCGTGAAGGCGGTGCAGATCCGGGAGGTTGAGATTGGGAATGCCGTCACCGCCTGCTTCTTCCTCATCCATGACGATGGCAGCGACGAGGACGTGTCGTACCGCAAGTGCCTGGCCACTCTGTTCCCAGAGCTAGCCAAGGAAATGGCCAACAGCAGCGGCATGAAGTCGGGCAGCAAGGCNGGGAGGGCGGGGCCGCGGCGGCGGTGGCGGCCGCCGCCACTGAATGTGCACCTGCTCTCTCAGTCCCCGCTCTACGCTGTTCCCTCTATGCACCCTTTGTTCCTTCCTCCCCCTCTGCCCATCCTTGTTCACGCGTTGCCTCCTCCCCAGGCTGCCGCCACACCACTCAACCCCTCTTATTCTTTTCAACCTGCCAGCCTGTTGTAAATATTGGTAGGTGCGCGGACGCAGGAAGGCGGGCGACCACGCACAGACGGGTGGTTTGGTCGGTGGGTGGGCAGGCTGGCGGGTGGGACACAGCCGGGCAGGGCAGCCCGGGGCTGCAAAGGGGAGGCTTAATCACCACCGCGGCCGCTGCTGGTGGTCCGGCAGGCGTTGGAGCCCTGCTGTGCCTGCGGTTGGCGTCCTGCTGTCGCCCTCCTGTGCCCTTACGGGCCCCTGGCTCCCCTTCCTCCGCTTTGCCGCCTGTGCGGCCTGCTCTCGGTGCGCTCCCGCGGTTGGTGCCTCTGCCGCTCCCGTGTCGGGTCCTCCGCCGGCTCATCTGCCGAAGGTCTGCTCAGGCAGCGCAGGGCAACGGAAGCTGCCAGAGGTACTCATAGAAAGTACAGAAAGGCCTGTGGTGTGCCGTGCGCTGCTGTCCGGAGGCGGCACGCTCGCCCCGACCACAGCACGCACAGCACGCGGCCGCAGCAGCCGGCGCCCCCCGCGCCCTCCCGCCGTGTGTGCCTTCCTTCCTTCCGTTTCTGCTCCTCCATGCCGCCCGCTCTCAGCGCACAGGGAAGCAGGCACAGGCAGGCAAGCAACCCAAGCGACGGAGCCAGGGAGCCGGCGAGTTCAGCGCACGACAGCCACGCCCAACCGACCGCAAGGCAGGAAACGGCACAGCCCTTGGTTCCCGCAGCGCTCTGGACAGCCCCGGGGCCCCTTCGTTTCCCCCCACATGCACTCTGTGGGCCTTCGCGTTCAATCGCGTATGTCACTTTAACAAGTTTTAAATGAAAATGCAGGGCAGGCATATATGAGACAATGTTCCAGGGAATAAGCACAGCAAGTTTGCATTGCAGTAGGGTTGGGACCAGGAGGCCTGATGAAGAGGCAAGCTGCACTGGCTGCCGGACTTGCATGAGGCTGCCGCAGGTGGCCTGTGCGGCCGCGTTGCTGCAGCCCTTGGGTGTGCCCGGGAGGTCTAGCTGCCGTTTGGCCGGCTCGGCTCCAGGGTCAGCCTGCGGGGAGGGGCGCAGCAGGGGCAGAGCACAGCATTCAGCAGGGGACTCGTGCATGCAGCGGACAGGTGTGCATTGCACGATGGAGCGGGCACAGTGAATATGGAGCGGTGCCCAGTGCCTGCTCAACCCGATATGATTCACCCCCCCCACGCACCAGCGAATGCGGTGGCAGCTGCAGTAGCCGAGCCCCCAGCTTCAGCGGTGGCGCTGGCAGCTGCGGTTGCTGTGGCCTCAGCAGTGGGGGTGTCCGCTGCCTGAGTGGTAGCGCCAGCGGTGGCGATGGCGGTGGAATCGGCGGTGGGGGTGGGTGCTGCCGCGACGGATGCATCAGACGTAGCCGAGCCGTCGGCAACGCTGGTGGGTGCTGCCGTCCCAGCCGCATCAGCGGCAGCGTTGGCGTCAGCGGAGGCGTCCACCGGGGCTGTGTGGGAGGCAGGGGCCAGGAAACACAAGGGCACAGGGAGTGGCATGAGGTGGGTGGGTGCTGAAGAGGAGGCGCTGCAATGAAGGCAGCACCCAGCTGTGCAGCAGCACCCACCTGGCAGCACCCACCAGACAGCTGTCCAGCCACCTTCAACCCCATAGTTGTGCAATGGCCCCCAAACAATGCAGCACCCACCTGGGAGGGCTTCGCCCGTTGACTGCAAGCCTGCCTCGGGGTCCTCCAGGCACGGGGCGGTGAGCACGTCAATGCCACACAGGCCGCACGTGTAGCGGCAGTAGCCCTTGCTCACGAGCCAGCACATCTCGCCTGCGGGACGGGAGGGAGGATGGGAGGTGATGCCAACAGCTGTGAGAGGACACAATTGAGATGGTGTCAAAAGGGCGAGGCAGGCACCAGCCAGCGCAGCCGCTGCGGCCGCCGCAACTCCCACCGCCCCTGCGGCCGTTCCCCGTACTGCCGCGCACACCGCCCTATGCTCCCCTTTACTCACATTTGCCCCACTCCTTCTGCTGCTGGCAGCTGAAGTCGGTCGTGGGCGGGGTGTCGTCATCGGCACAAGTGGCGAGCGCGGCAGCAGCGTCGGTGTCGGCCAGGGCGGCAGCCAGAGAATCGGCGGAAGCGGCGGCGTCGGCGGAAGCGGCGGCCGGGGGAGACGCGGCCGGCGGCAGCAGGTCGGTCACGCCGGCCACTGCAGCAGCGGAGAAAGGGCGATCAAGGGTTGGAGGCGACTGTGGAGAGGCAGGAGAGGACAGCTGGTGTCAGAAGCCCGCAATTCAAACTTGCTCGCGACCTGCGGCACTCGTCGCCTCACCTGCCACGGCCTGGGCGCTGGCACTGGCGCTGCCGCCCGCAAAAGCGCCGGCAGAGGCGGAGGCAGTGGCCGAGGCGTCCTGGCGCAGGTTGCGCGCCGCCGCTGGTGCGGCAGCTCCAGCCAGCAGGCAGGCCAGCGCCAGGGTGAGAGCCAGGTTGCGAGACATGGCGACGGAGGCGTGAGAGGCGACGGAGGGTGAGAGAGGCGAGCTCAGGAGGGAATAGGGGGGGGAGGCCGCCGGCGCGGCACTAGGGCGCCGCGAAACGCGCGCCGCGCCCATGCGACTAGCTGTCCCAGCTTCCGCCGTCCCGCATGCAGCGTTGCGCCCTGGACAGCTGTGCAACAGACGTTGCGGGTTCTCTTCCTTGTTCACATCGCTGCGATGCTCAAGCGATTGCCTCCTTCATGAAGCCAAGAGCGCCCACTTGTTGATGTCACCATCAGGCGGGTCGGGGGCATGCACCGCTCATGTTGCACCGCTCAGGTGCCTGCCATCTGCCGGCCCTTTCGTTTCGTGCTCTCAATTTCCTGTTCTGTAGATGTCTGGGTTGTTACCATCGATTGCTAATACCAAACCCTGCAGACTGCTGAGCAAGCCAGCCCACCATGCACTTTCCCTGTGGGCGGGCGCCGTGAGCCCGCCACATGTTGAGTGCTGCCCCCAGTTTTCCCGCCTCGGCCACCTGGCCGCCAGCGGATGCCTGCATGCCCTGTCGTGCCTCCTACGCAATCATAATGCAACCCTTCCACTTCTATTCACGTGATGCAACTTAGCATGTCTGCTCAGCTAGCCTGTCTTACTACATCATACAGATGCAATGGCCTGAGGGCTGTTGGCTGGCGGCGTCACCGGACATACCACCGGCGGTGGCGTCATGCATGGTGTCCCATGACTATTTAAACAAAGCATGCTCCTACTTGTTGTGCCTGCACATGATATGCGACAGTGCCTGCAAGGTTTCTGGGAAGACTCAATGTTGAAAGGCGTAGCATGAACTGCCATGCCCGCCAGCTGGCGCAACTACCCCCTTTCTGCCTGAACTCGCAGCCCCTCTTGCCTGAACCAGCAAGCCAGTTTAAACCACTGCGTGGTGGGCTCGTATGCTGTATTGTGCCGCGACTCTGTGTGCATGCACATGCCGTCGAAAGAGCCTTGTTCTTAATGAGGGGATCGCCGTGAGCGACTCACCCCAGTACGGCTGCTTGGTGCCCAGTGCCCGCCTGCAGCCCGCGCCCCCCGTGAGGAGGGCATGCTATGTAGGACTATGAGAGTTTTGACATGTGCCACATTGAAAGGTCTCGTGTTGTGACTTAGTAAGTGATTGCTGTTGAACAGAGTGGGCGCGCATGCACATGTTGAGGCACGGCACGAAAGGCAGACGGCAGTGAGCGCTCGCACAGCTGAGCGGGCACACGGAGCATGGGGTGGTTGGCTTGGTGACACCCAGGTAGGATGAAATGAAAGGCAAACATGCATGGCAGGGACAGGCTGGCTGCCTCAGCAATGACTGCACTGCATTCCTCCCACGAGAAGCCAAGGTAGGCATGCACTGGCCAACGAATGAATCACAGAGGATGCACAGTAACACGCAGAAGGATCAGGTGGGACGCTATTGGCTCTCGAGAACACAAGCAACTCGGGTTCACTCAACACCACGCGCATGGCGTTCAACGTTGTTGCGGAAAAGCACTGGGCACGGGAAGTGAGAACTGTGAAGAGGATAGGGTGGGAGAAGGATGGGATGCGGGGCAGGGCATCATGCACAGGCAGGAGGGGGAGCCGCGAAAAATGTGCAGAACATGCACACTTGGCTGGACCGCACGGCTGCGCTCAGGCACGGCGGGCATTCACGCGATGCCCGCCCCAGCTATCCTAGGTGGATCCTAAGGACAGAACGCCGCTGCGCGCATCAAAGCGGAAGCCCCGGGCAGCCACCCAGTGCCCAAAGAACGCCTGCTGCTCACGCGGCGACTGCCGGAACACTCCAGCCAGCTCCACCGCTCGCAGCGCGCCGCCGCCCTCCCCATTGCCGCTGCGGTTGACCAGGCGCAGCACGCCGTCCAGGGTGACCCTGGGGCAGCGGTCCACACACACAAACGACAGCTGGCGACAGCTGGCACCCAGAGCCGCCAGGCTGTCATCCGTCAGCCCCGGGGCGGCCACTGCAGAGAAGGCCTGCAGGCTCGGGCAGGCGGCGGCCAGCGCGGCCGCCCCCCGCGCCCCCCACCGCCGCGTGTAGTTCAGCACCAGGGTTGTCAGGCGGGGCCCGTAGGCTGCTGCCACTGTCTCCAGCCCCACATCCCCCACACTGGTGTCTGAAAGCTCTAGGGCAGCAAGGTGGGGGCAGGCGGACGCCAGCTCGGTCACAAAAGCGTCGCCCACAGACTGCAGGCTGACGCTCTCCTGGCCGCAGGAGACGGAGAAGGCTTGCAGGGCGGGGCAGGCGTGCGCCACGGCACGCAGGCCGTTCAGGCACACCCCGCCGCCGCACCACTCAAGTGAAAAGCTGCGGCGGTGAGTGGAAGAAGGGGTGGGAGAAGAGGGAGAAAGGGCAGGGTTGGCAGGGAGGCAGGGGTGCTGGCTGTGCCGCGAGAGATTGGGCATGAGCGGCATCCGTGCAGGCAGTGAGGCAGACAGGCAGGCAGGCACAGAAGGAAGGCAGGCAGGCACCCTGCCGCCCCCCGGCACTCGTCAGCCCACCGCCCACAGGGCAGCGCCCGCACTGCCCACCGCACCCACACACCTGCGCAGGGGCGGCGCCGCGGCTGCCAGGCGCTTAAGCCCGTTGTCGGTGATGCGCATGCAGCCCCACAGCCTGCAGAAATGGGCAACAGAGAACGCGGTGAGGCAATGCTACTGAGGCTGCAGAGAGATCCAGGAACGGTGCACGGTGAGCAAGCGGGTGGAGTGGGGTGGGGTGGGATGGGTTGGGGCAGGGGCAGGGGCAGGGGAGTGGGGACACACCCTGCTGACTCACCCAGCGGCCGTTCCCTGGCAGGGCACCCAACCCCAAGGAAGGTGCAAAGCGGCCATGCGCAGCAGGCAGCCAGCCACAGCTGTACTGTGCACCCACACGCAGGCCACCCAAAGGAAGGGCGGCCGCCAGGCAGAAGTGCAGCTGCCGCCTCCAGCCACCAGACGGAAGTGCAGCTGCCGCCTGCAGCCGCCAGCCAGAGGGTCACTGTATGTGTGCTTCCGTGGCCACATGTCCGCTATACTACAGAAATGCTGCTGTGCCCACATGCATTGCATGGCACTATAACAGAAGGGCACACCTGACAGACTGCAGGCGGGGGGCTGAGCGGGCGATGAGTGCCAGGGTGTCATCTGTCAGAAGCTCTCGGAAGGTGGGGCAGCCTGCAGCATGGGGCGGGCAGCGGTTGGGTGCAGTTATTTTACGACCACGCAACGTGGAGCACATGGCATGAGAAGGGCCAAAGAGGGCAACATAGGGTTAGCTGTGAGGTGCCCTCTCATACACACAAGGAAAGGCAGCCTCTTCAGTGGTACAAGGGTGGAGCAGGGGGAGGGCAAGCAAAGCAGGGATGAGTGTGATGTGCGGGCGTTCCGGCGGTGTGCTGTCTCTGCTTCGGTGGGGTCCAAAGGCTGTTCAATAGTAAATAGTAAAGGAGAGAAAGAGTGAAAGCAAGGGGTGGGTGTTGGGCGAGGAAACCAGTGCAGGCTTTGAGCTCGTGAGGACGGGGCCTTGGGGCAGCTGCCCAACAGCGAGACTGGGAACAGCACGAACGGCACCGTATGCACGGCGCCCGCTGCCTCGCATCAATCAATACGGGCAGCTTCCCAGCCAGCCTCTCACGTGCAATCGAGAGGCAGTGCGCAAACCACTGCATCAGCGCCCACAAGCATTGGCAGTAGAACCAGGGAGCTGCCCCTCACGCCTGCCTGCCTGCGTTCTAGTCAGCTGTAACACGACAGTACCGCCCCAACATGTGCTTTCCAGCCTGCCCTCACCACTGCCTGCATCCAACTCCGTGACACACTCCCTCCACACCCGTCCCAGTGCCAGTACCAACTCGTAAGCATGTGCCTGTCCTGCAGCTCACACAACTGACACCCCCACCTTGATGCCCATGCCCCCAGGAATGCAAGCAGTGCAGCAGCACTTCCCACTCCTCCACGTCGGCAGGACAGAAGCGTCAAATGTTAAAACCTCACCGCTGCCGGCATCCAGCTCTGTGATGCGCTCCCCCCACCACCGCTCAATGCTGAGGCACAGCGCAGGCACGGCCTGGTCGGAGCGGCGGGCACCCCTGCAGCAAGCGCATTGCCGGGGGAGCGGAAGCTGTCAGGAACTTGTGCTGGCAGCAGGCATGCTGCGAAGCTTTGCAGGCAGTCAGTGGCTGCACAGCTGGCAGTAATTGAAGGAAATCAGTGGGCGCTCAGCTGGGCCTATTGCGAGCAACAGACGGTGCAGAAGGTGGTGGTGCCAGCACGTCCCGACCAGAGGAGAGGCTGCACCCGTGCCTGCCCACCTGCTGGCCGTCTCCCATGCGAGCAGTCGCCAGATGTCCAGCCCTTTGGCTGCCTGCATCCATTGAGGTGATTCGGACATCAGTTAGCAGGGTTGGAGGTGACCTGGCAGGCGCCTCGCCGCGCAGTCGACTAGACCGGCGGTACACTAGGCTGCACAGTGGGCCGGGTGCGGCCGCCGGCCATTGAGAGCGCTGCGCCCAGCGCTGCTATGATGCTATGACCCTACTGAGGCATCTCGAATTGAGCTTTCAAGCATATGCTGCAGTGCAAATACGGCGCCAAGTGCCGGCAACTCGCCTCGCGCCACAGCTTCGACACGAGGAACAGCCGCACCACGCCCATTTGCTGCTCTCGCCCACTGCAGGCCTTCAGGATCAAGGGCTCTACAGTGTCCTGGCATTGAAGACAGGCCGCCATAGGGTCGCTTGGGCTCCCCTGCTCAGCTTGAAAGCGCTGCCACTCCAAATACGCCTGAGCCTTAGTGACGGCCATTGGACTCCCGGGTTCAATCTCCTAAGCTCAATGGCAGGGCGAAATTGCCCTCCGACACCGCGAACTAGGCAGGTCATGCCACCACCGCCATGCTGGCAGTCACCGGCAAGCACTGGCGTGCTGCAGCAATGAGCAAGCAATTTACAGCCAGGGAGCTTTGTGACTCCTGAATACATGAGATATATTTGATCAGACAAGACACTCGAGACTATCAAGGGGCAGTAATGTGGCTGCAAAGCCACACAGGAAGGCACACAACTCCTGGTCGACGAGGGAGCAGCGGCGGCCGCGGCAAGTGTTGACATCCAGGCAGGGAGACGTTGTGAGTCCCCCGGGGCGGGCGGCTACAGCGGCGTGGCGTCGTAGTGCACCATCTCCTCCCACACCATCTTGCGCACCGCTGCCTCGTCCAGGTCTTGCTCCTCAAAGTCAAACTTGAACACGCCTGCAGCAGGCGGGGCGGGGGGGGACTGGACCGACAGTGTGAGGAGTGATAGAGAGGACGGGACAAGGGTGCTGGAGGGTCTGAACGGCGGTTGCAGCGAGCCATGCTTGACCTCTGCAATTGAGCACGCCCGGGAGGGGTGGAGAGGCACACTGTCAGTTCGCCGAATAAAGGCAGCGAGTCACCGGGAGGACATGGAGAGGGGAGGCAGGGCCTGGATGCCAGTGCACTGGCTGCTCAAGGAGGGGCTCGGCGCAGAGCAAGCAGGACAGTTTTGACCTTCAACCTCCTCCAGCAGTAGCACAGCCATGCGCCTCCTCCCTCGCACCTCCCAGCGACTCTCCCCTGTGCCCACTTCCCGCCCCACCCATTCCCAAGGGGCACTGCCCTCAACAAGAAGTCCGGCCACCCACCCGGTGCGCTGGGCTCCGCGGCCTCGTCGTGCAGCTGAGCCAGCCAGGGGTGCGCCAGCGCCTGCTCCACGCTGATGCGCCGGCGTGGGTCGAACTGCAGCATGCTGCCCAGCAGGTCCACCGCCAGCGGGGAGGCGCCCGGGAAGAGCTTGGAGAGGTCGGCCTTCTGCGGGGGGTGACAGAGGAGGGGGGAAGG
>JTEE01000076.1:111125-126223 GCA_002896455.3 Chlorella sp. ArM0029B | reverse complement strand
GGGTGGGTTGGCTGTGAACAGGGGAGGGGTGGGTGGGGTGGCTGTGAACAGCCGGGAATGCGGCACAGGGAGCAGCGTGAGTGTGTGGTGAGCGTGTGGTGCAGTGGGCATGCATGACGGCACGTGGGTGGCAGATTGTGGGCAGGCAGCAGAGGTGGCAAGCACGTGCACCGTTGCACCCACCCTCGGCGCCGTCCCTACCAGCATGTCATGGCTCCACCAGCCCAAGCCTCCTCATCTCCTGGTCCCAAACACCACCTCTCTTGGCGCCTATGCCCAGCCCACCACAGGGGTACCTCCAGTGGTCCACACCCTGCAGCCCCAGCCCACCCACCGGACCAGACGTCAATGCTGGCATCGTATGAGTCGCAGGAGAGCAGCAGCTCTGGGGCGCGGTACCAGCGGGTGACCACATATTCTGTCATGAAGTTGTTGCTCTCGGTGCTACAGCAAAGGCGGGCGCAGGCATGGCTGTCAGTGCAGCACAGACAGTTGTAGCCAACCGGTAGGCGGTGCAGCACACACACACAGACAGCAAGGGAGAGAAGAGTGAAGAGAGTGAGTCATGTGAGCGTTGCTCCCCGTGCTGAGGAGAAAGTTGGGGGCCCTGCACAGCGCAGGGACGGATATCGCTGCACCGTCACCCTGCCTCACCAGCTACCTCCTTGCCCTTCGCTGACTGACACCATGCCGCTGTCTCCCTGTGCTGAAGCAGCCCACTGTCCCCAGCCCACCTGGTGCGCGCCAGCCCAAAGTCGCAGATCTTGAGGTCGCAGGTGGCGTTGAGCAGCAGGTTGGAGGGCTTGAGGTCGCGGTGCAGCACAGAGGCGGAGTGCAGGTACTTGAGGCCGCGCAGGATCTGGGGAGGGGGACAGAAAAGCGGGGGCGGCGTCAGCCAGCGGCATGGGTGTAACGTGGGTGCAAGGTGCGGGCCCAAGCTTGGGGGGCGAGGCTGCTGCTTGGCAGGCACCAGCTGCTGCAGCCTGCCAGCATGCGTCGCTCTCATATGCACTTGCTGCACTTTTTTTTCGTTGACACTTCTCGCACCCCACCTCCCATCCTGTCCCACCTGGTAGATGAAGTACTGGAAGTGGTCGTCGCTCAGCGGCTGGCTGGAGCGGATGATCTGCAGGCAGTCAGGGCGGGCACACACACAGTTGACTGCCCCTGTCGAAGCCAGGCCTGATGCGCCACCTGCTTGTGCGTGTAAGACGCCCCTGCTCAAACAGCGACCACACAGAACAACGTGTACACGTAAGGCTCATCAGCATCTGCATGCATCACGGCTGTGCGACGTGACAACTGCCAAGAGCGAGCTCAGAGCCCGCTCACTCGTCTCGATGCCATCAGCTCCCTACAACCACAGAGCCCCTGCCACACATGCCAGCTGTCAACAACAAAGGAAGTCAAGCTGGGCGTGGCCCCACCTGGTGCAGGTCTGTGTCCATCAGCTCCTCATAAACACAACCCTCATGCTCACGTGATGTCACATGTCCACAGCTGCCAGCTGCTTGGGAAGCCAATCCGGGCTGGTGCAGGTCTGTGTCCATCAGCTCCCCACAATCACACCGCCGTACCACACGTAACAGCTGTCGCTAACAAGGAGGCCTCCCCACCTGGTGCAGGTCTGTGTCCATGAGCTCGTACACCAGGTAGACGTCGTTGTGCTCCTGGCTGGCGGGGCGCATGATGTCGTGCATGGCAATCACGTTCTCGTGGCTGAAGGGGGGTGGCGGCGGGCAGGGTGGGCGGGCGGCAAAAGAAAGGCGACCCAGTCACAAGAGAGAGGAGCCCAGTCCACCCAAACTCGTTTCTGGCAGATCTGTTGCACAACCTCACCACGGCCTGCGCCTTGGGCAGCCTGCTCTGCTCTTTCGGTCCTTCGCCTCCTGTCTGGCTAGACGGCAGCGTGGCGCGCTCCCTGCCGCCCTCCCCTGCGACACCATGCCAGCCACCCCCGCCCAGATGCCAACCCCGGGCGCACCGCAGGTACCGCAGCAGCTTCATCTCCCGCAGCGTGCGCCGCGCGTCCACCAGATTCTCAAACGCATTGGTGATCTTCTTGATGGCTACCTGGGAACAGGGAGGCAAGGCAGTAGCGGGAGGCGGCGTGATTGATCCAGCGTCGAGGAAGGATAAGAAACTACCTAGCTCCCAGCATCCGGCATGCATCTCATGTCCTCTGCTTCATCCGCTCCCCAGCACCCTTGTGTGCACGCTCATCAGGCCCCGCCATGGCGCCATGCCATACGTTACACACACCCACACAACCAACCCCTCATCTCCCGCCCTCCCACCTTCTCCCCCGTCTCCGAGTTCTTGGCGGAGCACACCACCCCATAGGCTCCCTTGCCGATGGCCTTGATGGGTGCATACTTTTGGTCGATCTCGAAGTTTGTGCGCCACACCTGGTAGCATGCCTTGCCTGGCACGCTGCACTCCTTCTGCGGTCCAGAAAGGCGGCCGAGAGGGGCACATGTGGGTTATCGGTGGCATGCTTATGCATAGAGGATTGAGGGGCCGGCGATGCATGAGGACGGCAAAGGCGCACACAGGGCTGGGCTGACCCGACTAAGACACAGCAGCTGCAGGGTGCTGCAGCGTGTGGTGGCTGCTGGCAGCTGATGCCCACGCAACCTGCCAGGCGCGTACGGCCTTTGCCATGCAGCACACTGGCCGAGGCGGCTTGGCAAAGAAAGCAGTCTACCAACCCTTCTCTCAGCCTTAACAAGAGACACCAACACTTGCCTGCACAGGGATGTTTTGCGACGACATTGCCGCGGTCGTTGTGCGGGGCGGCGGCGGTCTGCTATGCTCACTGTGACGCCTGCTGACGGCGCGGCGCTGCTGCTCTGCTGGCCTCGTCTTCGAGCGACCGCCCCCGCTTCCTGCAACCGACGGGCCTCGAAGCCGGAAGGAAGATGCCGCGTTGGGCGGTTGAGGCTGGGCAGCGGCGGGAGGCTGGGCAACGGCTTTGGGAGGCGGGGCGGGGCGAAGAGGCAACGATGCTTAGCCATCTGCCGGCGGCTGCCAAAGCAAGTTCGTGCGCGTCTTGCCGACCCTGCTGTGCATGCTGGAGGCTCGGCTCGCGCCCCTGCGATGGGGCCCTGTTCGTGTGCACACGCCATCATTAGCGACTTGGACACCACAGCGACACACCATGGCCGCTCAGACGCAGACTCGGGCTTTTGTGCAGGTAGGCCCTCGCACTCACCCACTGCCCCGGCGCCGCGGCCCGTCCATAGATTGCATCGTGTTTACAAGTTTCGATGCCGCCGCCCCCTCTTGCAGGCGTCGGCTCCCCTGCGCCCACGCTCCGCAGCAGCGCGCCAGGCTCCCGCTGTGGTGTGCTCCGCACAGCGTGGTGCGTGCGGGGCCCTGGGCGGGATGGTGGGACAGCGATCGCTGCGGGCTTGTGGGCCCTATAGGCTGTGCAGGTGGCCGCCCCCACTGCTGCCGCCGCCGCAAGTCGCCGCCGCGAGCATTCGTGCGGCGTGTTTGCTTAACCTCGTGCCGCATTTGATTCCCACCCATGCCTGTGCTGGTGCAGGCGAGGCGGCGCCTACACGTCGGCAGGCGCTGCAGCTGGCCACCGGCCTGGCGGTGACGCCGCTGCTGGCGGGCAGCGCGCAGGCAGCCAAGGGTGAGCAACTCTTATCCCTCTTCCCGGTTCTGCCTAGGCTCAGCTGCGGCATCTGTGGCAGGCTGCAGCATCCGTGCATGCAACCGCAGATCTGTTCCGGACAGGCGTTTCAGAAACATCAGAATGCCATCCGGTGGCATGCCTCCTCCCCTGGCTGACGTGTCCAGGCCTCATCGCTTATGCTCTCCTTGTCAATCGCCTGTGTGCAGGCCTCAAGGGCTTTGTGCCTGTGCGGGACACTCAGGACGGCTACTCCTTCCTGTACCCCTTCGGCTGGCAGGTGTGGGCGGCGGCAGCAGTCCGCAGGGCTGACAGCAGCTCCTCAGTTGGAACGGTTTGGCTGCACAAGGGGAACGGTGTGCCAGCCAGCTGCAGGCAAACTCGGTGGCAGCACAATATGGAGCTCTGGTTCTAGCACCGATGCTTCAGGCCTGCTGCGGCCCCCAGGGGTTGCTGCCACCGTGTGCTGGGTAGGCAGGCATGCCCCGCCACAGTGGCCCCCCCATGCCTTTCCCCACCTCAACTCGCCCGCCCCTCCTGCGCTCCCGCGCCCCCGCTCCCCGTGTGCATTTGTGAGCAGGAGGTGTCTGTGGACGGTCAGGATGTGGTGTACAAGGATGTGATTGAGCCCCTGGAGTCGGTGTCAGTCTCCCTGGTGAGCCCTGGGGCGGGCCTGGCCTGGCCTAGGGTGGCTTGGCGGCATCGCCTGGGGCCCGAGAGTGGCCTCTGCCCTCGCTAGGAAGGGGCCGAGGGTGGCCCCTCCGTATTGCCAAGAAGACTCAAACGTACAACTACGTTGTTATAAGCAACGTGTTCTAACTGCTTAAACTATAAGCCTGCATGCGTATGTTCCACAGCAGCCCCCATGCTGCGCCGACGCTGCGCTGCCCTGCGCTCCATGATTGGTGCCCACCAAAGAGAAGCTCACACACAACTGCATATCCCAAGCTGCACTTCCTTGTGCCTCGCCAAGGCACACACGCTTGTCTTCACTCGCACATTCTTCCACTTAAGTAGTATATGGGACATTGTGTGCCCGCAAGCACCCTCTCAATATGCCGAGTGTCCATCATGTGATGTGCATGCTGTGCGCTCATCTGCGCAGCGCGTGCCCACCTAACAACCCGAATTTTGGCCCCGAGAGGTGGCATCCGCTGGACCACATGCCAACTCCCGCGTGCTCTTTCCCTTCCTGGCTTCTCTCCCACCTCCCATGCCTGCAGGTTGTCACGGACAAGGCAGACCTCACGGAATTTGGACCCGCCCGGGAGGTGGCCTTCACGCTAGCTGACGAGGTGCTCACCGCGCCCAACCAGACGGTGGCGCTGCTGGCGGTCAACGAGGTGAGGCCAGGCGCTGGGCACGCTGTGCGCGCGCTGAGCCGGCAGAGCGGGGTGATGGCCAGGCGGGGCAGGGGTGAAGGCAGGCGGGGTGTGCATGGCGGTGCTGGACTTCAGGGCTGCCTCTCTGCCTGCGGGGAGCGATTGCGTATGTACAGCAGAGCTGCTCGCAGTGAGCTGGCAGGGCTGGGCGGTTGTCTGGACCGGACTGGTCGTGACAGCAGCAGAGCGGGGTGGGCCAGGCGGGGCGGGGGTGAAGTAGGCAGGGAGAGGGCGCTTGCAGAGCTGGTTTGCTTGCTAGGCAGGCAGGGTACCTGGGTGAGCGCAGGCGTGGTGCGGCGGCCTGCTTGCAGAGCTGGCTCGCCAAGCAGGGCACCTGGGTGAGGACAGGCGGGGTGTGGCCGCCCAGAAGGCGGCACTTGATGGGGCGAGGGTGCTTGCAGAGCTGGCCTGCTTGCCAGGCAGAAGCAGGGCAGGGCAGTGGCCTGCTTGCCAGGCAGAAGCAGGGCAGGGCAGGGCGGGGCAGGGTGCACCTATTCACGACAGGCGCTGCTGGCAGTCGGCGGGGTGAGCTGATGTGTGCTCGTGGCTGAGATGCCGGGCAGGGCAGGGCGAGACAGGGACGGGTAGGGCTTCGCAGGGCCGGGGGCTGCGGTTCTCGACACGTCTCCTCTGTGTTGCGTCATGCCTCTCAACCTGTCTTCTCAACCGCTGTCCCACCATGCACCACCAACAGCTAGCTCTACCTCATATTAACACCATCCGCACTCGCTCCAATCAACCAGTGGCCCACCCTCCCGTGTCGCTCCCTCTACTGCAGCGCACCAACGACGGCCGCCTGTACTACGACTTTGAGTTCACCGCCAAGAACAGCGGCTACACGCGCCACGCGCTGGCCTCCGTCACCGTGGGCAACGGTGAGGATGCCACCTGGCAGCCAGCAGCAGGGCACATTCGCACGACAGCAAGTCCTGTGCCAAGCTCCAGGCAGCTGCAGCGGCAGGAGGGAGCGCGGGCACAGGGCTGAGCAGCAGCTTTTGGAGTGGGAGCATCCCTTGCCCCCCGGATTTCCTCGCTGCCCTGTGCCTCGGAGTCCCTGCACGCGACGGTGCCACCCCAACTTGCGCACACACCCTCATCCCGCCTGCCTCCGCATCCCACATCATCCCGTATCCTGACCCGTGCCTCCGCCTGCCTCCGCCCCCCGCAGGCAAGTTTTACACGCTGGTGACGGGGTCCAACGAGAAGCGGTGGAAGCGCATGGAAGACAAGGTTGGCATCGTGGTCAAGTCCTTCACCGTGGACACCCGCACAGACTACTGAGCTCCCCTCCCCTCCCTGCTAGGGGCCCACCACACGCACGCTGCGGCACCGACCGGCTGACGGGCTGGCGGGCTGGCTGGCTGGCTGGCTGGTTGGCTGGGGTAGGGCAGCACCGCACTGCCTGTGCTCCCTCCAAACTGAGCTTGCACATTCAGCCTAGGCCGCTCCGCCGCATGCCTGCCCCTTGCTGCGTCAGCCGGCGTGCAGGCTTTGCGGTTGCGGGTGGTCGCTGCCAAGCTGCGACCTGCTGTTCCGGGGGTGGCCTGCCCTGAGAGCGTGCCGCTAGGGGGCTGCCACCCGCCTCGCCTGTTTTTTTGTCCCCCCTGTTCTGCTGCCTTGCCCGCTTCGATACTGACTGATATAAGTGCCGCCGATTGGGACTTGCGCACTTCATTTTTGACTCACACTTCTTTTAAGCAAAGAAATTCCCGCACACCAGGCGCGCATCACGGGGTGTCCAGTGAACTCCATGCGTGCTTTGAGTGATCCATACCAGCAGCACGTACCAGCAGCCGGCAAGGTCCAGCCTGATTGAATGCAGCAGAGTTGGGAACAGGATGCACATGTTCGTCCCCCCAATGTGTCACAAGCCAGCACAGTCATTCGCACGCAGGGCTGCAGGGATGCGGGGACCCATGGCCCTGCCCATGTGCTTGTGCCGGCGCCACACGTCATGTGTTGTGCTTGCTTAGCAAACACAAAGGATGGAAAGAACGCACCTGAACTCTCCAACAATCAATTGAGCCGATGTATCAAGCTGCAGGTTGCTCAGCAGCAGGTTGCTCAGCAGCAGAAGGAGCAGCGCTGCGCCACCTCACGCCGCCAGCAGGGCGTCCTGCCCACCCCCAATTGGCGGCAGGGGCACGCCAATTTCGCGCAAAATGACTTCACACAAGCGACGAGCAGTGGTGTTGGAGGATTCCTCCGGCGACGAGGAGTGCGCAGATCCCATTGCAGGCGCAACGGCCGCCGCCTTGCCCCGACAGCCCCTGGGGAGGCTGAGGAGAGCGGCGGATGTAATTGACGTCACGAGCGACGCAGAATACGAAGGGGCCGGTCGGGTCACCGCCGCCACCGCCGCCGCCACGGGCACGCAGCCCCAGGTGCCGACGCCACAACGCCCGCCCGTGCCCCGCCGCACCCTGCTGCACACCCCTGCTGCCGCTCCCCAGCCAAAAGCTGGAGCACTGCTGGAGCGGCGGAACAGCAGGCGGGTGCAACCTGGCAGTGCAAAGGCGGCGGCCCGCAGTGCAGCTCTGGCTCAGCTGCAGCGGTGCCGCAGCGGTGGCAGGGGCATTTTAGAAGACCACTTGCCGCAATCAGGTGGGGCCGGGCGGATTGTTGTGTGTTGCCAGTGAGTGTCTTTAGGCACTTCGATTCGTGCGCAGTGAGGCCTACTGTACTGCTCAGCCCGCTGCATGTGAGGCTGACATGCCCTGCTGCTGCCTGCTCTGTGCAAACGCAGAGGAGGAGGAGGAGGAGGAGGGAAGCGAGGAGGATGGCGAGGAGGAGGGGGATGGAGATGAAGGGGACGAGGAGGAGGAGCGTCTTCCGCATCGGGGGCGGCATAGCAGCCACGTCAGCCGCCACCCTGGCGCCAGGCTGGCAGGGGGGTCGGAAGATGAGGAGGATGAGTTGGACAGCGAGGAGGAGGCGTGTTTTGTGGATGAGGGCGAGGATGAGGAGGGGCAGGCGGCGCTCGCAGAACTGTGAGTGCTGTGCTGCTTTTCACCAAGGGGTGCCGCTCCTGGTGGAGGGTTCAACTAGAGTGTGTGGAGTCGTTGTGTAGTGTGATTGGTGGCGTGTGGTGTGCGGTTTGCCACCAAGCGGTGGGTCCACGCTGCCCACCAACATCAGGCTCATTTCGGACGCGTGATAGGTAATACAGCACAGTCGAGCTGTGAGTACAAACCTAGTGCTGCGTGGGCTATGGGCTCTCTTAGGGATGTGAGTTGCCCTGTTGTTGAGACAAAGAGTTGTTGTTTTGAATGACTCTGGCAAGGCAACTCAAGCCGCTTCCATGCGTGTAGCTTGCTTGACGCGCACGTGAGTGCGCGGCTGTGGTGTGTTGTTGCATGATGGCGGCACAGCTGTGGCAGGGCAGGGCAGGGCAGGGCGGGGCAGCTATGGCAGGGCGGCACAGCTGTGGCAGGGCAAGCCCCTCGGAAGCTGTGCGGGGCGTCATGTGCACAGCTGCAGCCATGTGAGGCCACACTCTCGCCCAGCCACCCCCCCACCCCTGCCTGCCCCTTTCCAGGGCAAGCACAGCATGCCTCGTGAGGTCACTGCGCCGGCACGCTACTTACTGGCACGATTACCCACCTGCTCTCCCACCCACCCCTCGCCTTGTTCCGTGTTTCCCTTCCCCATTGCCTGCCCCTCCCCAGGCGCGGCGTAACTGCCGGGGCAGAGATGACCGCCAATGAGCGGCACTGCCTCTACGCCCAGCTGCGCCTGCTGCGCCTGCTGGGGGCGCTGCCCGACACGAGCGCGGGCGGGGCGGCTGCCGCGGGCGTCACACCTCGGGAGCAGTCGTGCATTGCACGTGCGCTGGAGCTGGAGAGAGATATCACGCAGATGTGGTGAGCCAGTGGGTGGGCGGTTGCCAGTGCTGGGTTGGCAAGCTGCACCAGCACACCTATACAATGGTGGTGAGCGCTGGCTGGGGCACACGCACACTTAGCACACTGCTTAAAACGAGTTTGCGGGTGAGCAGCGGGCAGGTAAACAACTTTTAGGGCTGTTGTCCTCCCTCCCTCCCTCCCTCCCTTTTAAGTTCCCTGCCATGCCTCACCGCACCACCACTGCCCCCTGCCTTGCCTCGCAGCATCCCTGCCGCTGCCACCGTCCGCCTTGCCTCACCGCACCACCGCCGCTGCCGCCTCCTGCCTTGCTTTACCAGAACCCCGCTGCCGCCTCCTGCCTTGCCTCACCGCACCACCACCGCTGCCGCCTCCCGCCTTGCCTCACCGTACCCCCGCTGCCGCTTGCCTGCGTTCCTGCCCGTCCACCCGCCCTGCAGCGAGCAGGCCAACAACCTGGAGGGCTGGCGGCGCGCCGACCCGCTGCTCAGGCTGCGCCTGCAGGAGTGCCCCGTGGTGGACACAGAAAACGGCGGCTGGAAGTGGGGCAGGCACTGCGCCGTCTGCCGCCATAAGCGGTGCGTTCCCACCCCGGGCGGCGGTTCCTGCCTGTGTGAGGGTGGGGTCAGGGGCGGGGCCGCGGCCGGCGGGCGGAGGCTGGGGGCGCTGCGCCGTGCTGCATTGCAGGATGAAGAGGAAGCGCTGCATTGTCCAGAGCCAGCTGCAACCCCAGCTGCATGCAAACCCATCACCTTCGATTCCCCTCCCCTCCCCTCCTTTCCTCCTCTCCCCTCGTATTCGCCACCTCCCTCATCTCCCCGCCTCCCCTCCCGCCTTCCTCTAACGAGCACATCACCCTCCTCTCCCCCCCTTCCCCTTCCTCCCCTCCTCCGCTCTCCTCATAGGTGCCATAGGATTGCCATGTACCGCCTCTGCTTCCATGGCCAGCGCAAGCCGGTGGCCTGGCTGGAGGCGGAGCTGCGCCGGCGGGGGCTGCTGCCAAGCGAGGGGCAGGTCGGGCTGATGTGCAACCTGTACGACCAGGTGAGGGGTGTGCAACCTTCGTTGCCTAAGATTTCATCAGTAGCCTGCAACTGTAGCGGGGTGTTGTGGTGTGGGGTGTTGTGGTGTGGTGCTGTCTGACAGGGTGTGGTGCGATGTTGTGCCACACAGCTTTTTTAATTTCAAACTGGCATGACCTGGTGGGATGGGTGTGGCACGGCACGGCCAGCTGGTGTGCGGGTTGCAGTCAGGGCTGATGCACATCCTCTGTGCTCAGGCGGGGTTGGGAGAAGGTTGGCATGCCGCCAGGGAGCGGCAGCTCGTGCATGTGGCAGGGGATGTGTGGTGCATTCAGGATGAAGTCCGCATGGGCAGGGCTGCCCAGAAGGCAGGCTGGCAGGCAGGCAGGCAGGCTGGCAGGCAGGCGGCTTGCGACATGCAGCAGGCTGTGTGTGCTGGTGCCAGCTGTGCATCTCGCTGGCATGCACCCGGGAAGTCTCCTGCCCCTCTGCCATGGTTGTGCCCACATCGTTTGTGCTGCTTCTGGCGCTGCAGGAAGGGGGGCCCAGCGGTGAGGACNGAGGGGGAGGAGGGTGGGACGGCCGGGGAGAGCAGCAGCAGCGATGAAGACACTCCGCTCACCAACTGGTATGACCAGCGGCACCCCCAGCAGAAGCCGCTTAGGCGGCAGACACAGCAGCAAAGGCAGGCACAGCAGCGGCGGCAGCGGCGGCGGCCAGGCCGGGTGGAGGAGGAGGAGGAGGAGGCGGAACAGCTGCATCAGGCAGGTGAGGAGAGCAGCAGCGATGACAGCCTGCTGGGCGGCGGGAAACGGCGGCAGCCAGGAAAACGGCAGCCGCCTCGCAAGCGGCAGCGCGCAGTCGTGAATTTGGTTTCTGAAGGCGAGGAGGATGGGGATGGAGGGGCGGCTGCAGAGGCCGGGGCAGCCGGGCCTAGCAGAGGGGTCCGGGGCAGCGGCGGCAGCATGGGGGGCAGGCAGCAGGGCAGGAAGGGCAGCCCCTCTGGTTCGGAATGGGACCCCGAGCAGCAGCCAGATGGGGAGGAGCAGGATGATGATGATGATGAGGAGGAGGGTGATGCCGGTGCCAGCGAGGACGGGGAAGGGGAGGAGCAGCAGCAGCGGGGGCAGCAGCGACGGCGGCGGCGGAGGCAGGAGGGCAGTGGGGAGGAGGGCAGCGAGGGGCAGCAGACGAGTGATGAGGAGGCAGGGGAAGGTGGGGAGGAAGGGAGCGGTGAGGAGGAGCTGTTTGATTGGGACAGCGACGACTCAGGTGCGTGGAGAGTGGGAACGTACATGCCTTGTGGGCTGGACGGCTGGACGCATGGGGGATGATAGGGCCCAGCTGCAATACAGCCGCTGCGCTTGCCTCTTGCCTCGGCAGCTTGCAGGGCAGCCTGCCTACCCTCCTGCTCCCCCGCCTGTCTGGGCTGGGTTTTCTCCCCAGCCTCCAATGCACGCCAGGCGCCCAGCACACATTGCGCGCAACGGCTGCTTTGCTCATGCCACCACCCAACCCTGCCTCATGCGCTCGTGCCTCTAGTCTCAGACTCAAGTTTAGGGGAATACAGTCGGTACAGCTTTGCACATCCCCTGAGAGAGGGATCAACCTCAGGACGAACCAACCCCTGAGCTCATGCCTCCCTCATGCGCCCCACCTTCATCTGCTCGCTGCCTCCTGTTGCCCGGCACCTTGCAGACGCGAGCGACCTTGGGAAGCGTCCGCGCCGGCACCCTCGTGTGGGGATGGCCTGCTGGGCACGGGCGTATGTGTACCACGCCCTCCACCGCTACCCTGCCCGCCTGGATGCCATGCTGCTGTACTGCACCCGCAAGTACCTGCGCCTCATGCCGGTGGGTGGGTGGCCATGGGCGGCAGGGGCGGGGGGATGGGGAGGGCGGGGTGATGAGGTGGGGACAGGTCAGGATAAGGGTGGGGCGGGCCAGGGGTGGGCCAGGAGCGGGCCAGGGGCGGGAGCAGAGATGGCGGGCCGTAGAGGCAAGGGCGGGGCGGCACAAGGGCGTGTGCGCGTGCCGGTTGTACCGCTGATGCAGACACCAGAGCTTGCTTGGCATGCAGAGCATGCATGTCATGCACGTGTTGATAGCTTCACAGGCATGTGCCCCTGATCAACTTCTCGGCTCGCCTGCCTCCTCCCACCTTGCTGAGCTCTTCCCCTCTCTTTACCGCTCTCCATGCTGCCCTTCCTGCCCAGCAGCTTTCCCTGTGTTGCCCGCCCTGGCCCAACCTTGGCATACAACCCTTTGTCCCGGATTCCTGCGCTGCAGAAGTCGGAGCAGCCGGGCGATGCGGCGGGGCTGGCACGGGCGGTGAAGGAGCGCTACGGCGGCCGCCTCACGGCGCACTTCAACTCCTTCCTCTACACCGTCAACTCCTTCAACATCTTGCAGGCAAGCGCCCCTGGTTGCCTGCCGCCATGCCACGTGTGCTGCTGACAAGCGCTGGATGCTGCGTCTGCTGGGCCTGTGTGCACACAACCCTGGCCTTCCCTGGATGTGTGTTTGCCTTGCGTGTTGGGCCCGCCTGCCTGCATGCTGTGTCCGCCTGCCCGCCTGCCTGCCTGCCTGCCTGCCTGCCTGCCTGCCCGTGACCTGGCCTTCCTGCCCTGGCCCCCAAAAGCACTGCGCTACAATGCACAAACATTTCCCTCCCCCCATGTGCCCCCGTGTGTGCTGCTGCTGCAGAACCAGCGTCGCGACAAGACGGTCGCCAATGCTGAGATCGTGCGCAGCCTGCAAGAGAAGCTGTATGCCGAGATGACACCCCTGTCTGGGCAGGAGCAGAGGGAGGGGGTGGACATTAGCGATGAGCTGGACAGCTGGGCCGCCATGTCAGCACAGCGCCAGCTCAGCGCGCGTCGCCAGCCTGGCAGCAGCCGCGGTGCAGCGGCTGCGGCGGGCAGCGGCGGCATGCAGCTGATGCTGCCTGGGCAGGGCGGCGGGGGGTGCGATCTAGGGGAGGAGGCAAAGGAGGATGGCCCCTGGGAGGAGGAGATCACAGAGCGGCGACCCAAGAGAGGCACCAGGTCCGCTGCAGGTGACGAGCGCGGCCGCCCCACACGCCAGCGGGAGCAGCGGGAGCGGGAGCGGCTGCCCTGGCGCCAAGAGCGCTCCGCCCCACAAGGCGGGCAGGCAGCTGCGGCGGCCGTGGCGGCAGCTGCAGCAAACTTCATGGGCCAGAGGCAGCAGCAGCAGCAGCAGCAGCAGCAGCAGCAGCAGGAGCGCCAGCCGCCAGAGACCCCTACAAAGCAGCAGCAGCGGCAACAGCACGCCGGTGCCTGCTTTATATGTGGGTCTGAGGACCACTGGAGCAAGGCCTGCCCAAAGAGAAGGCAGAAACAGGGTGAGTGTTTCAAGTGCAAGCAGCCGGGCCACTGGTATGCAGAGTGCCCCAATCGCCAGCGCTGATGGCAGTGACAACCGGGCCCATGGGTCTTGCTGTTCCCTCCCTCCACTGCTCACTGCACTATGTCGCCACTGCATCTGTATGCTGTAGGAAGACAGGCTAGCTGAGCAGACACGTTAGGTGGCAGCCCGTGAGGAGAAGTGCACGGTCTGCAGCAAGGCTTGTGTAATGGCACGACAGGGCATGCAGGCAACCAAGTGGCAGAGGCCGGGAAACTGGAGGCAGCACCCAACATGTGGCGGGCTCACGGCACCCGCCCACAGGGAAAGTGCATGGTGGGCTGGCTTGCTCAGCAGTCTGCAGGGTTTGGTATTAGCAATCGATGGTAACAACCCAGACATCTACAGAACAGGAAATTGAGAGCACGAAACGAAGGGGCGGCAGGCAGCAGGTGTGGAACGTGGGCGGTGCAGCAATGTGCATGCCCCCGACCTGCCTGATGGTGATGTCAACATCAACAAGCTGAGCCGCACTCTTGGCGCTGCATGGAGGAGGCAAACGCTTGAAGTTTGTAGCGATTTGAACAAGGAAGAGAACCCGCAACGTCTGTTGCACAGCTGTGCATGCGGGACGGCGGACAGCTGTGCATGCGGGACGGCGGAAGCTGGGACAGCTAGTCGCATGGCGCGGCGCATGTCGCGGGCAGCCTGCCCCCCTATGCCGCGCGGCGGGCGCCTCCCTATTCCCTCCTGAGCTCGCCTCTCACGCCCTCCGTCGCCTCTCACGCCCTCCCTCGCCATGACTCGCAACCTGGCTCTCACCCTGGCGCTGGCCTGCCTGCTGGCCGCAGTCGCCGCCCCGGCGGCAGCCCGTGGCCTGCACCAAACCGCCTCGGCCACTGCCTCCGCCTCTGCCGGCGCTTTCGCGGGCGGCAGCTCCAGTGCCAGCGCCCAGGCCGTGGCAGGTGAGGCGCAGGAGGGCCGGAAGGCGCGACTGTTTGAATTCATGCAGCCAGCTGTCGTCGCCGGCCTGGCCTCCCCAGTAACGCCCCAACCCTTGATTGCCCGCCCCTTTCCCTGCGCCTGCAGTGGCCGGCGTGACCGACCTGCTGCCGCCGGCCGCGTCTCCCCCTCCGCCCCCAGTGGTGGCCGACACCCACGCCGCCGACGAGCTGGCGACCGCCCAGGCCGACGCTGCCGCCGCTGGGCTCGCCGCCTGCTCTGAGGACGATGTGCCGCCAACCACCGAGTTCAGCTGCCAGAAGCAGAAGGAGTTCGGCAAATGTGAGTGAAGGGGAGGGCGGTGTGGGCGGTAGTACGGGGAACGTCCGCAGGGGCGGTGTGAGCGGCCGCAGCGGCCGCGCTGCCTGGTGCCTTGCCCTTTGACACCTCCTTTCAATTGCTGTCCTCTCACACCTGCCGGCACCGTTTCACCCTCCCTCCCTGTCCTGCAGGCGGCATGTGCTGGATGGTTCAGAAGGGCTACTGCCGCTTCACCTGTGGCCTGTGCGGCCTCGACATGGCCACGGCCCCCTGCCTGGAAGACCCGGCAGCAGGGAGTCAGTCAACCGGCGTGGCCCTCCCTGGTGGGTGGGTGTTGTGCGGTACAGTGCACAGCTGGGTGCTGGTGCCATTTGGGTGCTGGGGCTGGAGGGCAGCTGGGGACAGTTGGGTGCTACTGCTAGCTGGGTGCTGCCGCCGTGGCAGCAGCGCCTCCTCTTCTGTCCGCACCCACCTCATGCCACTCATTGTGCCCTTGTGTTTGCTGGCCCCTCCCTCCCCCGCAGCTCCGGTGGACGCCTCCGCTGACGCCCGTGCCATCG
>JTEE01000076.1:99106-110485 GCA_002896455.3 Chlorella sp. ArM0029B | reverse complement strand
GCAGCGACAGGCTTGGCAGCGCGCTTGGCTCGGGCCGTTGGTCGAGCCTGGTGGCGGGGGGCGGTGAGGCGGCGGCATGCCGCTGGGTCGCTCCGGAGCGTGGCGCTTGCTGCTGAACACGGTCGCTGGGCCGCTGGAACGCTTCGGAGGGGGGCAGCGCTTCACCCGGGCGGCCTCCAGACGCTCCGAGATGCACCCGAGACGCCCGGCTCCGCAGACCGCTGTGGTCTATGCAGAGCTGTTCAAGTTCATGGCAAAGACTCTGAGCACTGGAGGACGCCGTAGTGAAGTGCAGGCCACCGCAGTGCAGCGCGGCATCGAGGTCCTGCCGCCGCCGCCGCCGCCGCCAATGGTGCCGGGGTGGGCCGGTGGGGTTCCTCTGCTGCCGTTCCTCTGTTGCCCCTCCCGCAGGCTTTCCCGCGTCCGTTACGCTGCATCCCTTCCTTTTGTATGTCCTATTACAGCAACACAGAGCCCGAGGCTGGCGATCTGAAGCCCTCCAACGTCCCACGCCAGAAAACACACGTCTTAAATGAGGTGCAACGAGGGGCTTACAGATGGGGTGCAGATACATTGGTGCAGGTTACATGCGGCGCCTGCTTGATGCACACACAGAGGATAGACAAAGCAACAAGGGGTGGACGCGGGTTGCGCGTTTTTTTCAGAGGTGTCATCAGAAGTGCAGCGGCATGTTGGGCAGGACAATTCAATGCGCCTGCTCGCTTGCGTTCCACATCCGCTGTTTTGAAACTGGCATGGAGGTGGGGGATGCTGACGTCTGCGCATGCGTGTGGCAGAGCATGGTGCTGTTGCCTGGCCGGCGCCTTGCACACAGTTGATGGGCCTTGTGCCTCGGACCCCTCTAGCTAGGGGCGGCTTGCACATGACAATCTCGTGCATTGTGCCTGCGGGAGGCCGCCCCTTTGAGCTCCGTGGAGGCTCGCTCAGTTGCCTTGCCTGACTCAGTTCAGAGGCGAGAAGTGCTGGGCTGGAGGTAGGAGCTCTTCACGCTGCACGGCAGGCTGCGCCGCATTGTGGACGTGATGACACGACGGTGGGGCATGCGCCTGACGGTGGTGCAGCTGGTGGACGCACACCTGTGCAGGTGAGTGGGCCAGTGACTCTCAGGCCTGCCGGATATATGTTTGGTTTTGGCTTTGTTGTTGGCGGGTGGGGGCGCTGCCTGACGGTGATTCAGCTGGTGGAAGCACACCTGTGCAGGTAGGTGGGCCAGTGACTCTCAGGCCTGCCGAATATGTGTTTGATTCTGGTTTTATTGTTGGCAGGTGAGGGGCGCCGCCTGGCGGTGGTGCAGCTGGACGAACACCTGTGTAGGTAGGTGGGCCAATGCCAATCACCCCTGCAACAGTAATGTTTGTGCCTTTCATCCCAGCCTGCTGATGATGTGTGTGTGTGCTTGCGGGCTGGGCTTGGGGCTTCCACCTGGCGGCGGTACCGGTACAGCAGGTGGGGCCGATCGTGCAGGTGGGGCGCCCAGGCCTGCACCGCACCTGTAACCTCCATCCATCCATATCTGCCTGCCAGTCCTCAGGGTGCCAGCCTGCTGGATGCGTGGTCTGTGCGCCAGAGGCGGGCGCGGCAGGCAGCGAGCGTGCGCGCTCCCCGAATGCAGGAAGTGTGTGTGTGGGGGGGGGCGGGGGTGTAATGCTAGCATCTGCCGTCTCTCAGCTCTGCCACACAGCAGCTCGGCACAAAAAGGCAGGCGGAAGGGGTGCAGGGGATGTGCAATGGATGATGTACAACGGCATGTGAAGTTCAGCAAGCAGGGTGCCAGCCTGCTGGATGCGTGGTCTGTGCGCCAGAGGCGGGCGCGGCAGGCAGCGAGCGTGCGCGGCAGGCGGCCTCGATGCACGTGCCAGCTGCGCAGCTAGTCGGCCTGCGTGGCTGCTGGCAGCGGCTTGTACCGCACGTCGTGGGGACAGTGCACCGCGATGGCCAGGCACTCCAGGAACCGGACCTGCTCCTGGCTCAGGTACCCCTCGACCAGCAGCACTTTGTTGCCGCTGGCTTGGATGCCGCCTGGGTGCGCCTGCGCCGACAGGTGGTGGTACAGCTCATCGGCCCTGCAAGCAGCAGGGTGCGGGTGCCGCAGCATTCCATATGAGGCTCAATGCTCCCAAGACGGGCAGACCGCGGCAGCAAGCGGCGCTGGCTCACGTAGCTTCCTACTCCAGGTAGGCCTCCCGACGGCTCTTGCCGAGGCGTCGGTACCCAGCTGATCATGCGGCTGGCGCTCTGGCACAGCGGCCATGCGCTGCTGCTGCTGTGCGCTGCTGCTGCTGCTGCTCCTGCTGCTGCCCACCCCGCTTACTGTTGCGGTATGCAGTCCAGTGTCCACCCGTGGTTGGCCTTCACGATGGAATCCACCAGGATGTTGCACACCGCTTCCCAGAGTTCCCTCCGCTCCAGCTTCTTGTCAACGATCCCTGGCGGCCGCAGCTGGTGCTCCCCAAACTCTGCAGCAGAGACGCGCACAGGAAGAAGTCGACAGGGCACCCTTGCATGCTCGTGCAGCGCCAACGGGCCCTGCTAGCAGCAGAGCTGCCGGGAGCATGCTCGGCAGTCGCCGCCCAGAAACTGCCATGCCCAGCGCAGACGGCGAGCGGGCTGGTGGCAGACTGCACACACGCCTGGCGCTGCCTCTCAACCGCACAGCCTGTCGCTTCCTCTCAACTGCACAGCCTCTCAACTGCACAGCCTGGCGCTGCCACCAGCCTGCAGCGCGAAACGTACCCATGAGGCCGCGGGGATGCAGCGCGCCCTGCTTGTACAGGTAGTTGCCCACCACCTCCTTGATCTGCGGGCAGGCAATTTGGAGGCACTGTGTTGACAAGGACGGCCCGGCGGCCCCTCTTGAGCCGCCCGCCGGTCCACTATGAGCCGCCCGCCGGTCACTGTTCTCCCGCCCTGCTGGGTCGCGCATGAGCGGAGCTACATGTGCCCTTGCCTGACTGCTGAGCTCTATCACCGCCTTGTCGCGTGCCAGAACCTGCTGCTCACGCTCCAGCACCTCGGTCCGGCTCTGAGCGGCCGCCGTCTCGTCCGCGGTTCCTAGTAGAATGAGGGCAGTGGTGAGCTGTCGCACGACAGCCGCGGGCGTATCGGGAGCCTCAATTAGCTAATACCTAAACCTATAGGCTGCTCAGAATGTAATGAGCGTCACGGCGCGCCTGGTTATCTGGAGTGCTGCCTGCTGACTGCGGTGACTGCCGTGGCTGCGGTGGCTGGAGGTTTTCGCCGCTGTGTGCCGGCTGCCCTCCCGAGGAGCCCTTGCCCCAGATGCTGAGCACGAGCCCCATGACGCGGTGTGTTAGGAGCCAACCACAGCGGACGTGTTGTCGAGAGAAAGGGAGCGGAGAGAGGCATTGTGTTCTGCCAGGTCAGTCCCCGTGGCGCGCGCTATAAAAAAATACAGCTGGCGCCACCTGGCGGGCGCAGCGCGACACACGGCAGCGCGGCACACGCCATGCGACATGTGACACATGCCATGCCTGCTACTCCCCGCCTCTTCACAGCGGCCCTCCTCCTGCCTGCCATTTGTTTGCAAGCTCTTCGGCACCGTGGCATCAAGTTTAGAACAGCTGGCGCCACCTGGCGGGCGCAGCGCGACACACGCCAGCGTGCGCACGAGATATGACCCCCCGCCTCCTCTCTGCGCATCCGAGACTTGATTTACTGTGGTATGATGGCGGTGCCGCTGTGTGGCGCTTGGCCGCCACACAGCTTTACCAGCTGCAATGCACTGCGTTTGATCGATGCACTGCCCGTTTGATCGATGCATTGCCCCCTCCCCCATCGTTGTGAAACGTCGCACTGGCACTTATCAAGAAAATGCAGCATGCCATGCAAGAGTAAGTGCGTTGCTGTATGCGCAACTGCTGCGTCCCACTTGCAACGTGCTCCGGCGCTTCCCAGTGCCACCTGCTGGCACCAGCAAGCGCACCCTGAGCAATGCACGCCGTGCAGCCCTGCACCTCTGATTGGTGTACTAGTCATTATAAATCCTCACAAGTAAGATCGCAACACGGCATGGCAGTAGAGGACCTCATGTCATCAGCTGCTCAGTCCACCCAGCATAGGGTGTCAGTGTGGCAGCCCACGAGGCAGCGGTGACGCAGTTGAGAGGCTGTGCAGTTGACAGGAAGCGCCCAGGCTGTGCAGTTGAGAGGCAGCGCCAGGCATGTGTGCGGTCTGCCACCAGCCCCCTCGCCGTCTGCGCTGGGCATGGCAGTTTCTGGGCGGCGACTGCCGAGCATGTTCCCGGCAGCATGCAAGGGTGCCCTGTCGACTTCTTCCTGTGCGCGCCTCTGCTGCAGAGTTTGGGGAGCACCAGCTGCGGCCGCCAGGGATCGGTGACAAGAAGCTGGAGCGGAGGGAACTCTGGGAGGCGGTGTGCAAGCACAACAACATCCTGGTGGATTCCATCGTGAAGGCCAACCACGGGTGGACACTGGACTGCATACCGCAACAGTAAGCGGGGTACCGACGCTTGGCAAGAGCCGGCGGGAGCATTACCTACATGGAGCCAGGAAGCTGCGTGAGCCAGCGCCGCTTGCTGCCGCGGTCTGCCCGTCTTGGGAGCATTATTGAGCCTCACATGGAATGCTGCGGCACCCGCACCCTGCTGCTTGCAGGGCCGAGGAGCTGTACCACCACCTGTCGGCGCAGGCGCACCCAGGCGGCATCCAAGCCAGCGGCAACAAAGTGCTGCTGGTCGAGGGGTACCTGAGCCAGGAGCAGGTCCGGTTCTTGGAGTGCCTGGCCATCGCGGTGCACTGCCCCCACGACGTGCGGTACAAGCCGCTGCCAGCAGCCACGCAGGCCGACTAGCTGCGCAGCTGGCACGTGCATCGAGGCCGCCTGCCACGCACGCTCGCTGCCTGCCGCGCCCGCCTCTGGCGCACAGACCACGCATCCAGCAGACTGGCACCCTGCTTGCTGAACTTCACATGCCGTTGTACATCATCCATTGCACCGAACCGGCAGCAGGGAGTCAGTCAACCGGCGAGGCCCTCCCTGGTGGGTGTTATCAATCAATTACATTATGCGGGACAGTGCACAGCTGGGTGCTAGGGCTGGAGGGCAGCTGGGGACAGTTGGGTGCTGCTGCTAGCTGGGTGCTGCCTTCGTGGCAGGAGTGCCTCCTCTTCGGCACACACCCACCTCATGCCACTCATTGTGCCCTTGTGTTTGCTGGCCCCTCCCTCCCCCGCAGCTCCGGTGGACGCCTCCGCTGACGCCCGTGCCATCGCCGATGCGGCTGAGACGGCAGCACCCACCACCACCACCGATGACTGCGAGGGCTTTGAGCTGGAGGCCACCGACGGCACCGGTGCCGCCCAGGCCCGCGCCGAGCGCTGCGGCRAGGCGGCTGCCCTGGCCACCCGTGGCGGCGTGGCAGTCAGCCACGCAGACGGGGGGTCAGCTGTGASYCAGGCCGACGGCGCCGCCGCGGCCGTCACAGAGAGCACCCCCGGCAGCGCTTCCGCTGTCGCGGTGGCGGGACCTGGTGGCACAGCCGCCGGCGACGCCCGCGCTTGAGCAGCACCCGAAGCCTGCACTGCAGCGCCCGTTCGTTTCCTACGCTACCACTTGAACACGTATTCTTGCCGATTCTGCCCGCGACGGCACACACTGGATGCAACCCTCGTATACTATGCAACACCAAAGTGCGCCAGCTGTTTGCCCACAGGCGGGGTCGCCCAAGCATGTGCAACAGAAGCCAAAGCATGGGCAGGGGGCGCTGGCGGGGCGGACGCCTGGCAGGGGGGCCGTCTCTGTCGGTGTGGCTGCCCCTTCCGCCTGCTTCCGCTGCGGAGCCGGGAGCTGCCGCTGCCCTGTTGTTCTCCTGGATACGAGCGCCTTCGAAACGCTCTGTTGKTTTCTGTTTTCCCGTGCAGTGTCGGCAGCGACAGGCTTGGCAGCGCGCTTGGCTCGGGCCGTTGGTCGAGCCTGGTGGCGGGGGGCGGTGAGGCGGCGGCATGCCGCTGGGTCGCTCCGGAGCGTGGCGCTTGCTGCTGAACACGGTCGCTGGGCCGCTGGAACGCTTCGGAGGGGGGCAGCGCTTCACCCGGGCGGCCTCCAGACGCTCCGAGATGCACCCGAGACGCCCGGCTCCGCAGACCGCTGTGGTCTATGCAGAGCTGTTCAAGTTCATGGCAAAGACTCTGAGCACTGGAGGACGCCGTAGTGAAGTGCAGGCCACCGCAGTGCAGCGCGGCATCGAGGTCCTGCCGCCGCCGCCGCCGCCGCCAATGGTGCCGGGGTGGGCCGGTGGGGTTCCTCTGCTGCCGTTCCTCTGTTGCCCCTCCCGCAGGCTTTCCCGCGTCCGTTACGCTGCATCCCTTCCTTCCGTCGCATCCCTCCCTATGTGACTGGTTGTTGAGCTTGACTGAGGATGCTCAGGCAGCCGGGAAAAGCAGGAGTCTAGGCGTACAGGACGCAGTTTTGAGCCACTAGCAGGTTTTGGGCACCACCAGCGCCAATATGTGTGCTCAGCTGGCTGGAGGATACAACATGCCTGTACATGCGGCAATAATGGCGCCGGTGATGTCAAACGATTTCCACCGTGCATGCATGCTTGAACAGGCCCAGCGTGGGCAGCTGCACAGAAGCCGAGCATCTAGGCACCTCCGGCACGAATTGACCATATTGCACTGGTTTGCTTGTTTTCCGAGCCTCAACTTCACCCTGCTGCCCTGCCAACAATGAGCTCGCTGACCAAGAACGCACTGAAGAAGGCAGCGGCTGCCGCAGCCACCACCGGTGCCTCCCTGGCCTGGAAGCGGCTCTCTTGGCAGGCCCGGGCCGCAATGATGGGCGGCTCGTTTGTGCTGGGAGCCGCTCGCAAACTGAACAGCGTCCGCCACCGTCTGGCGGGCAACGGCGACAAGGGGCGGCGCCACCAGCACGTCACGGCAGCGGCCGCAGCACCCGAGGCGGGAGCTCTGCCGCCCGCGGCAGCTGTGTTGCAGCGGCAGGCCGGCAACCCAGTGTGGGCGCCCGCTGTGCGCCGCACATTCCGCTGACGGGCCCCAAGGCATCATGGGTCGGGCCTTCTGCCTTCCGCCCGCCTCGCCTGCTCTTCTTCTGCTAAGTTCTGCTAAGGGCGCTTCCGTCCCCGTGTGCCTGCCAAATGTCTTTCACCTCACCACCTCATTCTTGCTGTTCCTGCCACGACCCTATTCCTGTTGCTCCTGCCACGAATTTTGCCGTCCCAGAACCTCCACCCTCTAGTGTGTCTGCCTGGCCACCTCCTCTGCCCCGCTTGCCCCGTGCACTATGTACAACCAAGAACAACCAAGCTTGCCACATCTGACAGGCAGATACCACAGGCAGAGACCACAGGCAGGAGCAGGCAGCAGGCAAGGCAGGCAGCACTGTGTCTGGTGCTGCACAGGTTGCCAGCTGATAGATGCTTACAGGCAGCACACACAGCAAGCAAGGGCACAGCAAGAGTGCAGAGCAGGGTGTCATCACTGCTAACAGGTGTGGGCTCGGCAGGCTCAGCAGCGCTCGTAGACAAGCATGGAAGCCTCTGCCGCCAGAACCTCTCTCACACCAACCGGCCGCACATCCTCGTCTGAGGCACCCAACCAGCGGCACCCCAGCAGGGGCGAGGCCGCCTGGGCTGCGGTACCGTCCAGGCAGCGGTACACAGTGTAGTGCCCTCCCCCCGCCAGCCCCCCATGGTGCACCACCACCGCCCGCAGCATGAACCGCGGCGGGCGCGGCGGCGGCGCCCACACCTCAGCGCTGCCTATTCCGCTGCCTGCTCCGCTGCTTATTCCGCTGCCTGCTCCGCTGCCTGCTGCCGCTGCTGCTGCTGCTGCTGCCTCGTCGGCTGTGGTCTGCCTGGCCCCTGTTTGCTCCCTCTGGCAGCCCAGGCGTGGTACTTTGTCACGAGGCAGTACCAGGGTGAGTGGGAATGCCACGTGGCCTGACACCTTGACGTGGCCGTGCTCCGACCAGAAGCCGCGGCGCAGCTGCAGGCACAGCACGCGCGGCAGCGAGGCCAGCACAGTGCGCCTCACGGCGGGGCTGGGGCGCGGCACCCAGGGAAGGCCTGCAAACGGGGGCGGGAGGTTGCCAGGCGGGCCAGGCTGTGATGACGCAGGCGGGCATGGTGCACGCAAGGAGGGAGCGCACCAAGTCACAGCACCCTCACGCTGCTGCTCTTCGAGAGTGGGTTGGTCAGGCACGAAGCTCTGTTGCTGGCGGACGACCGCCCCTACCCGCACCCAGCACACGCCTGATCCTCAGACCATCCCACAAGCGTGCCCACCTGCCGTCTCCAGCAAGGCCCTGTACGCCTCCGTCTCCAGCAGCAGGCTGCCCCTGTCGGCCAGCACCCGCTGCACCCGCAGCAGCTGGGCAGCAGCTGCCTCCCCAGCTTCCTCCCCTGCCGCCACACCTCCCAGCAACTCCCCCTCATGCCGCCCCGCTGGCGCCGCGCTGCCAGCTGCTGCATCCTGCCAACCATCCGTGGCGTCGCCAGCTGTACCTGCTGCCTGGCCGCCGGCCCTGTCCACCTCAGCAGCTTCCGACCCACCGGGGGAGGCGGAGGCAGGGTCCTGTGCCGCGCTGCAGGTGCCCGCAGCGGCCGCCAGCGCTGCCTCGCGCCCTTCCAGGCTGCCTGCCAGGGAGCAGCGCGTGCAGTGCAGGCCTTGCAGCATTTCATAGCTGTAGAAGGCTGCCAGGCAGCCCGCCAGGTCAGCGCCTGGCGCGGCAGGCACGCTGCCCAGCAACGTGTGCTGGGCCAGCGTGGGGATGCCCAGCGGCAGCAGCAGGAAGGGGGCCAGCTGCAGGCAGGAGCGGTGCCCGCAGCGCAGGCACTGAAGCTCTTGAGCGTTGCTGCCTTGCAGGGGCAGGCGGGCCAGGGCGCGCCAGCCGGACAGCACCGGGTCTGCTGGCGGGTAGGCAGCAGCTGCCCAAGCTACCCCTGCCCCGCATGCTGATCGTGCTGCGTTTGCTGCGTTGGCCGCGTCGGCTGCCCCCGCTCCCCCTGCTGCACTCGGTGTTCCCGCTGCCCCTGCTGCATCCGCTATGCTCGCTGTGCCCGCTTCCTGTGCTGCCCCTGCTGCCACCGCTGCCGCTGCTTCCCCGCCTGCACATGCTGCCTGCAATGCTTCCCCTGCATCTGCTGCATGCACTGGCCCCGCTGCACCTGCCGCTGCATCTGGTGCATCTGCTGCCCCATCCGCGTCTGCTGCCTGTGCTGCCGCTGACGATGGCGCCGGCAATGCTGCAAGCTGCTCATTTGAGGCCGCGCCTGCTGTTGCCCCTGCTGCCGCTGCGTCACACCTGTTGCTCGCTTCCCCACCGCTGCCTGCATGGCTACCCCTGCTGCAGCTGGTGCTGTCTGGAGCGCGTAAGACGCTCGATGCTTCCACAGCACCAGGGCTTGGGCCGCTCTGCCAACCAGCGGTACTGGTGCTGGCATGCCCCGCCGCCGGAGGTGCCCCTTGAGCTTCGGGCACCGATGCCTTAAGCAGACCACCGCTGCCGCCACCTCCCCCGGCTCCGCCGCCGCTGCTGCCTGTGCGGCATTCCAGCACGGCTGCAAGCGAGGCACGGCCCAGCAGCTGCCGCTGTGCCCCGCTGCGCAGAAAAGCTGCTTGCAGCTCTTCTGCCACGAGGCCGCACAGGCACTCCCAAGCCTCAGCGGCGTCGTGCTCTTCACCCGCCTCTAGCACACCTGGCGGCAGCTTGGAGCGAAACAGGCCGAGCACGGCGCGCGGCGCAAAGCTGACCATGCTGCTGGTGCCGTCAGGCTGTGGCTGCAGGCGCAGCAGGCAGTCGAGCAGTGCGGCTGCGAGCGGGGCGGTGTCGGCGGCTGGCGGCGGCGGCGGCGCTGCGCCCCCTGCTGTTGTTGACGGGCCCAGTGCATCTTGCAGCTGCGTGATAAAGGACTGGCAGCTGGCTAGAGCCTGCGACGGGCCGGGAAGTGGTAGAGCGAGGGTGACGGGCAGACGCATTTGCCCGACGGTTTAACACTTGGGACTAGTGAATATCCTCCATATCGCTCACCTGAAGCACCGTGTTCAGGTAACAAGTGTACCCCAAATTGCGAAGACCGGTCGGCAGGCACAGCGCCTCCTCTGCCATTTCCCGCTGCACTGATTCACAATGAGACAAAAGGGTTGTGCCAGCGAGTAGTTTGGTTGAGGGACAGCCACAGATGATAGCCAAGCCGTGCTGCCGTGGCGCCCAGGCGCCAACTAGGCTGTGGCAGTGCAAGCAGCGGCAGCCTGCTGATCCACCCTCCGCTGATCCACCCACCATCCTTACTCTTTGTACATACGCAGCATCCTGATGCGTTACATGCCGCCTTAATCAAGTGAACGGATTGCTCTGCCTGATGACACCCGCAGCGATCGCCCCCGCCGCCTCCCCGCCGCCGCCCGGCACCACCCGCTGCACCGCCGCCGCCGCCTGCTGCTCCATCGCCAGCTGTTGTGCCGGGGTGGAGGCCACATACATGCGGCGCAGCGCGGGCAGCAGGGCCAGCTCGGGGGGCAGGTGGAAGGTGGGCAGGTTCTGATCCATGTACAGCTCCTGAAGAGAGCGGCACACGGGGCGGGGGGAGGGGCAGGAAAGGACGGCAGGGGAAGGGTACAGGTAAGTAGGGACGTAGGGGAAGAGGGGATAGAAGTAAGAGGTGCAGGCAGGCAAGCGAGCAGGTCGGCAGGGTAGTACGGGGAGCAGGGAATAGTGAGAAGTGAACGGCGACCGCCCTTGCAATTGCAGGCAGCCTGGCGGCAAGGGAGGCAGCCTGGCGGCAAGGGCCTGCAGGACTTCCCCAGTGCGGCACAAGGCCAGCGACCGGCACATGCAGGCGTGGTCGGCGCCCAGCCGGCGCCACTCCTCTTGCAGTTTGTGAACAAATCAATGTGTGGCCAGGTGCCGTAAAAGCTACTGCTACCTCCTGGGGCCCCGCCGCCACCGCCCTGCCCTACCGTCTCCTTCCCGTCCCGGGGCCTCGACGGACCCAGCGCCTGGGCGTGGCCTCGCAGTGTCCAATAGGGCACGCGCAGGGCCGAGACGGGGAACAGCCGAGGCGAATCTCCCAACTTCACCTTTATGTTTACCTACCTGAAGGTTTGTGAGTCGCGACAGCTCAGCAGGCACCGTCTGCAGCAGGTTTCGGTCCAGCCAGAGGCGCTTGAGGGAGGTGAGGCTGCCCAGCTCTGGGGGAACGCTGGCCAGCTGGTTGGAGTAGAGCCACAGCTCCTGGGGAGGGGAAGAGAGGAGGAGAACAGGCCAAGGAGGCTGTGAATCGGGTTAGGGAAAGGGTAGGAAGGTCCTTCCCCTCGAGGCCACCTGTCCCCCTCGCTCCTGCCCCTGCCTTGTGCCCAC
>JTEE01000076.1:57595-68167 GCA_002896455.3 Chlorella sp. ArM0029B | reverse complement strand
CGTTGATTCACACAGCCAGTTTGTTTTTAGACCCTGTTTTCATGTTTTCATGTTTTCAGGGCCTTGTGGTGCATGCCTCGTCAACCTCTCAGGATTTGGTTCGTCCTGAAGTTGAATCCCCTTTCAGGGGATGTGAAAAGCTGTAACGACTAGACTAGACTAGACAGAGGTCGCCTTGTGTAATACTGTAATTCCTGGCAGGTACCGCCTTGCCCTGCCCGTACTGTGGCGGAGCACAGTCAGCTGTGGTGTCACACAGTGCCCTGCGTGCCTGCTGGCACCACCTTTGCTGACAAGGAGGGAAGGGTGGTTGGGGCAGGTGACCCCTCTCCCCTTGCTGACTTGTGCCCACGACACCCTCTGATCCTGGCCCGCTTGACGTGTGCTGACGTGTCTCCCTCTGGTCCCCTCCCCTTGCTGACGTGGCCGTCATTGCCAGGTCATCATCGCGGGCAAGCGCGGCGCCCCCGACAGCGAGGTGCTGCTGGATGCCGTGTTTGCCTCCTTCACACCAGGTGGGGATAGGCAACCTTGCTGTCGCTTAAGTGTGGATTCGCCTGCTGTATGCCAGCACCTCCTGATGCAAGCCCCTCCTGCAGACCAAAATGTTCACGCAGCTGGACCAAACCACACTGCCCACCGGGGTACTGGCGGCTTCTGCCGCTGCTCTCCTGCCCCAACCTCCGCCCTCAACCTGCTGCTAATCCCCCAACCCGCCTCTTATACCACTACTGTCCCTGCAGACAAGGTGGTCATCCAGCTGGACCCCTCAGACGCCCCGCTCATGGAGTATTGGAGGGGGCGCAACCCAGAGGCGGTGGCCGTGGTGGAGGCAACCGGGTTTGAAGCGGGGCAGCCCGCCACCGCATTTGTATGCCAGGTGGATGGGTGCACCAGGTTATCACAGGGCTGCGCTGCTGCTGCCCCTGCGCTGCGCTGCGCTGTGATGGGTTGTGCCGTGCGTCTGTACTGTGCTGTGCTGTGCTGTGCGGCTGTGAAGTGCTGCACTGTGCTGTGCTGTGTTTTGTCGTGCTGTGCTGCGCTGCTGTGCTGTGCTGTGCTGTGCTGTGCCGTGTTGTCCCGTGCTGTGTCTGCAAATGATGGGGTGGCTGCTTTCAGCGGCAAACTTCCAGCGGCTAGAAGGCGAGGTGCTTGAGGCATCATGTGGTTGGCACTGCGTGTGAACAATTCCCCTGTCCTGGCAGTCAGATTGCCAGGGGTTGGCAGCCCCCCGCTTTTCCTTCCGGGCTCCCTCAAGCGGTCCTCCCCTGCTGCCCTCCCCCTGCCAAAGGCTGGCAAGCCCCCACACTCCCTTGCACCGTTTGCTCTCGCCCTGCCTGGCCCCCGCATCGCCCCCCTCCCTTGCTGCTGCCCTCCTGCCCAAGTCCTCCTGGAAAACTCTGTCAGGCTCACTCCTGCCGCCTTCCCTGCTTCCCTGCTGTCCTCCTCCCTTTTTTCTCACCACAGAACTTCACTTGCAAGGCGCCCACCACCAGCCCTGAGAAAGTGAAGGAGCTCCTGGCCGAACCGCGTGCCAGCGCCGCTCCCAAGCCCGTGCCCACCAGCCTGCCTACCGGCCTGGGCAGCAGGGAAAGCTGAGACGGGTGGCATGCTGCCGAGCACAGCCGAGGTGCTGTGCTGCCTGTTGAGCGGTATCTGCAGAGCAGAGGCGCTGTCGTGCAGCGCTACGCAGTGGCGCCGGCGCCCATGCCTGGCGGTTGCTGGGGTGGCTAACCATGGCCGCCATTTCTGAGACGTTTCACATGCCTTCACTCGCGTATAACAGCCGGCCCTTGAACACGAATCACGGGCCTTGCATCTCTGGGGCGATGTTTTGGGCCTTGTGCCCTTCCTATAACCTTGCTCAGCGTCCTGTGGATTTGTAGCATCCCCAATACTTTGGGTGTTCGTGTCCTGTCAACGATTTAGCTACCGGAGTAATTGTGGGGTAGAAGGGGTTTTGAGCAGGGGTAGGTAGGGTAGTAAGCACCCTTACCGCCTTCGCGGCGCCTGCCTGCTCTCTGATCGTGCTGTCGGAAGTGTAGCGCTCCCCCAAAAACGCCTCCAGTGCGGAACCCTCGCTGCACCCGAAACCTTCTGCGCGCCCGACGCCCAAACAACGCGCCTTGGGCATCTCGGGCGACCATCGGCACCGATGTCCGGCGCAGAGCCTGCCGGTAGCGCGCTTGACAAGCTGAAGGGGTGGGTGGGCCTCCCCACCGGTGTTGCTGGCGGAATAAAGCCCATCCAGACTCAGAAGGCCCTTGAACGCCAGAACAGCTTCCCCGAGGTGAGTGCGATCACTTACCACCCCCGGAAGGAAACGCCGGCTTTCACGTGTTACCGCCGCCGCTTCTGCCGCCGCCCGCCTGCGCTCCCGCACTTGCACGTGCCGCCTACCTGGAACCTTGCAGTACGCATGCAACATTCCAATAACTTGTCGCTATAAAAAACCTGCGCTTTGTGTCTAGTCATGGTGTCCAGTGGCGGCGCGTTCAGGCGCTCTTGGTTGCTCCAAACCCTGGCCGCCCGCTCTTCCGACATCCAGCTTCACCGCCGCATTCGAAAGTCTTGCCCCTGCCCCTGATATCCCCGCCCGTTGCACCCACCTCCCTGCGAATCGCGCAGATCTGCTCCACCCCGAGCGAGGTGGGCATCTTTGAGGTGGCTCACAACAAGGCGCGCGGGCCGGATGGCAAGTTCAGCTGGAAGAAGGTGCGGTTGCCGTTTTATTTTATTTTATTTGTTGTGCTTGATTTGAAGAGCTTTAACTCTCTCTCTCTCCCCGAATGCTGGGTACTGGGCGGTTCTGGGTGCGGGATGCATGTTAGGGAGCTGTTTGCAGCCCGGGTGGCGGTGCTGAAGGATGGAGCAGCTGGAGCAGCTGCGGTGAACCAGCGTTTTAGGGTGCCCCTCGTGCATGCGCTATATGACAAATGCTTGCGCTGGGCCGCATCCTGCGGAGCATCTTCTGCGGTGGGGCAGGAGATGTTAGTCAGAAGCGCCTGCTCTTCGACGCTTCCCAGTCGCTCTTCTTGCCTTGCCTGGCCTGCCTCCCACCTCTGCCTGCCACGCCTGCAGTTCTTCTTCGAGGCGCCCGGCAGGCCCGACACCCCCAGGGGCGGCGCCGCCACAAATGGCGGGGCGGCCGCAGCGGCCGGCGGTTCCAGCGGCACCAGCAGCTCGCCGCAGTAAGACGTCCCAGCTGCACCCGCAGCACGCCGCAGTAAGGACTTCCAGCGGCACCCGCAGCATGCCGCAATGAGAAGGAGGGGACGGTCTGATTGCCCCAATATGTAGCCTCGTCCGCTGCAACTGGGAAGCTCCTCTTCTGCCGCCCATAGTGCTTGCGCACGCCCTGGCGGGAGTGGCTGCGGCCGCCCCCCCGGCGCCCGAAGGCCCGGGGTCCTCAGGGCGGCAAAGCGCTTGTACCACAACACTCCACAACAACCAACACGCACAACGAACCAGCTGTAGCACCAGGGCCCCACAGTACCAGCAATCCGCTGCAGCACATGGCGCTTTTCCCTCGGTTGCCTGCCCTCTCCCCCTGCCCGCTTTGTGTTCAACCACGTACGCCCTGTGGCTGCCTGCCCCGGATGCAAAGCACCCATGCATGTGCCGCTCTGGGCGCCTGCGCAGCCCCTGCCTTTTTCGCTGTCCTTCCCTATTCTGTACCCCGTTTTCTGCCCGCCCCCGCCAACATGTACATGATATGCTGTAAGCCGAGCATTGAGTGTAGGCCGAGCATTTGGTGCACTTTACAGGCAGTCAGGAGCGACTTCGGGGGGGGGGGTGGCAGTAGGAACAGGGAGGCGCAGACAAAACAGGGGACACCCTATCGCACCCTGCTGGCCAGCGCAGAACTCATGCCGCCATCGCTGACGCCTGCCCGCTCGCCGCCTGCCCTGCTGCTGCTGCCATCGTGGTCTCCCTCCCCTGCCTGCCCGCTGCTGCCACCCGGGCGCCTCAGCTGCAGCACGTTCGTGGTGCGCTGCCACCACACCCGCCCCGCCGCGCCCGCCACCGCCCCGCCGCACGCCAGCACCAGCGGCACCGACACCAGGCAGCCGCCATCGGCAAAGTTTATGAGCGTGAGCAGCGCAGCCAGGGTGTGTGCCGCGGGCGCTACCAGCGCCAGCTTCATCTGCCGTCGCTCCAGCCCGTCAAACCACAGCACCATGGCGCCTGTGAGCAGGGCGGCCATGCCCAGCGTGCACAGCGCGCCCACCGTGAAGTACGACAGCCGCGGGCAGTGCGGGTTGTAGATGGTGCCGCTGTCTAGCGAGAGCGGCAGCCAGGCCAGGAAGAAGAAGGCGGTGTGGGCGGCCCCGTGGCTGAAGCCGTAGGAGAGGGCGAGGGAGAAGCGGTCGGCGATGGTGAGCTGCGCGTCGTGCTGCTCCTGCGCCATGCGGTTCAGCACCCGCATACTCATCCTGCACCGGCGAGGGGAGCACATCGGCGGCGAGATGCGGAATCAGGAGAGGCAAGAAGGTGCAAGGAGGGGGTACCTGGGGTTGCAAGCTGCAGGCAGTTGAGGGCGAAAAGGAGCGCCTGCGCAGCGGCGGATTCCCGCCCGCCTGCCACGCTACTGCACTTCCACCCAGCTGCCTTGCCTATGAAAACGCCAGATGCCCACACGCGCCAGCTCCTGGATGAGCACTGCTACCAGGATCAGGCCGGCATAGGGCCCCGGTGAGGGAGTGAGCGGCGCCCACGCTGCAGGACAGCAAGGGCGGGGGCGAGGACGTGAGGTTTGGCGGCAGGCACGCCAAAACGGGGGGCATGCAGAGGCTTGACATGCAATACGGAAGCACATTTCATGCAGGGACAATGGTCCTCACCTCTGAATAGGGATGATACCAGGAAGAGCGTGACCAGCCAGTAGAAGGCGCTGCAAGGGAAAGGGAGCAAGGGCAAGCAACAGTGGTTGGGCTCCTGCCAGCGCCGCCACCTGCTGCACGCAGCCCCAGCGCCCGGGTGCGTGCCGAATGGCCCATACGCAATGGCACCGCCCACCTGCCCAGCGTCAGCAGCACCAGAAAGGACTTGCGCGCGATACAGGCCACAAAGGGTGCTGCCAGGGGGCCACACCCCAGCAGCAGCAGCCCAAAGAATCCCGCCAGTGCCATGATCGACGATGGGAGCGCCAAACGAAGGGCAGTGGCCAGGAGGGCTTGCAAATGAGAGTCAGCGGCCGCCTTGCTGGCAGTGCAGTCGACTGCAGTCTTCTTACCGGAGCCCTTTGTCCCGCTAACCACACCGTGTGCACTCTCGGCTCGACTGAGGGTCTGACTGCGCCACCGCTCTCACCTCACTCTCAATCATCTGCTGGTTTCGGCGCCTGCGGGCCTGGCGCCAGGCGCCATGGATGAGCCAGTAGCCATAGAGGCGAAGCACCTCCAAGAGGTGCGCCACGGAAAGTCGGGACCGCCCGCTGCCAGAGGGTCCAACCACCGTGGGGGGAGACCGGAGCGCGTTTAGGAGCTGTGCACTGGGCTGTACAGGATGATCAACGGTCCGTGAAGCGACCGTGCCGGCGGGCAGGGCAGCCGAAGTGGGGAGGAGCCAGGGGCAAGACGGCGGGGCTGTGCCGCTGGCGGGTGCCACGCCTGCGGCACTGGTCAGCCACCTTGCGCAGCCAGCCTCCCTTCCCCTTCCCACGTATCGCCTCCGCACTCCGGTGTGCAGGTGGTGCACCGGCTGACGGACCGGCGCATCGCGGTGGAGAAGGAGCTGACGGCGCTGGGCGAGGCCAAGAAGGGGGCGCAGGACATTTTCCGGCACTGCCGCGGCTTTGAGCGCGCCTACTCAATCATGCTGAACGTGGGTGCTCGGGGGCTTCAGGAGAAGAGCAGTATGCAGAGGCTTTGCACACCTTGCTGCACCCAGCGGCCAATCTTCACAGTTGGGAGCTGCATTAGCGCCGCCGCCTGCCAGCCAGCGCCCCCCCTCACCATCAGCCCTGCCCTGCTGTTTGCCCGCCTGCAGGAGGCCACCACTGCCTTTAAGATCCGTGCCGTTGTGGAGGGCACCCTGCCCGACTCGCTGCACAACATCGCCATTGAGAAGCGCTTCACCAAGTCGTATGTGCGCGAGGTGCGAGCCTGCCCAGGGCCGATTTGGAGGAAGCAAGTGGGGGAGGGTGCCGGGCGCTGCCGGGTGCTGGAACGGAGGCAGGGCCCTGAGCTGCTTGCTGATCGCTGGTGTGGTGTTGCACGTTAGCTTCCCCTCACATGATTCCCCTTGATGTGCCCCCCTCCCCCCCGCTGCTGCAGATCTGCCGCCAGGCCGACGGCTTCCAGCCGCACCTGGTCTCTCCCGAGCGCGGCATCAAGCGGCTGGTGCAGGAGGCGATGATGCTGACCAGCCCGCACGTGCACCGCTTTGTGGACGAAATCCACTTGGTGCTCATGGAGACTGTGCGGGACGCGGCCCGCCGCTCCGTGCTCACAGAGTCGGGCATCAGCGTGACCGGCAGCACAGACGGCGGCAAGGGGATGGAGTTCCTGAGGCTCAAGGGGTTTGAGAATGCGGTGATCCAGGCCGCCAACAGGGCGCTGGACGAGTGGAAGGACGAGGCGCACAAGGGTGAGTGGGCGGGTGAGGCATCGACCTCGACGGCGGGGAGCAGTGGGCGGACTGGGGAGTAGGTGGGTGCTGCACCTACAGATGGGGGGGTGCACCCGCAGCGCAGCTTGCATGCCTTTATTTGCACAGCAGACCTAGCACCTGTCCTGCACAGGTCTGCAACTGCGTGCCTGCCTGCCATCTCTGCTGGCGTCGCACTCTGCCTGCCTGCCCACCGTCGTGCTGCCGCCTCTTGCCGTGTGCCTCCGTGCAGTGGCGGAGACGATGGTGCAGATGGAGTGCAACTACGTGACTCCCTCCTTCTTCCGGGAGCTGGAGAAGGACTACCAGAGCGGGCTGGCCAGCGATGACGGGGCGCTGAACGGCGCGGTCGGGGAGGAGGACCGCATGGCGCAGCTGGCTCGTGGTGAGCAGGGGCCGCGCGAGAGGGTGGGGGAGGGGTTGGAATTGGCAGGGTTCAGGTCATGGCAGCTAGAACAGTGTATGGACAATGGTTCTGTTTATAACTGCTTTCCAACGCTGCAAGAACCTGCTCCGAGGATGCAGGGGGCTCGCACGGGTGCTGTTGTATGGCCAGGGCACAGGGTGGATGCATGCAGGCTGACCTGGCGTCACAGACGGCTGGCGCTGCAATTTGGGTGCTGGCGTCATGCCCAGCCCGGCCCTGCTGTAGCCTGCTCTTTGTTTATCTTCTTCTCTGCGCATCCCCGCGCGCTCTTTGCTCACTGCCCCGCAGGCATGCCACAGCCTCCTGGCGGCGACGATGAGTCAGATGATGAGAGCGAGGCGCCTGCGTCAGCTCGCTCTGCTATCAGCCGCGAGTCGTCGCCGCAGGTGGTGCTGGGACAGGGTTCAGAGGTCTGGGCAGGGGCAATCGGGCCCTTGAGCGCTATCCCTGATGCGGGATGCTGTGCGCAGGCGTGCTGAGGCATGAGGCGGTGACCAAGGTGCTTGCTTGGGTGCCTGCACCGTATCCCCTGCCTGTTGCTATCACACTCATGCTACCCCACTCCCTCTGCCCTGCTGCAGGGCAAGCTGCCCCAGCTGCGCGACGACCTCAAGGCTGGCTGGCTGGAGAAGCGCAGCGGCGACAGCAGCAACCTGAATGCGCTGCCACTGGACAGCTGGAAGTGGCAGCGCCGCTGGTTTGTGCTGGCCATGGAGTCGGGCTTCCTCTACTACTTCAAGAGCCCCGAGCAGATGTCCACGCCGGGCGTCTCCCCCAAGGTAGTTGCTATCTGGCCAAGGCCCCCCTGCACGCCCTGCTCGCCCACCGCTGCGCCATGCCTGCACCTCTTGCGTGCCACTGCGCTGCGTGCCGCGTGCCGCTGCCCTATGAGCTGTGATGGCAGACCACTGGGCCCAAGTTTAGCAAAACTGCCATGCTGGCGCCTCTAATACATGGACCGTCTATAGACGTCAGCCGCAGGCCGTGCAGCATCATTCTGGGTGCACGCAGCAGTCTCCTCAGCCGCCACCCCCACCCTTTGTTGCCTGCCTGCCTGCCTTGCCTCCCCACCTCTGCAGGTGACCATCAACCTTCGGGAGTGCATTGTGGAGGACTTTGACGCCGCCAGCCAGCCCAGCCAGAAGCGCAGCACGCAGAGGCTGGACAACCGGGCGGGCGGCACCGTGTCGCTGCTTCTCCGCATCTCACACAAGGTGCGTGACGATGGACGGGGCAGGGCGGGGCGGGAGAAGGCTGGATGGGGGAGAAGCAAATGTATAGCCAGGAGGCTGCATCACACAGGCAGCGAGCTCGTGTGCCGGCCTGCAAGGCCATGTGCAGGAAAACTAGCAAATGTGTGCCAGTTGCCAGCCCTGCCGCTGACTTGCCAGCTGTGCCGCTACTTCCATCGAGGCCCAGTGTTAAGTGTCAAGGCCCCAGTGCCTGCGGCCTCTCCTGTAGTGTGCCCTGCCTGCCATCCACTCGCCTGCCCCCCTCATGTGCGTATTCTCTCTGTCTGCACTGCACTTCTCCCCACGCAGAACCCCGCCATGTCTGTGGCTAAGAACCACCACCAAATCATCCTGCGGGCGGCAGACGCGGCAGACAAGTTTGAGTGGCTGGCGCGGCTGCGCAATGCCACCGACTCGCGCGGCGGTGTGGGCAAGGCACCGCCCCTCTCCGCCACCTCGCAGCAGCTGCAGCAGGGCGCGCCGGTGCGGCGGTCGAACACCGGCGGCGTTGAGCCAGCGCCGCCGCCGCCGCCGCCCGCACTGACAAACCAGGAGAAGAGGGTAAGTGGCTTCGAGTGTTGTGTGGGCTAAGGGTGTGCCTGCTCCTCATCTGTTTGGCGGCAGTAGCCTGCGAGGCGCTGCCTGGCTGCTCATGCGGCGCTCACCGGCCCTGAATGCTGTGTGCACCGCCTGCGCTGTTTGTGCGCACTGCCTCGCTTGCGCATGCACGCCTGGCAGCGCATTGTTGTGCGTGCAATGCATGATGTATCAGACAGCTGCCTGCTGGCTGCCCGCTCAGCCCCTCACTGCCTTGTTCATAACTTCCCGCGTCATGCCGTGCTGTGCTGTGTGCCGTGCAGGGCATCTTTGGGCGGGCGTTGGATAAGATGTCGGACAAGTTTGGCGGCTTTGGCGGCAGCAAGCTGGGCAGCATGACCGAGGTGGGGCGGGGCGGGGCCTGCTGTGCGCTGTGCTTGGCCTGCTGTGCATCGCGGTGGCACACCTCTCGAAGCCATATCCTGCCCCTCACCGGCTCGCTCCCTCCGTCCGCGGTGGGGCTATCGAACTACTACTGTGCATGCAAAGCATGCCGTGTGGCAAAGCTCACCACCCGCCTCCCTGCTGGTGCGGGCTTGCTCTTTGTCAACCTTCACGAGCTGTGTTGCCACTGCCACACACCCCTGCTTCTGGCACCCGTAAGCAATCTGCTGGCGCACCAGCTGCGCACCTCGATTCACCCCTGCTCTGGTGAACCCTTCGCGCCTCCCCGCCGTGCCCTGCTCCCCCAGCCCGTGCCCCTGATGCAGGCTGGCAGCATTGCCTCACATCGGCTGGTTGCACTGCTCACCACGTCCCCAGCTCCCCCCTGCACCCCAGCTGCCGCTCACCTTCCGCCTGTGCCTGGTACTGCCCTGTCCTGCAGGTGGGCAGCATCGAGGACCTGGAGATTTACTACGAGCGGCTGGGCACATTCACGGGCCTGTACGCTCGCCACATCTTCGACCGCATGTCCAAGACCGTGCCCAAGGCCATCATCCTCTGCCAGGTGAGGCAGGCCAGGTGGCGGGTTGGCAGCGGTTGTGATGCCTGCTGGCTGGCAGGTGGGGGGCAGCTGGAGTGGGAGCCACCTGAGAATGGATGCAACCGCTGCGACTGGGGAACGAGCGCTATGGCGCCATTCGCTGGGCAAGTGGCAGCGCTGGGGGCAGTGCATTGAGACGTAGCCCTGGCGTTCAGTGCTGCCTGCCCACTTACCTGGGCACTCACCTCCTGCCCACCTGCCCGCCTGGCGCCAGGTAATCCGCTCGCGTGACCGCCTGCTGGACCAGCTGTACAACTACCTGATGGGGCTGAAGCCGTATGAGATTGACGCCCTGCTGGCAGAGGACCCTACGCTTGTCAAGAGGTGCGGCTTGTGGCAGGGGCAGGCTAGAGGGTAGCTTGGGCATGGCAGGCAGTTGGGCCACGCTCGACAGCCAGGATTAACAGGGCAGACAGAAGCTTGCTGGCTTGGTAGGTCTGTCGGGATGCGGGCCTGGGCAGGTTTGGCGGGGCAAGCGGGCAAGTCACAGCTGGTTTGGGGCTGCTGGGAAGGTGGGGCTGGACGCAGTGCGTGGGCAGGGCAAGAGGCGGCGCGCAGGAGCCCTGCTGAGGGGACAGGACAGAAGCTGGGTGGCTGTGGCAGCAGGTGGGGTCGGCCACGTCGACAGGTCTTACGTTGTGCTGGCACCAAAAGCACAAGCACAGCGCAAGCACAGCCCCCGCCACCTGCCTGCCTGTTCACATGCGCCCCTGCCAGCC
>JTEE01000076.1:37493-57562 GCA_002896455.3 Chlorella sp. ArM0029B | reverse complement strand
GTCCCCCCGCCCCGCAGGCGCAACTCGGCCAAGCAGGCGGCCAAGGAGCTGTATGAGGCTCAGGAGGAGGTGAAGAAGGTGCAGGAGGTCCGGGCAGCCATGTCAGACCGTGGCGACGCCACCGCCATGGTCTCTCTGCGTGCGCTGCTGCTGGCGGGCGCGTACCCGCTCATCCCCCCAGAGATGATTCCCAAGAACGTGCAGCCGGGGTCTCTGTACGGCGCCTTCACACCCGTCACCCTGCTGCAAGGCATGGGCGACGCGGCAGGCACGGCGATGCAGCTGGGCACAGCCGCGCTCAAGGCAGGGGCTGCCAAAGTGATGGGAGCCATTGCGGGGCGCGGCAGCAGCGAGGGCAGCGAGAGCAGCGTGGGCGCGGTGACAACGGAGAACGGGGCGGCGGATGGCGGCAGCAGGCCTGGGTCTGGGGCGTCGGCCGCCATGGCGCCCTCCCCCTCCGCAGCCGCCGCGGCCTCTGCTGCAGCCAAGCCGCGCCGGCAGCCGCCGCCGCCGCCGCCCAAGATGGCTTGACCTGCGTCTGCTTGGTTCCTGTGCCCATCGGCGCGGCGCAGCCTGTTCGCGGCCGCTGGTTTTGCTGCCGACCCGTGTGTGCGCCCCCCCTGACCTGCAGCTGTACTGTTATGGGCTTGTCAATGGCTTCTGCTTGCCTGTTGTAACTTACACACAACACTCGCTGCACTGGCGGCACTCATGGGGGGCAACACAATGTTTGGGGTAATGTGACCAGTCTGACTGGTGTGGCTGCCACACACTTGGGTGCCTTCAAAAGTTGACCTGGGAACACGTTGAGGGTGGCGTTGTTGATGGGGTGGGATCCCTACGGTGCCACAGGGTGGCGCTCAGTCGAAAACAACAAGAGCGAGCGAGTAAATGCTCCGCTGTGGGAGTCGTTGTAGCAGGCGGGTGCGGCAGGCGGGTGGGCGGTGGCGAGGAGGTGGTTAGGGTGGGCAGTCGCCAGGGCGCAGCAAGACCTGAGCCACCAAGCTGGCCACTCAGACGTCCCACCAAGCGGTATTGAGAGGTTCACAGAGTCAGTTGCTTCATTGAAGGTGATCAGAAGTGATGGATGACACACCTGTGAACATTTCACGCAGCATGCCCAGCAGAGGTGAAGGTACCATCGAACCCCGTGCGTTTACCAGTCTGTGCGCGTGTCAACTTAAATAACTTGCTTTTACGGTTGTCAACAAAGCACTACCTGTTGATTTGGACTGGATACCTGTAGGGTTTCAGCACGTGCAGCTCAGCCTTCTTGGCAGCAGGAGCAGACCTCGGACCGTTCGGTATTTCGAGTGTCTGAATTAGGAGCCCGACCACGCAACCAACTGACGCAGGCTAGTTGCCGCAATTGCGGCTGCGACCCGCTGCCACGTGCCGCTACCCGCCTCCACCCGCCTCCCGCCGCCGCCACCCGCCGCCCGCTGCCACGCGCCGCTACCCGCCGCGCCGCTTTGCAAGCTGCTCACTTTTCCTGCTCTCCAAACCTGTATGTGTATTTTCAGGCCGCAGGGGCACGCCGAGATGGGGAACACGCTGTCGCATTCGGCAGATCTGACACGGCTCTTTTGGCAGCCCACCGACAGCAGCAGCACCTCGATCAACGACTTGCCCGACTGCCTGCTCAGCACCATCCTGGCGGTGGCAGGGAAAAGGTGCGTTTGTATTGTCTCTTCTCTTTCCATTGTATAGGGAAAGCCGTGCCGCCGCCGCTGGCACCGCCGCCGCTTCATAAAATCCCAGCTCCCAGCCCCACCACGCACAGCGGAGCAATCAACTGCAGACCCCTGCCCTGCCCCGCCCCTGCCGCTGCAGACCCTCGACCATGCTTGTGTGCCGGCGCTGGCGGGCCCTGTTCTGGTCCGACCCGACCCTGTGGGGCCGCCTGCGGGTGGAGGGCGGCGCCCGCGTGGCGTGGCTGCCAGCTCAGCAGCAACAGCGGTGGCTGGCAACCACATAGCACATGCTGGCACGCCTGGCCCCCCTGTCGCCCTCTGTTGAGCTCTGCAGAGGCGCCTCGCCCTGCCTTGCCCCTGCCCGCCTAGACCTGTCACGCTGCCTGGGGCTGCTGGATCCCCGCACCACAGCCTCCCTGTCATTGGAGGTCTGCGCCAAGGAGGAGCTGAAGCTGACCCAAGAGGCCGCCTTAGCCCTGTGCAGTTGCCACCAGCTGACCGGTTTGACCCTGGCAGCGGGGTGGCTGCATCACGGTGTGGGGCAGATGCTGTGCCAGCTGCGCACGCTGCGCACGCTGCGCCTGAGCTTGGCATCAGATGAAGTGCCAGAGTGCCTGCTCGACTCCCCGATGCCGCTGGGCCAGCTGACCGCCCTGGACCTCAACCTGCAGTGGCTGCCGGAAGGGCAGGGCCTGGCACAAGCGCTGGGCTGCCTTCCGGCCCTTCAAGACCTGCGCTGCCAGGTGTCGGCCAGACAGGCAGCAGCAGCAGCAGCACCGAGGCGCTGCTCTCATCACCGACCCGGCCGCAAGGCAGCAGCAGGCAGCAGCGGCAGCAGCAGCACGGCAGCAGCAGCAGCAGCAGCGAGAGCTGAACAGCCTTGCAAGCACCGTAAGCTCCCTCTCTCAGCTGACAACGCTGCAGCTGGAGCTGGCAGGCCCCCTGCCGCCCACCGCCCACATCACCCGCCTGTCCCGCCTGCGCCGCCTGTGCCTGCGGGAGGGCGTCGCGCGGCGGCCGCCACTGCAGCTGCCGCCACCTGGCGCTTTTGCCAGCCTGGCGCACTATGACGTCAGCACCTGCGCCCATCTGGTGGAGATCCACCAGCCTGGGCCGGTGCTGCAGGTGGGGGGCAATGGTGGGCCTGTCAATCAGTCAATTACATTTCAAGTCCAGGGGGAGCCAGCAAAGGTCGCATGGGGCAGGGTGGGGGGTGAGTGCATCGGAATGTGTGGGCAGCAACAGCTGCACCAAAGCAGGTTCTGCACACACTCGTGGCGCTTGATGGGATGGCCGTATGGACAGCGCCCTTGGCCCCCAACGCTCCTGCCCACCTCCTGCTTTTGCTCATGCACGTCTCCCACAACTCCCACTTTTGCCACCCCTTGCACGGCGTGCCCTCCCCCTGCTGCCTGCCTGCCCCCCGCTTCTTTTGCAGGCACCCGAGGGCAGCCTCCTGCAGCGCTGCCGCCTGAAACTGGATCATACCTCCGGCGCCCCCACCACAGCGTCTTTGTTACTGGTGGGCCTTCACGGCTTGAGCGACCTCCAGGCGCTCATCAGCAGCCTGCTGCCAGCTGCGCCCGTGGCCGAACTCACCCACCTCCACCTGGCAGGCTGCCAGCTGTCGCCACCCGGGCTGGCGCACTGCGTCCACCTGGAGAGCCTGCGCTCGCTCCGTGTGAGCTGCGCCCAGAAATCCAGAGACGCCGACCCGGCCGCGGCGTGGCCAGCGCTGTGCACGCTGCTGCAGCAGACAGGGCGGCTGGCTGAGCTGGCAATAGAGCGGTGCCAGGTGTCTGCGAAGTGCCTGTCGCTGCTGCCACCTGGCCAGCTGCGGCGCCTGGAGTTGCGGCACTGGGGCTACCCCAGAATTGAGCCGCCGCCGTTGGAGCCCGCTCACTTGGCAGGCAAGTGCTTCGGGATTGCTGATCCAGCGAGCAGGTTGGGTCGGCCGGCAATCAATCAACCAGAAATTGATTGAGCCAGTATGCACAGCGGGCAATACAGGCGGAAGGTACATTCTGTGGCTCCTCCCTCGCTTGCAGGCAATACGGCAATACAGCAGCACAGCAATATGGGCAATACAGGCCCACTGGCAGCTCGTTCCTTGCTTCGCAACCCTAGCCGCGCTTCCGGCACTTGATAACCGCAACAAAACAAACCAAGGAACTAATGCATATGCCCATGGCCTGCAGGCGTGGAAGAGCTTGTGCTTAGCGGGCACCCCGCTCCACTGGAGGGTGCCCCCGCCCTGCGCTCTCTCACTGTGGAACCCTGCGCCCGCCTTGCGCTGGCCCACGCTGACGTGGAAGACCTGCTGTGCCGAGCGCCACGCCTGCGCACGCTGCGCCTGCTGGGGCCCAATGTGCTTATGCCCCTGCCGGTGCGAGCGCACCTCGCCCTGCGCGCCCCGCAAGTGTCCATGGCCTGCGGCATGCACCGGGCGCTCGCCAGGTGGGACTCAAGATCGGGTTGGGTCATTCATGGTGGCACACGGACCATTTCACTTCATGGCATCTGCTAAGCAAATCCGCATGTGGTGCTGTCTTATGATGCATCGCTGCCAAGCTGCCTGCCTGCCCGATCATGTGCTGCGGCTGTGGCCAGTGGCAGCGGCTGCGTGTTGCTGTTCATTCTGATGCACTCACCCCCCACCCTGTCCCTTGAGACCATTGCTGGCTCCCGCCTGGACTTGATATGTAATCGTTCATTGACTGGGGCAGCGCCTGTGTCATGCCGTTTACTGATAGCACGCTGCTGCAACAGCTGGGCCCCCCTCACCCAACCACCTCTCCCACCCTCCCCCTCGTGCACACGCCCTTCTTACACCATAAGAGAGGGCTGGGAGGAAGGGGGGCCAGAGGAGAAGAGTGGCACCAACCCAAAGACGTCCCCCTCCCCCCTCACCAAAGCCCCTCCTACTCACTCAGCCCAAAAGTGGGCCTCCCCGCACTTCTTCATGCACCGCTGCAGGCTGACTGAGCAGCGTGGCCGCAGCTTCAAAATACTGATGGTAACGAGGGGGGCTGCCTCCTGCACCTGGCTGCCCGCCTTCCAGCTGCTGCCGCTGCACTTTGGATGCACCTGTGTGCACCACAGGGAGCGCCTGCCTGATGCACCTGCCTAGCTATAGGGTTAGGGTTGAGGGTTGAGGGTTGAGGGGACTAGACTAGACACTAGACTACACTAGACTAGACTAGGTTTTGGGTTGAGAGGACCCTACCTGCCCACTGCACCTGGCTGTCTGCGTTCCAGGAGCCCCTTGACACCCGCATGCGCACGACAGAGGTCCCGCTGCCAGCACCTTTCGCTTACCTGCCCCCTTTGGCCCCCTTGCCCCCTGTGGCACTCCCCTGCAGTATGGGCTGGACACGGCGGGCAAGACAACCGCTCTGTACAGATTGGGCCTGGGCAAAACGGCAATTACAAGGCCCGCGCTGGGTGCGTCATGGTGGGGGAGCACCCAGCCCAGGGAGACACACCAGCAGGCGCGCCCGCTCAGCCGCTTGGGCCATCCCACTGAGCTCGCTACCACATTGTGATCTGCCAGCTTCCCTCGGCTGCGCAAAAGTGCTGGAGGGCATGCAGAGGGGATCACGTGCACCCGCTGCATCCCCGCTGCTCTGCAGGCTTCGTTCAGGAGGGGTTGGACATCCAAAACGTCAGCTTTGTGTCCTGGGATGTGGGGGGAGGCAGGCAGGTGAGTCTCAGCTGCTGAGCGGCACCAGGTAGTTTGGCGGGCACCCGACAGCTACAATTGCCGGCCACCTGCAGCTAATGTGTGCTGGGGGTTGGTTCCTGGGGGGAGGAGGCAGAGAGGCACAGTGCCCGTTTGCATCCTCACAGTGCCTCTCCGCCTCCCATGCCCCTCTGCCTCCTGTGCACCGCCCCTTGCATTGCTTTGCTGGCCGACACAGCGAGGATCCGGGCTGCACTGCACCACTCATTCACTCAGTCAATCACACATTTGCATGCCAATTCCTGCCCCCTCCCCCGTGCCCAGTTGGACCTGCTGTACCGGCGCCTGCTGCGCTGCAAAGTCAGCGGTGCCGTGTTTGTGATCGACACCACAGACAGGTGGAGAGCGGCACAGGCCGAGGCAGAGCTTCATGCCATGCTGATCGCGGCAGAGGTGAGTGAAGAACGCGCGCCTTGCTTGATGCTGGGTACAAAGACAGTGCTGTGGTCAACATGTGTCCATTCCTTGGCTTGTGATTGGCTTGTGAGCCACATAGATCTGGCGATTCTAAGGCACCATAGCTGGGCTCTTTATGCTGCTTCCCCATAGTCCCCATGCGCGCCAGGCTGTGTATTGGTCGTCACAGACGCTGCCTCACCACGCCCATCAATGCTGCAGAACGAGCTGCGGCACACGCCCCTGCTGGTGCTGGCAAACAAGCAAGAGTTTCCGGACTCAATGGACACAGAAGAAGCTGCCAACACGCTGCGCCTGCACCGCCTGCGCGACCGAAGATGGTGGGTTGGCGCTGGCGCTGTGCAAGGCTGGCTTGCTGTGCGCCCTGCTGCTGCCGCTTGCCAGCGGGCGCAGATGCAGGTGCATTCGCGGGCGATATGGTGGGCTGAGCCTGCGCACCACTATCTCAAGGACTGGCCTAGTGTAGTCGTTACAGCTTTCCGTGTTTTCTTAGATCCCCTGAGAGGGGGGTCAATTTTTGATCCCACGGGCTGCTGCTGCAGGCACGTCCAAGGCTGCTGCATGATCACTGGCCAGGGGCTGTTTGAGGGCCTGGAATGGCTGGCAGCAGAAGCAGCGGCAGGCGGCTGCCGTGTGTGACCGGTCCCGCTCGAGCTCGGCTGCACAAACCCCACTCCACCCCACCTCTCGGGCGCTTGCATATAGCGCTTGAGGGCTGCCCGAATCAGGGGACGCCACTGCCGTGGATGTTGCCATGGAAACGTGTGTGCTACGTTGTGTTCCGATGAGTGTTACAAAATCTAGAGACACGGTGTGAAGCAGTGAGACAGTTGTTGAGTGTACAGGCGTCCTAGGTACATCGGCAGTGTTTGGAAGGGATGACAACGCGACCCCCAACCGAGGTGGCCCCTTCAGAGCACAGCGGTGGCGCACATGGCCCCAAACCACAGCACGCAACTCGCGAGGTACAGCTGCGCCGGCTTCAGATGCGCCCCATCTGCCGCTCGCTCGCTGCCGCTGCCCCGCTGCCCCGCTGCCGCCCCTGCTGGGCTTTCCCATCTGGCGAGCAGGACCAGCGGCAGCAGGCCCTGCAGGGCCAGCTGAGACCACAGGCTGACCGCCATGCACGACTCCAAGTCATCGGGCACCGGTGTGTGCCACATCTGCAGCGGCGAAATCGACACCACCGGCGCGCTGCACAGCGGCGGGGCGGAGGTGGGGCGGTACCGGTGGGGCCAAGGCAGAGCTCTGGGTGCCAGTCGGGGCAGCGATGGGGTCAGACGGCGGCATTCGTCTTGAAGTTGTCCTCAAGTCGAATCGTCTTTCAGGGGATGTGAAGAGCTGTAACGATTAGACTAGACTAGGCACTCGGGAGGCGGGGGCAGGATGGCTCAGCAGGCCATCTCAGCTCAGCTATCAATCAATCAATCAATTACGCTTCAAGTCCAGGGGGCTATGGGGCGCTGTGCAGGCAGGCGGGAGTGTGGCCAGCCGTCAGGCGCAGACCCAGGCAGCAGCAGCAGGTGTGCCGGAGAGATTGCGCGGCCAGCCGCAGAACCAGGCAGCTCTTTCAGGGGATGTGACAAGCTGTAACGACTAGACTATGCTTCGGTTCATGTGCCGGCGGCCACTCACTGTGCCAGGTTGAGCCATCTGTAGAGCGAAGCAAGCGGTACCTCTGACCCCGGCGCCTCCAGCAGCCGGTGGCACAGCCGACGCGTGCCCAGCAGCTGCGGATGTGCACGGAGCGGGGCGGGGCAGGCGGGGTGGCTGGGTGAAGTGCGTTTGAATGGTACCATCCAACCGGTGGGGGCACCCACCGTTTGCCCACCCGCACCCCACGGGGGCCCCCACCACAGACCAACCCAACCGTGGGGCAGGCCTGCCCCCCTGACTCCCTGCCTGCTGCCTGGGGTGCACAACACAGCCGGTACTAAAGGGGCTCTCTTTGTGTGTACTGCTTAAGCCCACTGCTGCTGATGGGACGTTGCCAAACCTCAGCCCGCCCGCATACTTGCACACCCAAACCGAGGCAGGCTGGTGCTGGAAAGCGTGCCTGTTGGCCTCCCCTCCCCCTGCCTGCGTGCCTGTTGGCCTCCCCTCCCCCTGCCTGCGTGCATGCACACCCGATTGAAGCATGCTGGTACCAATCCCGTAGGCAGCCCCACCCACCCGCTCACCGGGACGAGCGCCAGCAGGGGCAGGCGCATGGCATGGTAGCTGGCTGGGTGGCGAGTAAACAGTGAGTACAGCGCGGTCCATATGCCAGAGTTGTAGACGCACAGCAGCGCCAGCAGCTTCAAAGGCATGCCGGAGTGGCTGCGCAGGATGTTTGTTCCGCCGTTGAGCGCTGCAGCAGGCGGGGGGGCAGGCGGGGGGGGCGGTTGCCGTCGGGGACTTTGGCGGCATGAATGGCGGCGGGTGCAGCTCGGCTTCTGTGCTGTTTGCTGGCCGGCAGTGCAGGCGCTCCCCACTCCCAGATAGCTCACCTCCATCCAGACTGACGATGGTGCAGTGCACTGAGAACAGGGTCGTGAGCAGGCCTCGGTACTTGGCATACGTGCTGCGCCGCCGCACCGCCAGACACGCCAAGCCCTGGGCAAACACAGAGTGCAGGCTGAAGCGCAGCGCCGCCCCTGCAAGCACATTGTGGGCACAGGGAGCGGGCAGCCATGATTGGCTGTGTGCGCTGCTGCCGGCCAGCCTGGTGCAGAGCTACGGCCACGCCCCTTTGCTGGGCAGCCTGCCGGAAATGCGCAGGTGCAGTCCTTGCCAGTGCACAACCGGCGCCCAATTCTGGCGCTACACTGGCGGGCGTGCCGGCGTGCCGCCAGGCACCCACATGGTAGTCGCTCTTGCACCGCCGTCTTCAGCACCACCACGAAGAGCCACAGCACGGCCACCATTCGTAACCCTGCGACATCCACCTGCGCGGCAGCCTCGTTGGCGGCCCTGCAAGCCAGCAAAGCGGACGATTAGTTACCGGCAGTACCTGCCGGGCAATTCATTCGGCGCCTGGCTTGATTCTGCGACCTCCCAAGCAGCTGGTTCGCGCGAGACGACCCCCCGGCGGGCGACCTTGCCGACTGGCCGACGTGGTTTGGTACCACAACAACACACCTGCGGCAGCGGCCATTGCAAGCCCACAGCTTCAGCATTTCCTCAAACAAGCCCGCACGCATTCTACGCAGGCGGTGGCCTCGTCAGCTCATGCTAGGCCCGCCGCCCTCATGCTGGGCCCGCCCTTGTGCCGCCGATGCCACCCATAGCGGCTGCAGCTGGCACCACCCATGCCACGTGCCTGATGCCCATGCCTGATGCCCATGCCCCCAACTTGGTTGAACCTGCACCGTACAGCATGCCCACAAAATTGCGCAGAGGTTACTGCCTGCCCGCTGCAGGCCGCTCTGAGAGCCCAAGCACGCCGGCACGCCTGGCCTGGCCCTCACCAGCCACTCCCTGGCCTATGCAAAAGCCGCAGCTACGACCCAAGCGACTGCCAAGTGCATTCGGTTTTTATGCCTTGATATGACCAGCCAAAGAGATCCCCCAAAAATAACTCGACATAATGAAATATTTATCACACTTGGCCTTGCACATACATGAGAGGTGGGATTTGGGGTTCAAAGCAGAGGGGATGGAGGGCGGGAGTTGCTGCCTCATTTGGGAGCCCGCTCGACTTCTGGCGGTTGGGACGTGTGTACACACACACATGTGCCTCGCCTCACTGCCCCTTCTTCGCCCCCGCGTGTATCGCGCCCAAACGCTCCAGCAGCGGCGGGTGGCTGTGATGGTAGCTGCTGAAAAGCCAGTCCACATTCACCGAGCCCTGCGTACACAGAGCGGCAGGGGCAGGGCGCAGCGGCACAGCGGGCGCAGGTGTTGGAAAAGCGTTGGGTGTGCTAAGCGCCGTCGGAAATAGGTGCCGCCAGCCAGCAAATAGGTGCAGGCCAGCCCCGACAGCGTTCGGTCGGCCCCGACTCTCCGCCCCAAACATAATCAAGTCGCGCGCAAACGCAAACAATAATAATTGGTTCATCCCAGCACGCAATGATTCACCTCAATGTGCATTAATGTACATGCAGGTCATCTCGCAGCCCACCTTGTTTTCCTTGTCCAGCGCACACAGCGCGCCCGCCAGCGCCGCCCCCCTGCCCAGCTGCACGGCAAACGCGTCGGCCTGGAACTCAAACCGCCGGCTCACCACGTTGCTCACCCAGCCCAGCACCTGGGGGCGGGATGGGAGGGGTGAGGGTGAGGTGAGGTAGGAGGGCAGGGAAGAGAGGATGCAGGCGAGGTGAGGTGAGGGTGCAGGTGAGGAAAGAGCAGGGGGGTGAGGGTGCAGGGAAAGAGGGAGCCGTCGTGGTGGGAAGAGGAGGGGCAAAGTGGGTTGAGTGGGCGGTGAGGGGTGCGAGCGGCACGCACAGGCGTGCCCAGCCAGTGGACAGCCAGCAAGCACAACCGCCCCTGTCTCCCCCACGTGCTCCCCCTGGCCCCGCTATTCAGCACCCACCCGCCCATACATTCCAGCCTACGCACCCACACACCCAGCCTCGGCACTCAGCCTCGGCATCCACACACACACCCAACACCTCATCTCAGGTCTCCCTCCCCTCATCCCTCCCCTCACCTCGTCCACCGGCCCAAGCAGGTAGTTGAATAGCAGGAAGGCTCCCAGGGCGGGGCGCTCGTGGGGAGCAAACCCAAAGCTGGCAAACAGGCCCGGGGTGGAGCGCACGAGGGTGAACAGGCCCAGCTGGGCCAGCAGCACCAGCTGCTGAGAGCTCAGCAGCTTCAGCATGTGGCCCAGCTTCCTGCAGGGGGGGAGGTGGGGCAGGTTCGGAGTGGGGGGAGGAGCTGGTGGGCAGGCATGGGTGGGCAGGGCGGATGGCACGGGTGGGCAGGTGCGTGTGGGGCAGGCGTGGGTGGGCAGGCGTGGGTGGGCAAGGCGTGGGTGGGCAAGTGCGGGTGGGCAGGCGCGGGTGGCAGGCTTGGGGGGGGGTAGCCGCTGGAGGGCAGGCGCGTATGGGCAGGTGAGCGCAGGTGGGCACAAGGGCAGTGGGAAGGCCGGGGGGTGAAGCACCGCAGGTGAGGGCGGGGTTGGGCAAGGGAGGGATGGTGGTGAGCAGACGAGGGCGCAGCGTGGGGCACACGGCAGCCCCCTGCCGCATCCCAGCCTGCTCTTCTGGCTCATCAAGCTGAGTCGCCAACTAGTCACAGCACGCACAGCATGCACAGCAAGCAGCAGCATGCACAGCGTGCCTCACCAGTGGCCCAGCTCGTGCGCCAGCACAGCCACCACCTGCAGGCAGGGGGGAGGGGCGGGGTGAGCAAGAAGCTCAGCAGCCTGTGCCACCTCCGGGGCTGCGCTGCACAGCCGTACACATGCGCACACCTCACAGTTTCGACAGTTTCGACGTGAGCCATTTGGAGCTCTCATCTGACCTTGCCTAAGTACTGGACCAGCAGGGTGTTGTGCCGCACAGCCCACCCCATCTGATTGGGGCACAGCTGTGCCCCTCTCACCACTCGACTCGGGCTGTGCGCAACCCATCCACCCAAGCCCGCCCCCTCCTTTTGAGCACACAACCCTGCACTCTGCCAGCACCAGTTGAAAGGGCCCCGCCTGGCCAACAACACAGACTTTCAGTGTAGGGTTTACGGGGGGCTGCACCCACCACCCAGCTTAGCTCACCTGCTCCTCTGAGCACTGGTCCAGCAGTGTGTCGTACAGCACCACACGCTTGTTGGCGCCAAAGCCGTACTGCGCCGGGGTGGGAGGAAAGAGGGTGATGGGCGTAGGATGCGAGAGGCAGAGCGTGCCCCACACCAGCAACCTCTGCTTGCCCGGTGGCCAAACCCATGTCGCGCCGGATTGCCAGTGTCAGGGCAGGGTCAAGAAACTAAGGGAAAGCTCAGGTGCCAAGCATACGAAAGCAGGCAAATAACGTGTGTGGTGCACAGGTGCGGCACGTGCTCTTGGGCTTAAATACAATCCTCTCGTGCTGGTTGCCCAACTGACTGCTTGCCGCCGCGCCTCAACGTGCCAGCCCTGCTGCCCACCTCCCTGCCCTGGCACCCACACTCGCGCACCTGGTAGGCGTTGGAGTGTGCAGAGCGGCGGCTGCCATCAAGCACAAACAGCTTTTGGAGGGGGAAGGAGAGGGAGGCAGCCAGCGCCTCAATAGAACCCCTGCAAACGACACAAGGGGAAGGGCAGGGCAGGGGAGTGTGCGGCATTTGTGAAGATTGGTCACAAGTGGGCACGAAAAGAGGGAGGGGCGAGGCTGCCGCAGCAGTAGAGCCCTGCAGCAGATGTCATGTCGCAAGGGAGGATGGAAGGAAAGCGGAAATATATGTGGGTGATCAGGAAGTAGAGGGCCACATTTGGCGGTCCTGGCTGCCTGCCGTGCCAGCACCCGCAAAGCCTTGAGACACACCCGTCCCTTCTCTTCCCTCAAAGCCAGGAACAGCCATTTGAGAACCCACTAGAGAGCTTAGGACTGGCACATTCAAGGACCACATTGTGGGAGGGCCCGGGGGCTGCCGCTGCCAACACACTCCCCCAGCCCCCACCGCCCACCGCCCGCCCTGCACCCGCCGCCCAGCGCACCTCAGCGGCCCCTCCGGCAGGGGCGTAAATTTGTTGAACAGCGGGGCAATAAGCGTCGGGAATATAGTGATTGTGAACAGGGAGAGGACCAGCAGGAAGGCCCACAAATAGAGGCCCACCCAGGGGCCGGCACGCTGCAGGATGGCGGTGAAGCCAGCTACCATGGGGGGCATCAGAGCCAGGCCCAGAAGCACCTGAGGGAGGGAGGGAGGGAGGGAGGGACAGCAACTCGAAAAGAAACTGAGTTTTCGGATGGAGAGAGGGCTTCTTGTTTGTTCATGCCACGAAACGAATCCAACATTTCACGACAGGCGGGGCCAGGGCCAGGGAAAGGGCTGCTTGGCGGGGGCAGGAGGGCGCGAGCGTGAGGCGTGCGCACATGCATGCTGCCAGGCGTTTCAGCCGGGGGCAGCACCCAACAACAGACGCAGGCAGGGGCAGCGCCCAACAACAGACGCAGGCAGGCACCCACCGACTTCAGGGTGTCTCCAATGAAAGTTGCAGGCGTGGTTTTGTTGAAGCCGTGCCGAGCCTCCAGCACGAATGTTGAATAAGCAGACCAGGGCAGGCCCAGCAGCAGCGAGATGCCTGCCTGAATGGGGTGAGGAGTAGGCACAATTTGGAAGGCACGGGCGGGTGTGAAAATGAGGTTTCCTGAACAGGCAGCAGAACTGCGGCCCCTGGTGCAACCACCCAAGCTCTTTGCTGCCACGCACAATATGCTGCCTGAGTCGGTGCCCCTTCCTTTCGTCAGCGCAGCATCCACGTTGGTGCCTGTTATCCTCATCAGCCCAGCACCCACGCTGAAGCCTGTTATCCTCATCAGCCCATTACCCGACTCGGTGCCCCTTCCCCTCATCAGCCCAGCACCCAACTCGGTGCCTGTTCCCCTCATCAGCCCAGCACCCAAGTGGGTGCCTCTCTCCCCCTTACAAGTCCAGCACCCACCTGTAGCAGCACCCACACCACGCTTTGCAGCAGCTCGCCAGACATGCCCGCCGCCGCCAGCGCAGCACCCGCCATGCGCCATGTGGCGGGCACGAAGCCCGCCAGCAGCAGGGCGCTGCTGAGCCCAAACTCCCACAGGCCGTTCACGCGTGCGCACTGCAGCTTGGCCACATTGTACTGCCGCTTCTTCTCGAACTCGTCTTGGCTGTACAGGTGCGCCACCGCAGGCGGCGGCGACGCCACGCGTAGCGCCTGCGCAAGTGGCGGCGGCGGGGGCAGCAGTGGCGGGGGCGGCAGGTTAGTGCAAACTATAAGGCGCTGCCCTTGCTGGCGGCCGCTAGAGACTGCACCTGATCAATCAAGTGGCATCAGGAGGGCGGAGCAGGGCAGCTCACCTTGCGTTGCCTGGCATCCAGCCAAGCGTGCACGCAGAAGACCGCCAGGTTGAAGGCAACCACTGCCTGCAGCCAGGGGAAGCCGTCGGCGTCCCCCTGCACTTGAAGGCCCGACAGCAGCGTCGACAGCATTTCAGAAGCCTGCACGGGTCCTCTCTGGCACCGTCCACTGTCGAGGGTTAATGTATAAATAAATAATGAGCGATCAGAAGTTGCGGCAGCGCGGGAACACGCCTGGCCTGGACAGGGCGGGTGTGCCGCCTGGTGCGCTGTGCCCGCCTGTCGGCTCTGGCAAATGGGTTGCATTACTGAAACCTGAAGCCTGAGACGATACTGCTAACTCGTGCAGCTTACATGTACATATACAATAACAATTGACGCCGGTGAGCAGTCCATTGCATGAGAGGCACGAGAAATAGAATTGATGAGCCCGGGTGCTCAAACCCCGCCCCGACGCTTGCGCCTTGGAGCAAGTCAGGCCTGCATGCCACCAGGTACCCGCGCTGCCTCGTGCTGCTCATGCTCCGCCTGCGGCACGGCCTCCAGAGCCGCCAACTGCTCAGCCTCTGCCTGCTGCGCTGCCGCCAGCGCCTTGCACACCCGCCGGTGGCCCGCCCGCCAGTCGGCGTGCTGGCAGGCCGTCCCGCAGTAACGCACCACACGGCAGCCACCGCACCGCAGGCTGCCGGGCACCTGCTTGGCGTTCGGGCCGGTGTCCAGCCCGCCAGCCCCAGCCACGTTGGCGCAGCACAGAAAGGCGCAGCCTCGCGTGGCCGCTGCCAGAGCCTGCTGCAGCCTTGCGGCTGCTACGACCTCGGGATGCCGCCAGTGCTCCTCCAGTGCTTCTGCCAGCCGTTCAGCTGCCGGCAGCAGCCGCTCACTGAAAGCGGCCTGCAGCGCTGCCTGGGCCGTGCTGGGGTCCTCAGACAGCAGCGCTGGCGCTTGCGCCGCCTCAGCAGCCGCCTCCACCTCACCGCCAGGCAGCCATGCGGCCAGGCTGTCTCCGCCCTGCTGCTCCTGCTCTTGAGCCTCATGCCTGGCAGTCAGCTCCAGCGTCGACGCAATCTTGTGCAATCTCTCATGCATACCCTCCAGCTGCAACCACAAAGAAGAAGAACAAGTCGTTATGTGCCCATGTCAGGTTGTACGGTGGGATCGGTTGCACGTGTGCCTCCCTGCCACAACCTGCCAGCCACACTTGCCCNTCCCCCTCCCCGAGCACGGTTCCTATGGACCTACGCCCTGTCACACAGGCTCCATACCACAGACTGCCAAGGCAGGGGTGGGCCACTCACGTGCTTCGCGTACTTGCGCTCGAAGTGTTGAAGCGTGCCGGGTGGCATTTGCTCCTGCCTGGCCATGGGCCGAGCGGCGATGCACGTCGCCACAAGCTCGCCCAGCACGCCACTGCGTACCAGGGCAGCAGCAAACTGAGGCCCTACAGCTGCTGTGGCCAACAGGTCCTGCGTCAGCTGACGAGGCCTTAGCAGCGCGTGGAACCGCGTGGCTGCTGGGTCCTGCACGACAGGAGTTAGAACTCATGCGTGAGACACAGGGAGACGTATGAACTGTTGTACTGTCATGCACACGCATGCTGCACTGCTGCGCTGCAGATACACTGCAGAGATGTACAGCAGATCCGCCTCCGCACTGCGTCTCCCTCTTGACTGCACTAACCACACCCACCACCCACCTGCATCTCCCGCAGTGACGTGCGCACTGCAGCCGCCAGCACCTCAAAAGGCTCTGCTGCGCCACAAAGTGAGCCGACCAACTGCATAGCTTTGCCCATGGTAGAGGCGCCGTCATCTGCTGGATTCTAGGCGGCTCCAATCTCCTGCTCGCACCGCTGCAAAGCTGCAGTTGTGGCATGCACATGGGCTGCAGCAGCAGCTCTCAGCCACCTGCAGGCATGATGGGCGACCGATAAAATCTCACACGACGACAAGGTTGCCAGCCTGTTAAGCATGCACTCCAATAAACGAAGCTGGGCGAAGCACACGGCAGGACACACACCACGACACACAACACGGCAACAGCAACGAGAGGGGTTCGACGCACCAGGCAGCGCACTGCAGGGGCACCAGGGATGCGGCACTGCCTCACCTGGGTGCCAGGACGTGGGTCGGCCCACACTCGGTCACAAGCTGCTCAAAGCGGGCACAGACGCGAAACGTCCTGTTGAGGCAGCTCAGCGCTTCCGTCCACTCCTGCGCTGGCACCTGCCGCCCCTCCCCGCTGCCGCTGCTCTCCGCAACTGCTGCATGGACGAGGCGGCATGCCGTGCCGTGCACGTGCCGCAGCTGCTGAGCCAGGTGCTGCAACTGCTCCCCACCCAACTGTGCAGCGGTTGCAGCGTCGCTGGCAGCCACACAGAATCCGGCAGCGGCAGATATGCACCGCCTGGCCAGCTCCGGCGCCACGGCATGCCCCATGGCGGCAGCAGCGTGCGCCAGGCAGAGGGCTGCGCGTGCCGCGCTGGCGTAGCCGACTGCCCTGCTGGCCGGTGACGGCATGCTGTGCCTGCTGTGCCCATCATCTTCTGCCTCCTGCTCCAGGGGGAAGCTCAAGCTTGCCAGCTCGACTGCAAAACACATGCTGTGCACAAGCACGTCTGCCTGTTCCCCGTCCGGCGCCTGCAGCTCGTGCTGCTGCGCAGCCATGCGCGTCAGGGTCGGCAGCAGCTGCACCGCACGCCAGGCTGCATCCAGGTGTGGTGGCACTGCGGAGCCCAGTCCATTTGTGTCCCATGCCCGGTGGACTGCCTGCTTGATCAAGTTGCAGATCGAGCCACAGGCTCGGGCTGCTGCTGCACTATCAGGGTGACAACATCTGCCACTGCTTCCACCAACTTGCTGCCATTGTGCCGTGCAGCACGACCAGAAAGCCGTCTTGAAGGCTGCGGCAGCAACATCGAGTGGTAGGCCAGCTTCATGGCTGCTGCTGAGATGGAGCTTCTGGAGCCGCCAACGCCTGCCGTTGCTGCGTCATGCTGCTCGCTGCTGCTGCCGCCGAGACTGGTGCTGCTTCTGCTGCCGCCGCTTGAGCCAGGTGCAGCTGGGCCGAGGCAATGCTGCTGCAGCTGCAACCGCGCAACTGACAATTGGGGCAACAGCAGCGCTGCCAGCTGTGCTTGCTGCTGCTTTGAGGCGTCCAAGGCAGCCTGTAGCCGGCCGAACGCTGTATGGACCAAAAGAACAGCGGACAGGCGGGCAATGCAGGCGACGCCGGCAGCCTCTTGGGGGGAGGCGCCTGCAGCAGGGTTTGAGGGTAGTGTTGAGCCACGGTGTCCCACTTTGCTTGCGGAAATCAGACAGCAAATCCCAAACGGCAAGCAAGAAGCAAGCAGGCGCGTGTCCAGGGCAGGTGGGCATGCAGAAAGATGGGATGGTCATGATGACAGCATGCCTCCCAGCATGCAGGCAGGCAGGCAGGCACTGATTCTTTCGAGGAAATCAGCGCAGGGCCAAGTCCACAAGAAGGCCGGGACCCACCTGGAAGGCTGATCACAAACTCCGTTGCAATGGCGCATAGCCAGGGCAGCAGGATGGGTGGGCGGGCCACAGTGTTGGCCCACGCCTGCAGGGTCCGCTGCTGGGCGGGGTTGGACAGCAGCAGCGATGCCAGGCCCAACAGCGCGTCGGACAGCCTGCCGGCCAGGTCGATGGGAGTAACGATCCTGGTAGGTGCGTAGCCCGAAGCGCACACCTGCCGCAAATGGGGCAGCAGGTCCGCCCCGAGCCCCAGAAGTACAGCGCTGGAGCTGGCGGAGTGGCCGGCGGCGAGTGCGGGCTCGCTGCATGTGTGAAGGGCGCACGCCACAGCCACGAGCTGGAAGCTCGCAAACTGCACTCCCAGCGCGTCACTTCTGGATAGGATGCGCCTGCCCTCTGCTAGCTGGTAGGTGACCCCTTGCAAGGCGGTGCTGGCCTGGGCTCCAAACGCAGAAATCGCTTCCCCCAGCTTCAGAATCTGCCTGGCACAGAAAGTGGGGTGCAGAGGGAAGGAACACTTAGCACCCCATGCAAAGCGTGGAGCGCAGCGCGCAACAACCAGACACGTTATGCTCTGAAGTGAAGTGCTGAAAAGCATGCCTGCGGCACCGCACCCGCGAATGCCCGCCTTGGCGCTTTCATCCGCCTGCTCCCAGCCGCCGCTGCTCACGGCAGATGCTATTGCTTCTTGTAGCCGCTGTTGCACATCTAGCTGCAGCATGCGCCCAGTCTCGAGGGGGGCCCGTGAAACCATCTAGGGCGAGGCTGAGTTCCGCTAGCCCCATGCCAACAACATGGCGAGCGGGGAGCAAACAGGGTGGGGCGGCGGCAGCTGCGGCTGCGGCGATAGGCGGGAGGCAAGTTGCGTGCAGCCCGTCGGAGCGCCCCCCGCAAAGGCGGCACCTCTTCGTACTGGGAACCGCGTGCCCGCGACCGTGAGAACCAGCCGGCACCTCACTCTGCGGAGTTGCGTTGCAGAGGCCCCCGGTGGTTAGCTGCTTGGCATCGACTTTGCACGCTCGTCGGAACACGTTAGGGGAACGAGGGATAAAATCGCCGTCCACTGCGCTGCTGCGCCCGCTGCCTGCCGCTGCCGCCGCTCACTGCCACGTTCATGGGGTCGAGGCCTTACATGTCTTTGAACGGATACTGAAGACCATGGACATTGGCATGCATCGTTTCGTGCATACAGACCCAGGCACAGCATCGTGCAGCGGGCACCCAGCAGTTGTTCCGCACGGAAGAAAGGTCGCCACACTGCCCTACTTCCGTTCACTCTTCCATCCTTCCCTGTGTTGATGGTTTTGAGTGGGCACCTGCTCATCGCCCAAGCAGTGTCCGCTTGTGTCGCAACCTCCTTCCGACTCCTCCACGCACTGTCACCGGAGACGAAGGGCTGTTGCCACCTGTCAACTGGCTAGCGGTGGGAGGACACAACGGGTGCCGGCCCGCTGCCCGCCGCCCCCCACTGCCCGCTCAATCCTGCTTTGCCACCATCCGCGGCGTGCCCGTCACGGGGCTGGCTGCCCTGGGCTCCGCCGCAAGTTTGGCTTTGATCAGGAAACCGGGGGTGGAGCCTCCGCTGACGGGGCGCACACCCTGGCCCGCCACCTGTAACGGGGGCCAGAGAGGGGGCAGGGGGCAGGACGCTGTTGAACAGAAACAGTTGAGTGGGCTGACACTGCAGGATGAAGTTGGGGCAGGTGACGCAGGGTGAAGTTGGGGCAGAGATGCGCAGCTGGAAGAACGGGGAGGGGTGGCGCAGCGTGTAGGCTTCATGTCAACAACAGGTGAAGAAGAAGATCTCAGCCCGAGGGCGTGTGGTTGAGGAACCCGACAGGAAACTCAGCCAAAGGCACCAGTCAGTCAGGTACCAGCTATACCCGACAACAGGCGCCTTGGCCACTGCCGCCTGCCTGGACGGCCGGCCCAGTGCATCTCCTGCCGGCGCCACCGCACGCTGGCCCCACCTGTGCTGAGGGTGCTCCCTCAAGGAAGGCGCGCATGTGTGCGTGCACCGCCTCCGGCCTGCAGCAAGGGATCAAGGTCGGGGGTTCCGGGCTTACTCAGGGTTTCTGAACCGAAAAGGTGACAGTTGAGGCTGGCAGTGCCAGCTGGCGGGTGGCGGCTGGTGCAGGAGACTAGTGGGCACCCCCACTACCGCGCTCTGCACCAGACAGCACTTAATACCCACAAAACCGTGCCGCACCAGGGCGCGACTTGACAACGCCCCCGCAGGTGCCCCAGACCAGTTGCACCTGCCTGCCACCATCTTGCAAGCACGGCACACCTGTGGCATCTGCCCCGCCCCCTGCAAGCCCTGTACCTGCCCCTCTGCATCTACGTCTCAATCGTTTCCCCCCAGGGTGCATGCTGCCTCTGCTTTTGATTTTTCGGGCTTACAGTCTGTTTGTCCGCAAAGAAACTTGCGACACAGACCCCGCACCTGTCGTGCTCCATCCAGTGGGAGCAGTCGGGCAGGCAGACAGTGGTCAGGTTGTCAATCAACTCCTCATCGCCCTGCACGGGTGGGCATTGCCTCTCGCTATTAGCTGCGGCATTGCCCAGCACAACGGTCGCAGCTCGCAGAAACACAGCAGCAAGCTGCGTCGGAAATTAGGGGCCCGCTAGAACCCGATGGAAACTCCGCTGGAAGACCCCGCTGGAGGGCCAACCCTTCCATCCCACTTGCAAGCACGCCTCCAGTGGGTTCCAGCGACGGCCCGCTTCGCTGGAACACGCTGGAGGTTCCAGCGAGTCAAGCGT
>JTEE01000076.1:17696-36398 GCA_002896455.3 Chlorella sp. ArM0029B | reverse complement strand
CAGCGGCAGCCCCGCTGGAGTGCCCTGCCAGCGGGATTCTTGCACGTTCCATCAAGTATCCAGCGTGCCTCGCTTGATTCCAGCCAGGCGTTCCAGCGGGCCCCTAATTTCCGACGACTGTCTGGCTACTACATGAACACTTTCTGGCTACTTGCTGTCTGGCTGTCTGGCTACTTGAACACTTTGCTGGACACGCATATGTATGGGCACGCACGGCAGTGTTGGAGCTGGATGCAGGTGGGGCGGGGTGGAGGGGTCACCTGGAACATCTGTGGCAGGAAAAAGTGTTCGCTGTCGCCGTACAGCACCAGGGTGGGGGCGGTGACAGGGGTGTACTGCAGCCTGCACAGGGATCGGGCCGCGGTTGGCGAGGGTGCCGTCAGGCAGCAGGCAGCGGGTGAGGCCCGGGCCCACAGGCAAGCTCATTGGCGAGCACATGCCAGGGAGGGCAGGCGTGGCGGCGGAGCGACTGCGTTCTTGCTGCATTGTTTCATGGCACCTGTACCGGGTTTGGCAGCCACCAAGCGCTGCCTGACACCCCGGTGCAGTGCAGCGCAACATGCACGATGGTGAGCAGAAGCGGCAGCAACCAGCAGCGGCGGCAAAACAGCGGCAAGAGCCGCAGCAGCGGAGCCGGCATCGGCAGCAGCAGCAGCATCGGCAGCGACAGCAGTAGCAGCAACAGGCATCGGCAGCATCGGCAGCAGCGGCAGCAGCGCACAATGCTCAAGGGGCAGCAGCAGCAGCCGCAACGAGCAGCAGCAGCCGCGGCGGCAGCAACCAGCAGCAGCAGCACCAGCAGCCGCAGGGGAGAACATTTCATGGAAGATGGAAACATGTATTTTCTCAAGCGGCAGCTGGGGCAGGCCCTCACTTGTCCATGTCTGGGTAGTCGCGAGCCCACTTGGTCTGCTGGCGAAAAGAGGCGCGGTAGTAGTTGAGGGCCGCGGTCAGGCGGCCGGGCTTGCCAAAAGCGACCTTCAGGCGGTCCATGTTCTGCAACGATTGGCAGGGCCCACAACGATATAAATAAGCTCACAAAGACAAACTTCTACATCTCCGCCCCATGAGTCCTGCTGGCTCCGTGGACCGTGAACGTAAATTGTTGATTCATTGATTGATTGTATTGGCAGGGCGGGGCGGGCCGGGGGACGCTTGTTTACTGCCAGCCGCCAAACACATGCATGCATGCAGCGTGAAGCATGAAGCATGAAGCATATACGTGCAGCGGTGGAGTGCACGCAAACAGCTAAGCTTGCAAGTTGCTGCTGAATGCTGACTGTAAGTAGCGGCGAACCCGGGAGGCACTGGGTGCCGGTACAGTCGTGCGTGCCAAGCATGGCAGCCGCATCGGTGCCAGCAGCAGAAGCTTCCTCCAGAAGCAGAAGCAAAAGCAGGCATCATCATCATCCGCCGCAGCAGGAGCAGCGCAGCAGCAGCAGGATCACCTGCTGGGTGAAGGCGCCAGTGCGCTTGGCACCGCTCGTCTTGCCCATGTACAACCGCTCCAACTCACGAAAGTCTGTGGGGGGCAGTGCGGGCAGGCGGTTGGCGGCAACCATGTTACTACTGACGAAACAGTCAGAGCTTCGAATGTGCTGACCGTGCACTGCTGTGAGCCCGGGACCCTACTGGCAACCCCGGCCAAGGCCACCCGTCGCTGGGGCCGGGTGGGAGAGGGAGTCAGCAAACTTGAGCCAGCATGCAGTCGCATGTCTAGTTCCTAGCAGCAGCCGCCGCCGCCGCAGCAGCAGCAGCAGGAGCAGCAGCAGCAGCTGGCCGCCGGCACGCACCGGCATGGCGCAGGTACTTCTCAGCCACACCGTACTGGTAGGTCCACATGTAGGACGACCTGCAGGGCAAAGACGGGTCCGGCGAAACAATAAGCGATGGAGACGTGGCACAGCAGAACAGCGCGCCCAAGGGGCGGGAAGATGAGCGGGCACTGTGGGAAGAAGGCATGGCACGCGTGTTTAAGTTGCATTGCACCTGCCGCACGTGATCATCATAAAGCACAATCCGCATGGGAGGGGTGGTGCCGCGGCACCACGGCGCTGGTGGCCGCTTCGATGTGCTTCCCTGCCCGTCCGCCCGGTGCCAGCACTGGCGCTTCCCAGCACCAGAGCACAGCACACGCCCTGTGTCTCGCCGTGTCGGCCCACCGGCCCACCTGTTGAGCTGCTCTCCGCAGAAGCGCTCGGGATCCGTGTATGCGGCGGGGTGGGGGCTGGACAGCACCACGAGTTTGTCCACCACCTGAACGAGTAGGGTGGGGCGGGACAGGGGGTATGGGAGAGGGCGGGTAGCATGAATCGCGCAAGGGTAGGTTGAACTTCCTCGACGCATTTCTAGTGAAGTGCAGCACAAGTAACTTCGCTGAGGAATGGGGGCATGAGCTGAAGGGCAGGCACAGAGGCGCTGCAAACAACTTCCAGCACACATATTTTGGCAGCGTCCAGGCATCAAGGTCACCCGTTGCCAAGACGACAATGGGTAAGCACTACGGCTCTGCCCAGGACTTGGGGTTTGCCCACTGACCCAATTGGTTGCAACCAATCCTAGCACCCTGCCCTAAGCGAAAGCAGGCGCACCTCTGAGTGCAGCACAGCGGTGTACCAGGCAACGGCGCCGCCCCAATCGTGTGCCACCTGCAGCAGGGGTGGCGTGGTGGTGGGCTGCAGCCGGCTACCGGCCAGTGGCGGCAGCAGGGTACAGTTGGCTCTTGGCTAGCAGGCATGCAGCTGTTTGCTAGCAGGGCGTGGCCACACCTCAGCATCCTGTGCTCGCTTGCAACCAAAACCAGCTGCCGCTGGCATGTTGTAGCGCACAGCCGTCGGCGCCTGCAAGCTGAGATACATCCAAACACCCACACCCACACCCCGACTTGCCAGGATGCACTTGCGGTGCCCGCACGCCTGCACCACCGCCACCACATCGGCAGACAGCTTGTCCAGGGTGTAGCTCCGCAGGCCCTGCAGGGCAACAGTTGATAGGTCAGCCAGCAGCAGGCGCGCGCTTTATAGGGGATGAAACCCTAAACCCTTAACCCAAAAACCCTAAACCCTAAATCCCACTGTATAGATGGCCCACTGTATAGATAACCCAGACGCCCGCCCCCAAGCTGTATCCCTCAACCTCCAACTTGGATCAGGCCTCTGGACACAGGACATGCATGCCTCCTCCCACCCTCCCCCTAAACCCTAACCATAACCCTAAAACCCTAAAACCCGAAACCCTAAACCCAAACCCTATCAGTGCCCCCCACACTGCAGCATCCACCTGGGGCACGGCGCTGTCGCCAAACCCGCGCATGTCCAGCGCCGCAACCTCGTACTGGCCAGCAAACTCCTGCCTCGCGGGAAAAGAGGGCGGGAAGGGCACACAGCGGATGCTGGTGGCATGTTAATGCACATGTTGTCATCTGCTGCTTCACATCATGCGCCGCTCGCAATGTTGTGTGTTTAGACAGCGCAGGGAGCCCAGCGGCGGCCGGCAGTGCCAGCAAGGCACCTGTTTTCAAGCGCAGAAGTGAGGGGTGCATGCGGGCGGGCGTGCGGGCGGGCGGCAAGCCGGGCGGTGCACGTGCGAAGCCAGCGGACGACGCGTTTCCCTTCCCTCTGCTCTGCAGCCCTCACCTTGATTTGGTGCTCCCAGGTGGCCCATGTCTCGGGAAAGCCGTGCACAAACAGCATGAGCGGCTTGCCGCAGCCCAGCCCGTGCGTGGCGACATGCAGCCTGCAACAACTCGGAAGGCACACCAGGGAAGGCGAAAGAATGGGGCGGCCCACGGTGAGAACGAGGGGGGCCTTGGACAGGCAGGCGGCGGCCAGGCAGGCGGCGGCCAGGCGCGGCGCCTTCTCATGCATTGCATCCCACTGTGCCCCACACCCAGTGCCTGCGCCAATCCAGGCACACCCTGCATCACCCTCAGCATCCCAGGCAGCAGCAGCATTTTCATGTGCAGGTCGCCGCCCCAGCGCCAGGGGAGCTGGAGAGGCACCCTTGTGGCTCAGGCCTGTAATTGAATGAATATATGAAAGAAGCTGGGAGGCTCACTTGACGCCTCCGCTGCCCGCCACTGTGATGTGCTTCATGCCTGGCACAGGGTCGGGAAAGGCCATGCCGCTGCGGTCCACTTTACGGCAGTACCGCGCCGGGCTGTGTGGGGCAGGGGGGCAGGGGGCAGGGGAGCCGAGGGACACTCCGTGAGCAGGGGCAGTAGTCATTCAGTTGCATTTTACCGTGTCTCTTTCGGTGGACGGAGGAAGTTGAGCCGTCGGAGACTTATGCAAAGGTCATCTCAGGGCAGGAAAGGGCAGGACAGGTAGCGCAGCACAGGTGGGGGCGTGCTTACTTTGCCAGGAAGCGGCACGCGAGGCGGGCAGCGGTGCCGACGCATAGCGGGGCACCCAGCGTCATGAGGCCGCAGAATTGAAGCGACATGTTGAGTAAGCTGTGTTCGGCGGTTCAGAAAGTCCTGCAGATCAGGAAAATAGAGACGTAACAGGGCAATCAGCATCATGGGAGCTCGCCAGAGCCGCCGCCGGTGCCAGCTCAGCCGGCGGTGGGCTGGATGGCGGGCGGCGCCGACGCTGAATTCGGAAGCGCATAACACTAACTAGTAACAAGCGCGATACCGGGCTGGACGAAGGACTTTGAGTCTAACCGAAGCAGCGGCTCACCCGCGCTCTCGAGCCGCGGTCCGGAAGGCGCGCGAAGCGCAGCTAAATCAAGCACAAGCTTGGCACACCAATGCCTTGCAAGGATCTAATGGATTTGTCCTCAGGCAACGGAGCCTTCCACAGGGGAGCACCGGAGACACTCTGGCATTGCCAGGCTGGCAGGGCCGCCGGCGGGCCGTGCTCCTCTGTCCTCCTGCCTATTCGTCGAGCTGTCCATAGCCACCGCAAGGGGGCGCCACGCCTGAAGAATCGTCACATCGTACCTAGTCGATATGACCTATTCCAGTTGTTGCCCCCCCACGCTTACCGCCCAACAGCTCACCTTGCCCCGACGCATTAGCCTCTCTGTGAACGTCGCCGGCAGGTCTGCAGGCACAGGCGCAGCGTGGGCAGAACCGGGGTGGGGTTTGCAGCAAATCAGAAACGCGCATCTTGCAAATATATGGAGGACCGTGCTAGCTACAGTGCCACAGACACACAGAGATTGACAGGCTGGTGGGTGCAGGTGCTTTGGAAAGGAGGTGATGCGGCTGAAGTGCAAGGTGTGTACACCACAGTGGTGTACACCACGGTGCTGTGCTAATGCGGGGTGCGGGCGCTCTCCATGCTGTGCATAACCATCCCGTGCATCCCCATCCTGAGCATTCATGTTTACAAGCGGCCAACGGGGCCTCCGGCGGGGCAATCGACAGGAAAGGAAGAGCAAGGACGGAGGAGCAAGGGGTGCAGGGCGTGTGGCAGAGGAGGCATGCCCACAATTCGCTGCACCCGGACGGCGCACGCGCTACAGCCTATGCGCCGATTTAGGCCGGGTTGCCCGATCAACTTTAGCGGAAGTCGAAGAGTCACCAGGGCCCCTCCCTTGCACCAGACGACACGCCACGGCCTCGCATGATGGTGCCTGGGAGCCGTCTCTCGCCTTCAAGTTGGGAAGGCCTGCTTGCATCTCACGGAGCGTCGGCGACCACAGCATGCACAGCATCGGCGACCACAGCATACACAGTGTCAGTTGTGACCCCGCAGGCGTGGCTGTCGGTCGCAATCCTCACATACCCGCCATCCCCCCAGTGGTCGCTCCAGGAGTTCTTCACCTCCCTGCAGGGGGAGGGGGGCAGGCACAGGGAGACCAAGGGGCAGCATGAGCAGCGTGGGCAGCAGGGGGATGGGGGCAGGCACAGGGAAACCAAGGGGCAGCACGAGCAGCGTGGGCAGCAGGGGAGCACGGGAACGGGGCGGGAAGCGCCACGGACCTCCGCCTCCTGGCAGGTACGTGGGCAGGCAGGCAGGCAGGCAGGCAGGCAGGAGGGCAGGCAGGCAGGCAGGCGGGCGAGTGCACATCGTGCACAGCTGCGGGCCGGGGCACAGCGCAGCAAGGACTAGCAGTGCTGCCTGCATGGGGCCGCGGGCGGGCAGCCAACACAGGCAGGCAGGCAGGCATGCAGGCAGGCGCAAGGCCCAGTATACATAAGACCCGCAGCTCGCCTGCCCACGCCATCGGAATGAAGCCAACAGCAGCGGCAGCGGCAACGGCAGCAGCAGCCGTGTGCTGCCCTCTGCCACCGCTGCCGCTGGAGCAGCCGCGCACTGCCCTACTGGGTAAACCCTAAACCCTGAAGCCTTATCCTGTCAACCTCACCAGTAGTCACCCTCTGGGCCGCTGCCGTAGCCAACCAGCAGCACGTCATGGTCCAGCCCGGAAGGCCGGTACTCACACTGCAGAACAGGGCGGAGGGGGCAGGGGAGGCAGCAACATAGGTGCACGACTGCTTGCATGCCCGCCCTCCTGAACGTGTGCCTGCCAACCAGCCCTCCACCCAGCCGCCTCCGAGGCGGGAGTCCCCGCCTACCCAGCCCCACGTCTCCTCCTGATAGTTGCACCTAGCAGCGCAGGGTGCCCTGATAAGTGTGCCTGCCCTGACACATGCCACCTGGCGCTCACCCTTTCCTCCCGGTACACCCCGCTGGAGTAGAATCGGAAGGAGGGGTGGGAGGCGTCCAGGGAAATGGCCAAGGGGCCGCGGCTATACACAGCCTCCCGATGGGCTGCGTCGTCGTACCGTGGCAGGCGTGCATAGCCCTGCGAGCGGGGGATCCAGAGGCAGTGCMGGGCGGGCGGGTGGGCGGGGCAGGTGGGTAGGAAGGCAGGCAAGTGAGGAAAGGTGTGCCACAAGTGGCCATACAGGCTTGAGGTATGCAGGCTGGCCTGCTGCGTGGGTGAGCATGTGAAGTGCCCGTGTGAGGGGCGCCGGTTGCTGGCGGTGCCGGCATGCGAAATGCCCATGTAAGTGGCTCCAGTTGCTGGCGTTGCCGGTGCCACACTCTCCCCGCGTTGGCCATCATACCGGTCCTACCTGTCCCAGCGCTCTGCGGCTGCATTCCCCAGCCACATGCGCGCAGCAAAACCCCGTCCCCCTGCGTTCACTCCCCTCCTGTCCCGCAGCCCGCTCAGCTCCCTCCCCCCTGCCGGCCCAGCCCCACGCACTTTGAACATGCCGACACGCTGAGTGGAGTTGGCCTGGCAGTACGCGTCCTGCCCCTTGTACTGGTAATCCCTGGTGAGCGCAATGCCGCCGGCATCCACAATGTGACCTATGGCTGCCCTGCAGCAGAGCGGGGCAGGAGAAGTAGGAGCCCTTGAATGAGGAGAGGTGATGAGGAGGCAATGAGGAGGAAGATTGGGGTTGGCATGCCTGCTGCGGGGGCGGCTGCAGGGTACGGGTCCAGGCAAGAAAGGCTGCACTGGCCGTGGCGGGTTTGGGTTTCGACGGCTGCGCCAAGGCGACGTCAAGACACTGGCCAGCCCACAAACCCGGCGCCCACCACGCACCAGTGGTTGCCTCCATCGCAGCCTGGGACATTGGATGTGGGGGTGGGGAGGCGAGCGGGCACACACATAGGCTCAGTGAAGACAGAAAGAAAACGGACAAGGAGAACAAGAAGAAGAAGAGAAGAAGAAGAGGACGGAGAAGGTTACAGCCCGAGGGCGTGGGATTGGGGTGGGCTCACAACCATGGCTCGGCATCACAAACAAGCTTAAGGCAGAAAGCTGGCGGTGCAGGTCCACACCCCGACAGCCGGCAGGCTTGCACACGCCCTGGGCAGCGGCTGGGTGCAGCGCCAGGCTCACCTTGGGTGCCCCCGCGCAGGGGCGAACCTAGGTTGGAGCCAGGAGGACGCTCCCCTCTGGCTCGCATACCGCTCCCTCTCCCAGCCCCGCTCAGGCGCGCACCTAAGTTGGGACGTCCTCCCGGGTGCCCCCTCCCCTTCCCTCTGGCCTGTACAACGCTCCCTCTCCCAGCCCCGCGCAGGGGCGAACCCAGGCTGGAGCGCCTTCCTGGGTGACCCCTGCCCTCCCCTCCCCTCTGGCTCGCATACCATTCCCTCTCCCAGCCCCGCTCAGGCGTGCACCTAGGTTGGAGGCGGGGTCAGTTGGGATGTAGTCCCACGAACAGTCCACGATCTGCTGCTCGGAAAACGAGACGCGCTGGCCGGTGGCGCGGTGCCAAGCAGCCTCCATTGCGCCCGCGGCGCTGAAAGCCTGCGTTTGGGCAGGCAGGCGCAGGGGTGGGGGAGTTTGGAGGTTCAGTGGGTTTGCAGGGAGAGGGCTGGGAAGGGGGGCAGGCTGCAGGGGGAGCAGCCAGCCAGAGCTGCTTAAAGGTTCAATTGGCTGTGTACACAGCTGCAAATTACCATGATGCAAGCCAAGGCGCCCTTGCTCCCTCCCTCCCTCCCTCGCTCCTCCCTCCCCCAACAGCTTGCCGCCCCTGCCTTCAGCAGCAGCCTCCTCACCCAGCAGCTTCCGCAGGTTGCCTGGTCCACAGCTGACAGCTGGACACCACAACCCCTCCTCCTTCCTCCCTTCCTCCCTCCCTACCTCCCAACCCGCCCTTACTCCTCCCTCTCATGAACCCACTACCCTGCCTTGTCACCAGCAGCAGCCTCGCGCCCCTGCCTGTCACCCACTCCCCTGTCTGCCACCAGAAGCAGCCTCACTCCCCTGCCTGTCACCAGCAGCAGCCTCACTCCCCTGCCAGTCACCAGCAGCAGCCTCACTCTCCTGCCTGCCACCAGCAGCAGCCCTCACTCCCCTGCCTGCCACCAGCAGCAGCCTCGCTACCCTGCCTGTCACCAGCAGCAGCCTCACTCCCCTGCCTGCCACCAGCAGCAGGCTCACCCAGCAGCTGCCGCAGGTTGCCTGGTCCATGGGACCAATGCCATCCGTCCCGGTGCCCCGCCAGCTAATGGAGGCCGGCAGGGAGGCTGGGTCTGCCAGGGGCTCGTAAGGCAGCTCGTGCCTCCCCAACTTCCTGCCCACCCCCTGCTGCGCCTGCTGCGCCTCCTCAGCTCCCTCGGATGCCAGCTGGGCGGCGTCATGCTGCAGGCGGCGCGCCCGCTTGGGCAGCACCATCTGCACAAACTCCGCCTCGCTCCAGTCACCAAAACTGGGGAGGAAAGCGAAGGAGCAGCAGGCCAGGGTATAAGGGCCAGGGTCACAGGAGATCACTGGGGCAGGGGTGCGCCCTCTCCGCACATCAACCACGAGCACACGCACCAGCGCCCTCCTTCTGCCCCCCGTACCGCCCAATCCGCCAGCGCTCAGACCCTGCCTGCCCTCGGCCCACACCCCTGAACCCTCCACTCTGCCCATGCCGACTACCGCCCACCCTGCCGACCCTCAGCCCCTGCCGGCCCCACCGCCCACCGCCCAGGAGCATGCCGGGGGGGACCCCACACACTCACAGGTTCCTTGCCAGGAGTTGTGCATCCATGTGCATCAATCATTGCACCAATCATTGCATCAATCATTGCATCAATCATTGCACCAACCATTGCATCATTGTGCATCAATGTGCATCAATGTTGTGATGCAAGTCTCACCGGTTCATTGCCAGGGTGAAGGTGGCGTCCTTGCGCGTGTTGTGTGCCTCGACCAGTGCCTGGTTGGCGGTGAACAGGGAGGCACGGGCTCTGTACTCATCCAGGGAGCTGTGCTGGCGGGCGGCGCCGTGGGTGGAGAGGAAGGCGTCATACTGCAACAGGGAGGTACAAGTGTGGGGATGTAGGTGTGTGTGTGTGTGTGTGTGTGGATATGTGTGTGCAAAGAGGAGGGGCGGTGAGGGCATGCTGTCGAAGAAACTCAACAGAGCGGCTGCTTGGGAGATGGCAGGGGTGGCAGGCGGATGATGCAGTACAAGGCAGTGGAGCAGCGCAAATGATGCTCTGTAATGAAGATATGCCTCGTCATGTCGAAGGGGGTGGGCCCAGCAGCATGGCACCCCCAGCATGCATGCCGAAGGCAACGACAGCGTCAGAAGAACAGCTTCAGAAGGACAGAAGAACAGAGGAGCAGCTCCAGTTTCTGCATGCATGGTCATGCAGCAGCAGACAAGGGTGGAGGCAGCAACCAGGCCAGCTGTGGCGCGGGACGCACCACCACAACGAGTGCCGCTGTCGCTGTCGCAAAATATCTCTCTCAATCGCCCTGTCGCTCGCCCCATCATGCCGCCTGCCGCCGTGAACGAGTGCTGCATGCACAACCGCCCGCCCCACCACAACGAGTGCCGCCTCCACATCCCCCCACCCCATGCACCCCTAACCCTGTGCCCAACGCACCGCCAGTGCTGACTCACCCCTTTGTGCCCGCCGCAGTATCCCACCGCCGGCAGCACAGCCTCCAATCATGTCCCACCACTCCCACACCCCTTCCTTCCTTCCTTCCAGTTACACCGTGTACGTCTCAGCAGAGGCGACGGTTTCTGGTGCGGCATACAGCCGGGCATAGAGCCGCAAGACAAAGCCCTGTGCCCAACGCGCCCATTGTGGCTCACCCGCCCCTCGATCCCGCCACATACCCCGCTGCCAACAACACCGCCTGCACCTGTGTCCTCACCGCCCCACCACCCCATGCGCACGGCCCATCCCTCACTCCCCCACTCACCTCTTCGTGCCCGCCGCAGTACCCCACTGCGGGCACCCTCACATGCAGCGGCGTGCCCATCATCCCACCGCCCCGATCTCACCCAGCCCACCACCCCGTGCCCACAGTCCGTTCCTCGCTCCCCCACTCACCCCTTCGTGCCCGCCGCGATACCCCACCGCGGGCACCACCCCCGCCATGCGCATCTGACCAGCGCTGCGCTTGCCAGCTGGCGCTGCCATCGGCTTCACGCCACGGCACAGGTGGGGCGTGTCGAAGACGGAGGGGTCGGGGCGGCCGGGAATATACTCGGTGTACTCCACGACCTGGTGTGCCGACAGGGCAAACGGAGGGGGGTGCGTTAGATGGATGGAGACAGGCAGGTGAGAGCGGGTGACCCGAGACTTTTTCAAGCTTGAATTCCAGGGGGGTGGCATGGGTTCAGGTGAATGCAGTCGAGTCCATGCACGGGGCTCAGGCTTGGTGCGCCTGCGCCCCTTTATTTGAGCACCTGCTTCCAAGTGGCTACCCCAGCCAACAGCTGGGCAGTTGCCCCACCCACCCTGCTACCTCTCCTACTCATGATGCAACCACACGCCTGCTCATGCCGATCCTCCCTCAGCCTCACACCGCCCCAGCCCACACACGCGCTCACCCACTCGTCAAAGTGTGCCCCGCTCATCATCTCGTTCCCCTGCATGTGCAGCCGCAGCGGCGTGGCCGCAGCGTCGGCCGACACGTGCAGCTGGTACACAACCGTCTTGCCGGCGTGCCTGCGGGGAGAAGGGTTTTTTCATAAACAAGAGTTTGTTTTATTGCAAGCAGTTTTTGTTTTCTCAAGAGAAGAAGGGGGGCGGGTGAGAGAAGTGGTGGGAGAAGTGGTCAGAGCAGGCAAGGACAAGGTGAGGGGCAGGGTGAGAGATGTGGCAGCAGAGGTGGTAGAGAGGGGATGGCCAGAGCAGGTAGGACAGGTGAGAGAAGTGGCAGGGGTTGGGGTTGGGGCGGACCTCAAGTTTGGAGTGACAGCTGGAGTGCACAGCAGGAGTGTACAGCCGGAGTGTACAGCCGGAGTGTACAGCAGGAGTGTACAGCAAGACTGCACAGCAGGAGTGTACAGCAGGAGTGCTTCTAAGTGAGTGGGAGCGCGGGCAAGGGTCGCATGCATGCACGCCTGTCCAGCTCCTGGCCTCCTGTATTTACTCGTTTATCACCACCAAAGCGGCCTAGTCCCTGGGCGCCGCAGGCACACACTTGATCGAAGCTTCCACCCAGGCTCACTCCCTGACAACCTGGCACTGTGATGGCATGCCCAGCACACCGATCCGTGTACTGCCCACACGTGTGGGGCCCGTCCCCCTGTCCCCCCCCACAAAAGCCCCACCCCCGCAAGCTGGACACTCATTCCCGGTACTGCTTGCCCCACCTGGCGGTGTACTGCCACAGGTGGGTGGCCTGCCCCCCCTCTATCGCCGCCTCCCCCGCAAACTGCCACCCGCGGACGTCGGGCAGGGCGGTCATGAGCGAGAGGCCATCCGAGTCCCCTCCTTCCATGATCAGGCAGCTCTGCACGTCGATGCGGGGCACCAGCTCCCACGTCTTGCCCTGCCGCAGGTGGGAGAGAGGAGAGAGGGCGCAACGCATGGGGGTGGGACACGGGGCAATGGCTTGCAGGGGAAGCACGGATGAAGACAGGGGGGGGAACATGGGGTCTGAACCTGTCAACAGTGGAGAAAAACAAGCAAAAACACGGATAGGGGTGGGGGTGGGTGCGTGCCCTGCCACAGGGGGAGAGGCACCAGCTCCCACGTCTTGCCCTGCCGCAGGGAGGAAGGGAGGCGGGAGGGCACATCCATTCAAATGGCGGTGGGATAAGAGGGCTTGCCCTGCCACACAGAGAGAGAGGGGAACGCACAAGTCAGTGGGTGAGACATGTCATCCGGGACATGTCTTCTGGGTCTGCCACAGAGGGAGGGGGGCGCTCGATTGAGATGGGGGTGGGGCATGTGGTCATGCTTTGCCACAGGTGGGAAGGGAGGAGGGAAGGAAGGAGGGAGCAACGACTTCAGATGGGGGCGCGACACAAGAGGCATTTGATTTGCAGGGGAAGGACGCCTGTTAGATGGGAGTGGGGCGTGGGGCCCTGAGCCTGTCGAGAGTGGAGGACAACGAATCAAGATAGGGGTGGGAATTTACAAGGGGGTGGAACATGCGGCCTGGGCCTGTCATTGCAGAGCACAGCAAACTCAGATGGTGGGGGTTGTGTGCCACATTGCTGCGCAGCGTCCCACACGGCTAGTAGTAGTAGTAGTAGTAGTAGTAATAGTACCAAATTCTGGTTTTTGGCCCTATTTTTCTGACAAGTTAGCAACACACAGTTCAAGGCAGGGCTGCTCTGCCTACTGCACTCGCAAACCCGGGCGCCTGGCAACCAACCCCGCCTCAACACCTCCCTCTCTGGCGCGCTGCCCAGTGCCTGCCCGCCTTTCGTCCTTCCTTCCTTCCCACCCTCCCTTCTCCTTTCCATTCCTTCCCTTCCTTCCCTCCTCCCTTCCCGCCTTCCCCGCCTCCTTCCTTCCTTCCTCTCTTCCCTCCGTGTCCCTTCCCTTCTTCCTTGATCCTCCCCTCCTCTCCTCTCCTCTCCTCTCCCCTCCTTCCTCCCCTCTTCCCCAGCTCACCTTCTTGGCAATGAGCACAGTGGTCGAGTCATACGTGTCCATGCGAACCGCCTTGCCCTCCTCATCCCTGCACACACCGACGTGTGAAAGCAGGCCAGGTCAATTGGCCGGGAGCAGTCAGGCCAGGAGCAGGCAGACCAGCGGCAAACAGGCGGGGTAACAACATGTAAGGAGCGGAGCGCAGGCCGGGCAGCAGCACTTTTAAGTCAACCGCAGGTGGACAGCACAGGCGGGGGATGGAGGTACCAGCGAGGCAGCGGCAGATGAGTGGTGCGGCGGGGTGGTGGTGGGATGTGCGCATGGTGCAGCGCCCGTGCTGATTTACGAGGGTGACGCGGTGTATGGTACACGGTTTGAAGCGCAGCAGTGCGGCTGGCCGCCTGCCTGCCTGCATTACACCATGTGGTCGCTTCTAGAATACAGTGTTTACGTAATTTCACAGCAAAAGATTCACCTGTAGAAGACCACGGGGTAGCGGATGCCGTCTGGCTGGAGCTTGGCGGTGTAGGGCAGAGAAAAGGTGTAGCGCACCTGCGGCGCAGCGCAGCGGCAGGGTGGCAGGTCGCAGAGAGGCGGGAAGTGACACCCCCGGCAGGGTACAAGGACTTGGCCGGAATCGCACATTGCACTTCTGCATGCTCTCACCATGTAGCTGCCTGGGAAGCGTGGCGGCGCGGGTGCAGCAGGCTGGGTGGCGGCGACGGCGGCAGCGGTGGCCTCAGCAGCTGCTTGCACAAGGGCAGTTGTGGCACTGGGCCGAGCGGCTTGCGCGCCCATGAGAAAGGCCAGCATCGCCAGCGGCGCTACGAGTCTTGCGGCCAACATTGCGAGGGCGCGGTGGGAGTCGCGAAGAGACCACCCTTGTTGCGAAGGCGAGTGGTTTTGCTCCGGCGGCAGCTGCAGCGACCTGCCAGGCGAACTCTGCAGGTGCCAGATTGTCTGGGCAGTGTCGGAGGCGCCTGCAATTCAAGCGCAGAGGCACATCTGCCAGGCTGGCGCCGCTGCCGCTGCTGCCGCTGCTGTGGCAGCTGCTCTGCCAAACTCAGACAATGGCTGGTAGCGGCGCTCTTATATGTGTTATCCCTCGTTGTCTACTGGTGGGTGGTACCAGCCAAATACACAGCGAGCAATTGCATGGATTGAGCCCTCTCGAGGCTTGGCATAGCAGCTGCTGCTTGCTGGCTAGGAAACCCAGGACAAGGTGTGCTACACAAGTGGCAGCCGGTGGCTGAGCAACGAGGTGATGGCCAGCCTTGCAACAGTGGATTCGAGGAACCATATTCTCAAGTGCCTGCGTGATATCAGCTCAAATGTGCTTGCGACCCGAGCTCTGGGGCGTGTGAGCCCAGCGTGCCCCTTGCACTGTCGGCGCCCACAAACCAGCGGGGCTGCAGAAGCTGCACACTTCTACCTGAAAGCCATAGTGTGTAGGAACCTAGCAGACGACGCTTGTGACGCTGCCTGTCGCTTAGATTACCTGACGGCCGTGTCCCAGCTGCCTGAAATGTGTGGCAGCGGTGCGCTCATGGCGGTGGAGGGCGGGGAGGGTGCAGGAAGGTGCAGGACGCTTAGCCAGAGTTAAGCGCACTGGTGTGTCGGCAATTCTTCCCTGGATAGCATGGCGTGCTACCCTGGTGATTTGAGCAGATCCACGGTGGTTGACCGAAGTGTTTCAAAGCTTGTGGCTGGCTTCAGTTTCACATGTGCAAGCTGCAGCGGATCGTTTCACATCCAAACTGCACCGCGTCCCGTGTCCCACTTCTCAGCAGCCTACCTATTGATGCGAAAATCTCTCTCCTGCTGCCAGCGCAGCTGCTTGGTTGTACAGCCCAGAACCGACCGCATGCTGTGCTTGAAGCGGCAGGCACAGCGCTTGGTGCCTCTGTTGGTGCGCCTCTTCGTGGGCTGATGGAGCGGTATAAGAGTGAGGCACGGCACGAGTGCTCTGGGACACTGTTAAAGGAGCTATTGGGAGGTGGGCCACAGTAAGAGGAGGAGGAGGCGGAGGAGGAGGGGTAGCAGCCCAGAGGCGAGGAGGGGCAGAGGGCGGAACTGCAGGGAGGACCTGCGAAGGAAGAACGAAAACTGCATGCACTGCAGCTCAGGGTTATTGTCCATTATGTTCCAATAAGGAGGAAATGTTTGCTGTGTAATGCACGTACCCGCGGGGCTGCTCTGCACGCATAGCAGCCACGGTACTTACCTTCTTGAGCAGCATCGGCCAGCTGGAGGAGAGCCCACTACATAGATGGGGTCGTAGGCGGGGTTTGCGTGCTGTGCAGGCTTGTACCTGTGCATGCCAGTCCGTATTGTGATGGTGGCAAAGCTGGGCATGCGTGTGGTGAACCAAATTAGTTGCTCTGCTAGCGACAGGGAAGTGTGCTTACGCCAGCAGGAGAGGGGCACGCAGTCCGGGGCGGGGCCCCACCCTCCCTCCATCTGACCAGCGTCGTGCAAAATGAAACTGATGCTAAGTGATGGGATGGGTGCGCGCAAGCTCGCCATCTAAAAGGGGCTAAGATGCGATGCATCGTTGCGCAGCAGCGGCAGCAGCCGGCGCCATGTGGCTGCCTCGCTGGCGGTGGTCCCCTGCTCAAGCCAAGCGGCTGTTCGGCTGCTAGGTGCAGCGTGGCGCCTAGCGGCACCAMAGGGCCCCAGGAGATGCGCTGCTGACAGGCTTGGAGCATGGGCACGAGAGCAGGCGGCGCCATGGAGGCCGTGGAGGTCCACTTGCATGCAGCGGAACTTTACAGCATCGGAGCGGTCCTCGCAACGAGGGTCAGTGACGGCGCTGCAGCCAACCAGGCTGCTTCGAGTTTTTGTAGCCGCCGAGCTTACCTCTCCTGTGTTGTTTGCAGGCCCCACTCGTACTGCGTCGCAACCTCTCCTACCTGGACCGCTCCAGCCAGCGCTGCGGGCAAGGGTGCGCCGCCACAACTGGCTCCTGCCCGCTGCCGTTGCTGCCAAGCAAGTGCGTACTGCTGCTTCCGCTGCTGCTGAAGCGTCCCTTGGTTATGATGTGTGGTGTGCAGGCATGGGGCCCCCATGCTGGAGTTGCAGCTGGATGTGGCAGGCCCAGGAGCAGCAGCACATGGCGCTGCGTGTGCCGCGCCCGTCGCCGGTACAGCGAACGACCTGGGCAGCGGCAGCGGCGGCAGCACTGCTCACGACATCCTCATAGCAGCGGTGTGCGTGGAGATTAAGCCTGGAGGAGAGCAGGTGTGTTGACTGTATGTGCCTCAGCACTGTCTGCAGTCTGCTTGAAGCACCTCCCAAGCAGCAGGCAGGCTGGAGTGGGAATCGCTCGCCGCCGCTGCGTGCATGCTGAGCTGTCGCAAATCCTTGGCTCTATACCCCCAATCGACTGGCACACTCCGTGCCCGGTGGGGCTGGCGACCTAATCATGGGATCTTCCCAGGTGTGACCTCAATGTGTATGTCACGAGAGGCACTGTGTGTGTGTGTGTGTATTGAGAGGCCTGCTTAGTGCCCCATACCCTCCCCCTGCAGGCATTTGTGCCTTTGTCTGCCCGCGTGCTGCCCCTGCCGCAAGCGCCTGCGGGGCCGCTGGCTGTGCTTCTGCCGCTAGAGGGCACCCCGGGGCCCAGCGGGCGCCCTGCCGTCACATCTGGGCTCTCAGTGGTGCTCATTCATCAGCGCAGCAGCCATGGAGCGTCCCTGGTCAGCCTGGCTTCTTGGAAGCGCAGCAGGAGCAGCTGGCGGCAGGCAGCCGCTGGCGCAGGGGGCAAGCCGCTAGCACTCAGCATCACTGCCAGCTCAGCATTCCAGCACCTGGTTGCCAGCGGGGCGCAAGTGGGCTACAGCATCCTCCCTTTAGATGACCTGCTAGCAGGGGCAGGCCTGAGCAATGGCGGCACGCAGCAGCAGGGGGCGCAGCAGCAGGGGGCGCTGTGGCGTGTGGAGGGTGTGCTTAGCACACATCTGCCGGCGGCGGCGGGCAGCGGCGGCAGCGGCAGCGAGGATGCGGCCAGTATCCCGGCCATCCCTGTGCCCTGGATCCAGTTCAGGCAGGAGCAGAAGGGGGAGGGGAAGGGGGCGGGCGACGGTGGGCAAAGCTGCACCAGGGACAGCAGGCCGGCACAGTTTCTGTACATGCTGCGCCTCGCTGGCACTGGCAACAGCGGCGGCAGCGCAGGCGGCGAGGAGCAGCAGCAACGGCAGCAGCAGGGCCGTAAGCAGGGGCAAGGGGCAGGCAGCGCGTTGGCAGGCAGCAAACGCAAGGCAGACGCGGTGCTGGGGCAGGACGCTGCTGCGCCTGGCGCCGCCGCCGCCGCCGCCCCGCAGCAGGCGCAGCAGGGGCAGCAGCAGCGGCAGGTGCAGCGGCAGGTGACATTCTACTTTAGCAGCTTCAGCGGCAGCCGCACCGCGAGCGCCCAGCTGGCTGGGTTCGCCTGCCCCCACACCTCCTGTCGCACCCTGCGCTGCCACAGCTACGCCGGGCTGCAGCAGCACATGTGGGCCACACACAGCTACCACAGCTACTACTTTTCTGACGTCATGCCAGACGGCGGGCTGGAAGTGTACCTGCGCTGCAAGCCAGGTGGGCGGGTGGAGCCCTGGGTGGGGTGCCTGGCCTGCTCAGCTTGCGGCAGCCGTGGGTGGGGTGCCTGGCCTGCTCAGCTTGCGGCAGCCGTGGGTGGGGTGCCTGGCCTGCTCAGCTTGCTGCTGCCCAGCTCCGGTGGCACATCTGGAGAATCCGTGTCTCTGCCCCTCTGTCGGCTCGCTCCCTCCGTCCTCGGTGGGGCTGTGGGGCTGTCTGGGTTGCCTCGTTTGCTGGTCAGGGCGGGACGGGGAAGGCCGGCGGCATGGGCGGGCGTGGCTGAGGCGGGGTGGCCAGGTGCCCATGCAGAGGGCTGTCGGGGTGGGCAGGACGGTGGGGTGCGGTGCGGGGTGGCAGAGCCAAACAGCACCCTGCCTCGCATGCAAAGCCGCCTGTGGAACCCTGGCCTGGCGCGCTGTTCCTGCTGCCTCTCCCTTGGAGGGTGTGTGTGCCGGCCTAGTGGCGATGATTTTGTAGACACCACAGCCAACTCCCTGCCCCTGCCGCCCTCCCTGCTGTGCTCTTGTGCAGCCTGGTGCGACACACAAGGCGGCTTCCTGCCCCGCCAGCTCAAGTCCACACTGGCCGGCCACCCGCTGTCCAACTGGCTGGTCAAAACCCCCACACTGCAGCCGTTTATGTATCAATGCCTGCGGGGGCAGCGGCGCCTGCGCCAGGCTGGCGCCTGGGGGCTGACACCCCGGGATGAGGAGGAGGAAGCTGTGGAGGCACAGCTGGCAGGCGAGGGGGCAGAGGAAGAGGAGGAGGCAGCACCCAGCGGCAGCGTGCCCATCAGCAGCAGCATGGCAGCGACCACGGTGACCGCAGCGGGCGGCAGCGGTGGCGTCGGGGTCAGCGCGGGCGCCGC
>JTEE01000076.1:7241-17566 GCA_002896455.3 Chlorella sp. ArM0029B | reverse complement strand
GTCCGCGGGGCGGGCGCAAGCAGGCGGCGGCGCATGTGCGGCGGCAGGGCAAGGGGCTGGCGGTGCTCAACCACAACGGGCGTCCCAAGTACTACCACAGCCACACGTGTATTGCCATGACACATGAGGAGCTGATGGGAGGCGATGGCGCCGTGGATTCGGACAGTGAGGGAGAGCTGCAGGAGTGGAAGGTGAGAGGGGGGGTGTCAATGGAGTGGTGGTGTTGGTGTGGGTGGGATGGCCGGCGAGGGACGACGCTTAGTTGTGGGCGGGACTGTAGCAATGTTTGGGCTACGTGGATGCTGCCAGCAGCGGCACGTCTGGGCCTGCCGCGGGACGACGGTTTGTAGTGGGCGGCAGTGCAGCAAGTTGTGCTACGTGGGTGCTGCCGGCAGCGGCATGCCTGGGCCTGGGCGGTGGCGGCCTGTGTTATTCTCTCGTCGCTTTCAAAGTGCCGGCATGCCGACGTGAGTAGCAGCAACGCGTCGGCCAGCTGCCTGCCCCTGGCTGCCTGCGCCCTGCTGCCTGTCACCTCACTGCCCTTCCCCCTGCCCCTGTGCCCTGCTCTCATCACCCCCTGCCCCTCCCCCCCCTTGTGCCTGCAGCGTGACTGCCAAGAGCGTCTGGCCGAGAGCCGTGAGCTGTGCGCCGAGGAGCGGCAGTTCATGTTTGAGTGGAACCTGTGGGTGCACCTGCACCCCATCCATGCCGACATTGACCTCCCCACTGCTGTGGCCGCCTTCTCTGCGGCCCATGCCGACCGCTTGGCCCGTGACACCCCCTTCCGCCACTGCCTCACCGCCTACCTGCTCAATCTGTGGCGCTTTCGCCTGCTCACGCCGCAGCAGCTGCACGAGCTGACGGCGGGGCTGCCCACCTTGGCACCGCAGCCCGCAGCAGAGGCAGCACCAGCAGCAGAAGCAGCGGCAACATGACTATGGCAGCTTGTGCTGCAGTATTTGACTTCGATTCTCAAAACATGCATGCTTGCCTCCCCGTCACGCCATATATTTGACTGCCTTGACCGCTGACCACCTCATAATCCTGGCTCGTGACGCCTCGTATTTAAGCACAGCTTGATTTCAACAGGGGCCAAGTAAAGTTTGAGCAAGGTGGCCAAGTGGCAGATATGTGAAGAAGATCGATAGAAGAACGAGAGCGAAATCAAGCAGTCATATTATGTAAAGAGCATCAAGAACAAGATAGAAGAAGGGAAGACATAAGGGATTCAATCGTTCGGGAAAATGGATGCACAGCTGAGTTGGCTGTCCAGTGCAGCTTGCTGGGCGGGCCGGCTGCCAATCTCCGGCTCAGGGGCGCACCGCGCCTTTCGGCGGCGGGATGCCTGACGTGAATTTGGCTGGCCTGGGCGCCCGCTTGGTAGGCTCGTAGTCACAGGGCACCGGGCGGTATTGCCTGCAGTGGAGGGTAATGAGCAGGGCCAGCGTCACGAGTGCGCATCATGCCAGCACGGTTAGGCCATGAGGGAGTGCTCAGTCCCATGAGAGTGCTCAGTCCCAACAGCAGCAGGCACTTGGAGCCAGCCCTGCCCCCCGTTGCCCTCAGCAACTCACAGCGCAATCACGCCCCACTTCAGGTCGGCCAGCTTCTCAAAAGCCCAGACGGAAAGGTCAAAGTGGTCGGTGTCGCCTGCAGGGGAGCAGATGCGTGGGGGGAGGTGGGTGGGCAAGTTAGCGGGCGCAGCATGCAGGCTGCTGACACTGTTTGCCGAGCGCGCTGCCAGCACTTCGCATCTGGGGAGTGGGCACTCACCGCAGCACCAGCGCTTGTTGGAGTAGTAGTTGCCTGCGGGTCAGTTGGGGGGCGTGTGGCGTGTGGCGGGTCAGTGGGCGTGCAACTGCTTGGCAGTTACAGTGCTGCATGCATGCAGTAAGAGCACAGCGCAGAGAGAGCAGGCCTGGCACTCACCAGGGTAGCTGCAGGGGCAGGAGTCCTGCAGAGCGGAATTGGAGCAGCAGGAAGGGGAGGGTGAGGCGCAAGGTGGTGCAGGCACACACAACCGGGGGACAGCTAGTGCTGAGTGTGGAGAAGGTGGGCAAGCCAGGTGGCTGTGCAGGCCAGTTTGCGCAGTGAATATGCAGCACCCAACAAGCGGCACACATGGCAAAGTGGGTGGCCACGCAGGCACGACTGTGCACATTTCCACCATGTCTGTCCATCCCCTGCCGCCTGCCCGACAACCCAACCGCACCCACGCACCACGATGGTGATGACCACACTGGCGTCGGGGTCGTAGCAGACGCTGCTGCGGTCCAGGGCTGCACCATAGCCGTCTGTGAACACGCGGGGGTCACAGCGCACCTCGTAGCAGCGCCTGGCAGGGAGGGGGCGGGGAGGGCAGAGAATTTGGTAAGGTGCCCACATCGGGACAGACACTGGGTGCTGACCGCCTGGCCTGGTGTTAGTGGAACCTGTCCGAACAGTGTTCGCCGGACCACTGGACCGCTTCGCCACTCACCCGCAGGAACCAATGAACTCGGGGTTCAGGTCGTCCATAGCACCCGTGTCCCAGCCTGCACGGGGGAGGCCAGCGCCAGGGCAGTGGCAGGGCACAGGCACAGGCGGTGAGCTTCAGAGCGCACGCCGTGCCTGACAAAGACCTGCAGGCTTGACTGTTAGCTTTTGCCTGTCGGGAAGACAAGCACCAGACATAAGTTGGTGCAGCCCGCAGCACCCGGCAGGCCACGCGCCCGGCAGGCCACGCGCCTACTACCACGGGCCCAAACTTGCGCACCTGTGCCGATGTCAGGCCAGATATACTTGTGCGTGCAGCTGCCGTCGTGGATGGTCCAGATGTCTCCAGGGGCGCTGTAGTGTGTCGCCCTTCCAAGGCGCCAGTCGACCACGGCGGCAGCTGGCGCAACGCCGGCGGCGGCTCCCAGCGCCAGCATTGCCAGCGCCAGGCGCGTCACGGCGGTCACCATTCGCGGCATCAGTGGGCGGCGGTGGGGCGCAGCTGTCGCGGTGCTGAGGCACAACCGTCTCGGCACAACCGACAGCGGTCGAAGTTCGAGAGCAGCCCCTGCGTCCCCCGTGCGGCACAGCAGACGTGAAGTTCAATCCTGGGCCAGAATTGGAGTCACGAATGAGCGGAAATGCACCAGCGGGCTGGTCTTGAACCCGCCGGGACGTGATGCGCATGCGATGGGTGGGCATGCCGACAGCGGCTCTTTCCGGTGTTCTGCATTCCATCGCCCATCATCATACGCAGCGCAGAAGGGACAGCAGGCGCCAGAAAATTTCCTCGGCCCTGAATTCGGCGGCAGCGGGCAGCCATGCTGCGCCGCAATGCTCGAGAGAGGAAGGAGTATTTGTATCGCAAGAGCCTGGAGGGCAAGGAGCTGGAGCTCTATGAGAAGAAGCGCAAAATCCGGATTGCGCTTGAAGGCGAGCGGGGGCGCACGCTGGGGAACGGGGTGGCGGATTGAACCAACATGCATGCAGCGAGCGCCCGAGCACACATGCACCACCGCATGCCGCCGCCGCCGCCGCCGCTGCCGCCCCCATTGCACCTTGCTGCCGCCGCCTGCTCGCCCAGCCAGGCCCTGGTCATTCCCACACCGATGCTGTCCATGCACACCTTGCCACCGTTTAATGGAGCACCTGCTGCCTGCTAGGGAGTGCGTTGCACAGTACCGCTGCCGCCGCTGCCGCCGCCGCCACCCGCAAACGTACCGCCTCTCCCGCCCACTGCACCGCCCCCTGTGCAGAGGGCAAGCCCATCCCCACAGAGCTGCGGCGGGAGGAGGCAGACCTGCGGCGGCAGGTGGACCTGGAGGACGACAACACGGCTGTAGTGCGCACCCACATCGACGACGAGTATGCGCACGCGGGGGAGCGGGACCCCAAGATCCTCATCACCACCTCACGCGACCCCTCCTCCCGCCTCGTCCAATTTGCCAAGGAGGTCAAGCTGCTCTTCCCCAACTCACAGCGCATCAACCGAGGCAGCATGGTGGGTCGGGGCGGGCGGGCAGGCGCGTGTTGCGGGCGCGCGGGGGCAGGCACAGTGTGCGGTTTACTGGGCAGGCACGTGTGCGGTGCGTGTCTCCAGTGCTCGTTTGGCTGCTTGCCGGCCTGCCCACCTGGCTGCCCGCCACTGTACGCGCCTGCCCGCCTCCTCCCCTGCTCACTCCTCTCTTGCCCCCCTCGCTTTCCTCCCTCCCCCCCAAACAGGTGGTGGGCGAGCTTGTTGAGTCGTGCCGGTCCCACGACTACACCGACCTGGTGATGGTGCACGAGCACCGGGGGGAGCCGGATGGCATGGTGGTCTGCCACCTCCCCTACGGCCCCACCGCCTACTTTGGCATCTACAACGCGGTGCTGCGGCATGACATCGGCGACAAGAAGCAGGTTGGTGGTGGGGGAGAGGGGAGGGGAGGGGGGAGGGCGCACAAGGTGTGAGGCGGGGAAGGGTGGTGGAGAGCACGGAGGTGGAGGCTGTGGCCGGACCCACACAGGTATGGCAGAGGGGGGCAGGCGCCACGGGGCGTGAAGCGGGAATGCTGGAAGAGTGGCCGGCACGGAGGTGTGCCACTGTGGCCCTTGCTCCATTCGCTCTACACATGTACTCTCATGTCCCCTTTGGTTCCGGCCGCCCTTCCCCACTTTTCACTTCCCCACTTTACAAAGTCGGCCGGCACACAATACCCACCACCCTCTGCCTCTGCTTCTTTCCTCTCCCTGCCTCCCCCCCAGGTGGGCACCGTGTCGGAGGCCTACCCGCACCTCATCTTTGAGCGCTTCACCTCCAAGCTGGGCACCCGGGTGGCAAACATCCTGAAATACATGTTCCCCTCGCCCAAGCACGACGCCAAGCGGGTCATCACATTTGCCAACCAGGTGCGGCAGGGGACGGCCTGCAACACAATGTGTGCGTTTGTCGGTCTTGGTGGGACGGAGGCAGGAGCGCAGATGTGTGCAGCTTGCAGCAGCAGGGAGTGTTTGTGGCAGAAGTCGGGCCGCTGTGTGGTGGGACGGGGGCAGGAGGTGCATGGGATGGGCAGCAACGGGCGGGCACCCTGGCGGGGGGGGGAGGGAGCGAAGCTGCTCTGCTGCTGCGTCCCCATGCAGTGCTGCCAAGCGCCATCCACGCGCTGTGCTGTGCTGTGCTCCCCATGTCGCACACCCTGCCCCCGTCGTGGTTTCACACCCAATGGGCCTCAGTGCACCTCTCCTGCTAGGTGCACCTGTCCTTGCCCAGCCTTTGGTCCCCTGCCTGCCCGCCCCAACCCGCTGCTGCCAACTGGCACACGCCCGACCTCGCCTCTGCGCCGCCTGTGACCCTTTGGTCGAGCTTCCTGACCCCACGCATGTCATCTTACCTATCGAGCCCTGCCCTGCCGCCCTTCACCCAACCCCGCCCCGCCCCCTGCAGTCCGACTACATCTCCTTCCGCCACCACACCTACGAGATGCCCAAGGGCGCCAACAGCATCGCCCTCAAAGAGTGCGGCCCGCGCTTCGAAATGAAGGTCTACCAGGTGAAAGGGGGTGGGGGGCGGGCGTGTGAAGTGGTGAAGTTGGCGATGCCATGTTCAGTGGTGAAGATTGGGCAGTTCCTCTGTCCTCTGTCTGCTGTTTGGGCCGCCTGCTCCTGATAGGGGTATACAGTGGGGAAGTTGGTGACGCCATGATTGGTCAGTTTCTCTATCCTCTGTTGTATGTGGTGGCCGCCTGCTGCGGAAAGCGTTGTACAGTGGGGAGGTTGGTGATGCCAAGTGTGGGTAGTTCCGCCCACCATCTCATGTGGGGGCCGCCTGCTGCTGACAGCGTTGTACAGGGGGGAAGTTGGTGATGCCAAGTGTGGGTAGTTCCTCTGCCATGAAGGGGGAAGCCTGGTGCTGACGGGCTGACGGGCGGGCGGCGGGTCAGCAGGCTGTGCCCCTCTGCCTCTGCGCTGCBGCCTGCCCGCCTTCCCTGCGCTGCCCCGCACACTACTGACACTCTCCCACCTGGTYACCCCTGCCTCGCACCCTGCCTCGCACCTGCTTGGCCTTGCCATCCAATGCCAAGTTTTGGTCCCTAGGCTGCCCGCCACCCTGACCCATTCCCCATGCTGACCCACCTCCCCACCCTGCCTGCCTGCCTGCCGCACGTCAGGCTGTGCTCTTCATTCTAGTGTGGGTCTCAATGCTTCCCGCAACCTGCCTGTACCCCACCCTGACCCACCTGCCGCTCACCCTCCCTGCCTGCCCGCCTCCCTCCCTCCCTCCCTCCCTCCCCATCCCCCGCCATGCCTTTTTCCCAMATCAGATCAAGCTGGGCACGCTGGACCAGGCGCACGCRGAAAACGAGTTTGTGCTGCGCAGCTACGTGAACAGCGCCAAGCGCAGCAAGCTGGCAACAGCAGAGGAGGAGGAGGCGGCGTAGAGTGGCTCGAATTGACAGCGGTTGAGTGGAGCACAGCACGTGCTGGCGCCCGGGCGGTCAGGGGTCCGCCTTTTCTGGGGACGCCCCATGCACCGGCCTGCCAGCCCGCCAGCCTCTGCTTGCGTGCTGCTTGCCCACTCGCAGCTTCCTGTTGTGTGTTCTTTCAGTCCYTCCAATCTCTTTTATTGCTCCCCTCCCGCTTCCCGCTCTTTCCCGCTTCACCCCTCCGGCTTCACGCTGCTGCTGCCCCTAACCTGTATGCCTTCTCTGACCCCTCATGTACCAATTCCTTACTTGACTGAATCAGCTCATGCTGCAGCTTCTCCCTCGCCCCGTGGCCTTTGTGTAACGAGGTACACACTTTCAAAATGGCATCTCTGCATCTCTGCATCGATGTGGGCGAGTGAAAACAGAGATGGTGGAGCAGGGGCAAGCTGTGACTACACTCTGCCACCTGCCGTCTGCGCAGCTTGCTGTTTGTCTGCGCAGCTGYCCTGAGGATGTGCCTGCATGTCACGGCACGAGGCAGCGTGCCTGCGCATTGAGGAGGCCAGTGTAAGATGTCTCCAAAGGATGGGCCAGCAGCGCTAACCAACACCTTGCGGCAGCCCACCGCCACCTTTCCACCCCACCGCTCGCCAACCTTGGACATGCCGTTGTGCTCCCGTCCTCTTTCCTGGTATGTGAGCAGGACAGAGTCGTGACTCCGCTCTGACTCCAGAGCTTCCTGCTGCTGCTCGCTAACTCTGCACGCCCCCCTCGCTAGCGCTGCTGCCGTCGCCGCCGTGTATCATTGCATGCCGCCAGTGGCCCGCCCGCCCGTCCGGCCCACAATATCGCGGCACATGCATCCTGCCACTTATGCTGTGATGCAGGGCAACGACAAAGACAAATGGCTGCGAATGCAATGCGGCTGTGACAGCACAACGGTGCGCGGGGTTGGCCCTGCGCTGGCGGCACATGCTGGCACCAGCTTGGCTGCATGGGTGCTCCCCATGCCCCTTATGCCGCCTCTGTGCACTTTCCATGACGAGGTAGGCGCTTGATTTGCAATCTAAGGCGCAAATTGGAGCGCCAAAGGCCCCGGCGCGGCGTTCTGTGCCGGGTGGGGCAGTAGAGAACCCCTGCTTCTTTTGCCTTCCTCAGGAAATCGGACACCCGGACGCCTGAAATGGCGATCGCTGCGCTGTTGGCGCTCGGGCTTGCCCTGTCGGCGCGGGTGGCCGTCGCCGACACCTCTTGTGACAAGTTTGGGCCCCGTTCGGATTGCGGTGAGCGCACCGAGAGTGAGAGAGGTTGCCAGGGCGCCCGCCAAGGGCCCGCAGACGCCAAACAGCGGGGTGGCCCTGCCGCCGCCAAAAACCCTAACCCGGCGCCGGCAGCCCGCCGCCTCGGACCCTGCCTCGCAGCCTCGGACCCGTGCCAACTCACCCTGCCTCCCCCCCACTGCCACCGTATGCCCGCAGGTCATGTGGGCATGAGCCCTCAGGAGTGCGAGGACAAGGGCTGCTGCTGGTTGCCCGCAGAGTTTGAGGGCGCACCTCATGTTGACCTGCCCTGGTGCTTCCACCCAAATGCCGGCGCCAGCGAGTACCGCGCCACACGTGTGCAGGAGGGAAAGGGTGAGCGGGGTGGGTGGGTGGATTGAAGCAAAGTGGGCAGGCGGGCGGGATTGTGGCTAGTTTGCATCCAGTGCGGGCAGGGCGGATGCTTGTGCACGATGCCCAGGGGCAGCAGGGATGGTGGGGCATGTTGCCTGCACCTGTTGATCCGCACTCACCCATCTACCCGACCCACCCCACCGCCCATTGCGAGCGTGCTGGCTTCTCTTGTCACCCCTCCCCCCTGCAGATGGCAGCCTGCACGCCGACCTGGAGCTCGGGCGCAGCACACAGCCAGAGCTTGGTCCGGATGTGAAGGTGGGTCGCACAGGGTGGGGTTCCACGGGGTGCGGTAAACGGCACGTGTCCCCACCATCCTGAACCAGACACGCTGCAAGGCGAACTTGGCAAGTCATGCTCCTTTTGGGAGGGGCAATCATTGTGCAGCAGGGCACCTCTGCCGTGAGCGGGTGTCATTGAAGCTGTCCAGTAAGGTCCAGCCGTGGCCCCGAGCGCCCCAGTGTTGCCTGCCCGCTTGTTGGCGGCCTTGCAGAGTGTCGCCCCGCAACTCCTCCCTCCCCTTCTCCCGCGGAAGATGCCGCACTCTTCGCGGGCCAGCAGGCAGACTGGGGCTGGCCGTTGTCACAATTGTGGGCGCAGGAGCGCAGGCACTGCCTGAGAGACTCAGCTACTTTAAGCTCCTCACCGGCGTCCTCTCCTGGCTGTCCAGCTTGGTAGTGGTCATGGTGTACCACACCGCTGCCTGCTCGCACACCGCCACAAATCTCACCGCCACCCACCACCCGCCAAGAGGAGGTTGGGGCGTGCGCGGCGAGGTTGGTGGGGTGCGGCGTGCGGCAGCGGCATGGTACAACATGACCACTGCCAAGCTGGACTGTGGAGAGGGCGACGTTGCAGAGGGACGTTGGGGAGGGACGTTGAGGAGCCAAAGGGCGGTGCGAATGTAACAGCGGAAGCCTGTTGGGGCTGAGTTGTGAGGTGAAGGAGATGAGGGGGCAGCTTGCAGGAGGTCAAGGGCATGCTGGGCCAGCTTGTGCGCAACTGAGGCAGGCAGGGTAGGCAGGAGTGCTGGGCTCACAAGAAGCAGCCCAGTCTGGCCCAGGGTGACACCCCCCACCCCCTCTTTGGCCGCAATCCTTCACCGTCCATCAATCAATCAATTGCGTTTAGGGTCCACGCCCCCACTTTGCACACTGCCCGCTGTGTGGAAGAAGAGGAAGAAGGAGTAGAGGAGCACGCCCATGGTGGGTTTGAGAAAGCAGCCGAGGTATGCCCGGGCATGCCCCCACCCCCTGATGTGAGGGCTTCATGCATGTGCATCGCTCCTCAGGGCGGCCTGTGGGACCCACCTGGCAGGCGGCTGCGGAGCAAGCCGCGGCATCGCCTGCCCCAATTTCACAAGAGAATTTTGGGCACTACACAAAAGAACACATTTCTTGATCAATAATGACCCGCCGCCCGCTTGTTGGCGGCCTTGAGGCCGCCCTGAAGCTCCCCCCTCGCCTTGCCTCCTGTGCGGAATGTTCTTGTATTCTTCTGACGCACAACCTGCGTGGATGGTCATGCCGACCTACATTTTAGGGTGTGCGGTTGAAGGAGTACGGGATCTTGCGCTCAGAGGGGAGGTGGAGGATGTGCGGGGCGACCTCAAGGCCGGCAACAAACTGGGCTGCCCGGGAGGCAGGCAGGCCACCCATGGGCCCAGGGCTGGCAGGCAGGGCAGGCAGGCAGGCAGGCAGGCAGGCAGGCAGGCAGGCGTGCCTCCCAGGCCGCCCAGGCAGGCAGGCGGGCAGGCAGGCAGGCGTGTTGGGCTCACAGCAGGCAACTCACTCAGGGCCAGGGTGGTCCCCCATCTGCCCAGTGCAAGCCACCCTTGGGTGCCAGCCTTGGGTGCAGGCCTTGGGTGCAGGCCTTGGGTGTAGGCTGGCCGCACAGCATGCGCGTGGGTGCGAGGGTTCTCAGTGGTCAACAGCACACATGTACTTGCAAGCATGCATGCGTGCGTTTGCACACTACGGGCGCTCACATGGCGATGGAGGATCGCTTGGCAGAGACGAAGGCGGCGATCGCAGCGGTGGCAGAGGCAGCAGCGGCAGCGGCAGCGACGGCAGCAGCGGCGGTGACACAGGTCACTGCGCTGCAGCAGCAAGTGGCCAGCCTGGAGCAGAAGGTGCTGGAGGCAGCAGATGTGCCAGAGCAGCAGCAGGTGGCCACACATGTCGTCATCTTCGCCATGAAAGACCTCGCCGATGCAGAGCAGCACCGCGGCGACAGCACGGCGCTGGGAGCCGGCGCCTGCAAGGCACTGGCG
>JTEE01000075.1:227960-238057 GCA_002896455.3 Chlorella sp. ArM0029B | reverse complement strand
CCTGCGCGACGTTCTGCATGACCTGGCAGCTGTCGACCCGCCAAGCCCAGCTGGCAACCGCCGCCTTTACTTCCTACTTGTCCTCCCTACTCTGGCAGCTGGTAAGCCTGCACTGGAGGCAGAGCTCAGAACATGGGGTGCCCCTGATGCCATGCCTCCCGCCTTGCCCTCAGCCCTGCCCAGCTATGCCCCTCCTGCCTCTCGCCTCGGACCAGCAGCTGCCCAGCTCGGCCCAACTTGTGCAGAGCGGAGCCCTGCCCAGGGCTAGGCCTCCCGCCTCGGCTGCTTCTTTTGGCCCTCACACATGTACCTGCACTTTTGAATCCAAGGGGTCAGCCAGGAGCCCTTTTGGGCGCTCCCTCATCCCCCAACCGCCTGGCCTGCCTCCCTCTCTGCCCCTCACCCCCACCCCGGTGTCCCTGGCAGGCTGATTTCCAGGCGGGCTCCCCCGCTGCTCTGGCCACCCTGCGCCTGCACTTGGTTGCGGCAGCCAACGACGGCGCCGCGGCCATGCTGCTTGGCCGTCTGGACTGTACGCCAGTGCTCGCAAAGGTAGGAGGCCTGTTGTGGCTGGCAGGGCAGCAAGGGCGGCAGGCAACTTTTCATGACATCCACACCCACATCACGGCGGCATCCGCGTGCTGTGACCGCTGTCCCTGCTGCATCGGCTGCCTCACTGCTGCCTCCACTGCTGCCTCTACTGCTGCCGCCACTGCCGTCTCCACTGCTGCCGCTGTCTCTGCGCCGGGCTGGGCCTCTACCCCAGGCTGACCATGCGCCCCATGCCCACACGTACATTGCATGCGTGCAGGCGCCGCCGCCAGCCCGACCTGTTCGGGCTCGCGAGGACGCTGTGTACAGCCTTGGAGAGGACGAGGAGGAAGAGGAGGAGGCACTGGGAGGGGCATTGGGCGGTGGAGTTGGCAGCGGCAATGCCGGCGCCTGGGCCGAGCTCGGCATGCTCGCCCTGCTTGCCTGCGTGCTGCTGCCGCCGCACACGCTGCCCGGCTGGCTGCACCAGCTGCTGCACGGCATGGCGTGTGCCCCGTCGCTCGAGGAGCGGCGGGCGCAGGGCGGCGTGGGGCAGGAGGAGGAGGGGGAGAGTGTTGCGGCCCTGATGCGGTCGCCGCTGTCGGGCACGCTGGCGCCGCTGGCGGTGGCGGCGGGAGACCAGCAGGCACTCCTGCCTCCCCTCATGGCTGCCGCCGACTGGTGCCGGGTGGCGGCAGTCATGCATGCACAGGAGGCTACGGCGGGGCACGGCGCCCTGGCTGCTGCTGCCCGCCCTGCTGGCAGCTGCCAGCATGGCAGGTGACCTGGGAGGCAGGGTGGTGCATGCAGCCTGCCTGCTCAGCCGAGCGGCGGTGCTGTCAGGGTCCGCCCAGGCCAGCGAGACCGCGGCAGGTGCTGGCAGCCCGCTGCTGCTGTGCACGCTCTGCCAGGGCAGCATGCACCAGCAGGCGGAGCGGCGGCAGCAGGGGACAGCAGGGATCCAGGCGGGGCAGGCGGCAGAGGCGGCGGCTACCATGGCAGCCGTGCAGGCAGCACACCAGGCAGAGCAGGTGGTCATTCCTGAGGGCTTCCCGGCTGAGCTGCTGGAGGGAACAGTGGAGGGCCAGCAGCTGCTTCTGGCACAGCAGGAGCAAGAGCTGTGGCAGGCAGAGGCGCCGCTTTACCATGCCCGCACTGGTCCCAGGCAGGCAGCAACATACCTCTGAGAATTTATCAGTGCGTTACCGGTCCCCGTGCCCATGCCGTTACCATGCCTGCTATTACCATGCCTGCCGTTACCATTACCGTGCATGGCAGGCAGCCACCACAAGCCATCACTACTGCTTGGTCACTTGGGAGCGGCATCGCAGGACGGCATTACTCACGGCTTGGGCTATTTTGTACCCATACAGACGACCATGGCGCAATAGCAAGGTGTGAAAGAGGTCCCGGCCACCCAAAGCTGCCACTGGCCGTGCCGCCGCCGCCGCTGCCAGCTGGCGGTGCCGAGGGCCGCGGCCCTGCTGCTGTCGCCACTGATGGCGGTGTGGAAGGGTGCCAGGCTCACAAARTGGTCTGCTCGCGACTATTGTGAGCTTCAGGAGTGCATTGAAGGGCATTGGGGTGCTGTGAGCCCATGCATTGACCGCATGTTGCATGTCACCCTTCGTGTTGTTTTGCCCCTTGCACACACACACCTGTTGCATCCATTTTCACGTTCATTGGCGAAGGGAGGAATGCACCCTCCATGAGCTCATCTGGCCCTTCTGCTTCAGTTGCCCTTCAGTTGCCCCCTCCTCATCCAGTACTCGATGCAAAAAGATACATTTGGCTCTCCCCTTGCTGCCACACTTGGATGTGCACCCCTCCTCTATCTCCTGCTCACCCTCCTCCTTCTGAAGATCAGATGCCGGCGAACCACCGAACTGTTGAGTAAACCGAAAGTATGAAGTACATTCATGGTTGTCAGGCATAATGAGACGAGGGCACAGAGAGGCTCTGCAGGATCTGCATTCTGAAGGCTCCTGGGATGTGGGTGGGCACCCTATGTTGTCTGTCGCCTCTCCTACCCTTGCTGCCCCCCTGTTGCATGGCAGGTGCCCCCTCCCACCGGCCTGCCTGCCGTCCCCAAGGTTCTTACAAAGCAGAGTGCAAAGCATGCAAATCACGAGGTTCTCAAGCACAAGTCCGGGCCACGGCACAACAGCCGACTGCCAGGGTGTCCTAGCCCCTGCTGCATGGCCCGCAGCCGTAGGATGCAGCTGCTCAAGTCCCCCTGAGGTGGCAACACCTTCAGTGGAGGGCGTCACGACTTTGCTGGCCGGCCGCCAACTCCCTCCCTCCCTCCCTCACTTCTTTGGCTCCATGCCGGCCATCTCCTTGGCAGCCTGAGGCAGAATGGATGTGAAGGTAAGGTTGGCGAGGGCCAGCCAGAGGTTGGCGGCGGTGGGCAGACAGCAGCAGCATGCACCTTGATGGGTGGCCCGCGGCGCAGGTGGTCAGCAAGTCACACAAGTGTTGCTTTGCCTGCTTTGCATGCTGTGCCAGCTTTGCATGGTGCGCCAGCACAGCACAGCACAGCACAGCACAGCACAGCACAGCACAGCACAGCACAGCACAGCACAGCACAGCACAGCACAGCACAGCACAGCACAGNAGCACAGCACAGCACAGCACAGCACAGCACAGCACAGCACAGCACAGCACAGCACAGCACAGCACAGCACAGCACAGCGCAGCACAGCACAGCACAGCACAGCACAGCGCAGCACAGCTCGGAGCAGCACGCCCACCTACAGCACATCCCCCGCCTTCTGGCTGGCGGCGGCGGCAGCCGAGGAGACAGCCTCTGATGCGCGCTGCACGGCGCCCTTGCCCTGAAATATGGGCAACCGAGGGGCGGGTGGTGGCGGTGGGTGCACAGTGGCAGGCGGCAATAGACAGGGCAGGCAGACGCAGTGAGTGGACGGAAGGGAGGCAGGCAGAAGAGAAGGCGATGGGGCGCAGAGCTGCGACGCAGCAGGCGCGGCAATGGCACTGTGCACAACACGACACAGCATGGCACAGCATGACGCCGAGCAGTGCTAACAAGGCGCAGCGCGGCACAGCACAGCAGAGCACAGCATGCCTGGTGCTCCTCCAGCTCGTGCAGGCGTGCCTCCTCCTCTTCCTCGTCCCCCCCCTCTGGGCGCAGCCCTCCGTAGCCCTTCTTCCAGTGCCCCTCCAGGTGGTGGCCCTCGGAAGACTGCTGATGGGTTGCCAAACAGAGTGCGCGGGACCCGCGGAGAAAGGAGAGTTAGGCAGGGCGGGGTTTGGCAGGGTGGGGTGGGGTGGCCAGACGAGGGGAGGAGGGTGCTTGCGACATGTCTACCCACTCGGTGAAGAGTCTTCAGGCACGCCCCTCAGCGTGCCCATCTGCCAGCTCAGCAGAACGTTCACTCAATCGTGACCACCCAGGCTGTGCGACCAAACCCTCCTTTGCTTTTGCTGTGTGGCCCCTGAGCACCAAGGCCTTTAAACCACAGGCCCATCCACCCTTGCCCCACCCGCCCCACCTTGTGCTCCGCCAGCCCCGGCTCAGCATACCCCTCCGCCTGATCGTAAGCCAGCTCAGCGGCGCTGCGGGAGGTGCGGAAGCGAGCGGGCAGCACCGACCCGGCGGCAGAAGTGACAGCGGAGACAGCGGCCCCGAGTGCGCTGCGTGCGCGCTGAATCATGCCGGGCTGGGCGTGCTGCGGGCGGCGTCGCCGAGGTGCGGGGGAGGGGGAAGGCGGGGATGAGTGAATCGAGTCAGCAAGCCAGCCTGGCGTGTGCGCTGAATCATGCCGGCTGGGTGTGCTGCTGGAGGCATGGCAGGGCGGCGGGGAGGGAAGGCAGGGATGAGAGTAGTGAGCGAATAATGCAAGCCTGGTGTGTGCGCTGTATCATGCCGGGCTGGGCGTGCTGCATTGCCGCCCGGCAATGCCCCCGGCGGGAAAGTTAGGCAGGATGAGTAGGTGAGTGAGTCACTGAGTGAGTGTCACTAAGTAGGCACATGGCGCTGTTGCGCGCGCTGCAAAGTTTCGTGTTGCCTGTGTGGCAAGCTGCGCCATGCATGTTGTCGCAGAAGCGTTGCGGACAGGCGGGGAGGGTGGGTGTGGAAGGGAATTGCGCGGAGACGAGAAGGCAGCATGCCTGCCACACCTTGAAAGGAGAGAGCCCAGCGAAAGGGTAGGGCGCCCGCCCCACTCAATCAATCAATTACATTTAAGTTCCAGGGGGAGCCAGCAAGGTCTCATGGGACAGGGTTGGGGATGAGTGTATCAGAGTGTAGTTTGTAACAAAGAAAGACTGCCACTGTCGCCTCCTCAACCCCGTCCACCGGCCCCAGCAAAAGACACAGTGCGCTCGTTGTGTGGTCTCAACAGTTAGCACAGGCATAGATAGGAAACACACAAAGAGAATTCCCCGCCTCACCGCCTCCAGCTCGTGCAGGCGTGCCTCCTCATCTTCCACATCCTCCCCCTCGGGCCTCAGACCTCCGTACCCCTTCTTCCAGTGCCCCTCCAGGTGGTGGCCCTCGGCGGACTGTTGTGGGGTGAGAAGGGGAGGAACAGGGGAAGGAGAGGCAGCGGGGTGGGGCGACAACGATGGAAAGGCTGTCCCCCGGTGAGGGTGTCATGCAGGGGAGGTGGGCCTGTAGGCTGGCGGTGCGGCAGACGAGTGGGCAGGAAAGTTTGAAGAGGTCATGCCACAGGGAACGAGCCTGCAGCCCCGGGGTGAGGCAAGCCTGGCAGCGAATGTGAGTGGTATAATAGGTCAACGGGAATGGAGTGCTGGGGGGCTCAAGACTCAGTGGGCATGCCTGCTCAACTTCCCCACAGGCCACCCCCACCTTTTCACGTGAGGTGGGGGCGACCTTTTCACGTGAGGTGGGGGCGACCTTTTCACGTGAGGTGGGGGCGACCTTTTCACGTGAGGTGGGGGCGACCTTTTCAAGTGAGGTGGGGGCGGCCGCCACCTGCCGGCCAGAGCTCTGCAGCTGCTGCCCTCCCTGGCTGGCCACCCAGGCCCATCCACCCTCGCCCCACCCGCCCCACCTTGTGCTCCGCCAGCCCCGGCTCTGCATACCCCTCCGCCTGGCCATATGCCAGCTCAGCCGCGCTGCGCGAGGGGCGGACCTGCTGCTGGGAGCTGGGCAGCTGGCCCCCGCCGCCGGCGGCCCCGCCCTGCGGCAGGGCAGAGGGGCAACATTGCCAGTGTTGGGGTGCTGTGTGCACAGGCTGTGCACTTGCGGATAATCTGGCGAGGCCGCAGGCAGGCAGGCTTCCCGGATGGCGGACACTATGCGCGCGTGTACTGGTGTCGCTTCGAGGCTGAGCCGCGTCCAAGGCTGGCCCAGTGGTCAGCGCGGCTGTCCAAGGCCTAGGGTTCAACCAGGTTGCCCTGCCTGCCCCTCCTCCCCGCTTACCCACCCTACCTGCTGTCCCTCTCCCTTCTCGGCCATGCCTAATGTTCTTGACGCCTAAGGTTCGGGCGGCAAGGATGATTGGGGTTCGCACACAGTGACGCTATCACATGAAGGCAGGTTTCATATGTTCATTTGCTCAGGCTGACTCAGCAGCATGGCTGGGGCGCCCATATTCAAGTTGCCCATATGATGTGTTCATATAGTCGTGTACTTGCACATGTGTCTATCTGGTGGTTTGGTCCTTCTTGGAGTAGGCAAGTCTAGGGCCGGCGTTCGCCGCAGCTTTGAACAACACCGCCCTGCCCAGGCGGCATGTGCACTCGCCCCGCGGCACACCCTGCAAAGGCAAACATTTGCGCGGCGGCCAAGCACCGCCTAAAGGTGTGTGACTGCATCATCGGCTGTCCCAAATCCAATCCATGGCGCCAGATTCAAAGTGTCTGACGCTGGGGTTTTGATCTTTCTGCAAGAGCAAAACCCTAGCGGCTGCAGGAGGAGCAAAACCCTAGCGGAGTTCAAGGGCTGACGTTTTTCACCGCCGTCTTGTGGCACTCCTGTCCGGCAGCTGCCCAACACTGGTTCATCATTGGGCGCCCGTGGCCAGTTCTGCCGTGTTGAGCACGGAAAGTCACTCTCGCTGGGTGTGGGCAAGACCCCATCCGCTTCGGCTGCAATCATCGGCATCTCTGGGCTTGTGCAAAGTGCGAGATCCTGCCCTCGCGCCACTCCCTAAATCCAGAGTATACCGCCGCCGCCGCCGCCGCCGCCTCCTGCCGCTGCCAACCTGGCAGGGCATTGCGGACAGGTCACCTCGGCATGCTCTTCATTCGTGGCACTGTGTTGCACACCCCCCAGCGAGGAGCTGTAGAGGTTCTGCCCGACAGGTTGCTGGCGATTGATGACGTTGACAGCGGCTGCATCCTGGCAGCGTTGCCGGGAGAACAAGAAGCCGAGTGCTTGGCGGAGCACGGCGGGAGGGAGGAAGACGTGGTGAGGCTGCCGGTGAGTAGAAGAAGAAGAAGAAGAAGTTTATTGCAGGCCGAGGGTGTGGGGTTCAGGAAACCAATAGGAAGTCAAGCCAAAGGCAGCAGTCAGCCACCAGGCCGCAGGTGAGCTGGTGTGTTGGTGCCCGGCACTTGCCCGGCAGCATGCCAGCGCCCGTGTGCCATGCCAGCAAGCCCTCTGTGACTGCCAAGATCATCTGCCGCGCGGCGCGCCCCTGCATCATCCACCTCTCGTCCTGCCCCGGCGCCTGACCCTTGCCATTCCTACCCCTTGCAGCCCCTCGAGAGGTGAACAAGCCTGTGCTGCTGTGTCGAACTACACTTCCCGTTGCCACGAATTGTGCTCACCTAGCCCCCTGCACGCTCCACTCACCCCGGCCCCTTCACACCTTCCCCCGCCACTCCCACCTGCAGCCTGGACTGTGCTTCCCTTGCATTTCACATGTAGCTAAGCGGCTGCCTGACCACTGCGTGCCGCTAGCTTCAGCTGCCTGTCTGAATCACTCACACGCCCCGCTGCACCACACCGCACCGCACCACACCACACCACGCGCAGCATGAGCAACTATCTTGGTTTTGCCGGACATATCCCCCCCGCAGGCACATGAGTTCCTGCTGCCCGGGTTTGTGGACACTCACTTCCACGCCCCGCAGTACGCCTACACAGGCACCGCCACAGACGTACCGCTCATGCAGTGGCTGGAGAAGGTGGGCCGGGTCTCCCGTCGGGCTGTTTTTTATGGTTGTTGACATCGACAGTTTGCCAACCCGCTAAACGCCTGCCTGCATTGCGCCGTGATGCGTCCTGGCCAGCATCTACGCTGGCCTGCCCTTCGCTGCCCGGCCCTGCCAAGCAGCCAGCTCACACACCCTACACAGGCTTTCACCGACTTGCCTCCACCCTCCTGCCCCACCCCGCCCAACCCTGCCTGCGTCGTCCTGCCTGCAGCCCGCCTCCCCCACAAATGGCGAATCTTACCCTCTTCGGCCACCCATTCCCTGCCCTGCCCCATCCGGCATGCTAGCTGCCCACCATGCCCACATGGGCCTGCTCTTACTTTCCCCTGCCGCCCACCCCCTGCTCCGCCCTGGCGCCGCCCTGCCACCGCAGCTCACCTTCCCCACGGAGGCCTGCTCTTGCTGTCTCTAATCCCCCTGCCCCTGCCCTGCCCCACTCCCTGCCCCGCAGCTCACCTTCCCCACAGAGGCCAGCTTCAGCACAGACCTGGCCCTGGCACGGGAGGTGTACAGCAAGGTGGGCGGGAGCGCTGATAGCGAATGATTGGTTCAAGCAAGGCATTCAGGATTGCTGCCCCTGGTGCAGGCGGTGTGCACAGCGTGGGGTGTGTGACCGGCAGCAGTGCGCTGAAAGTGAGCAAGAATTGCAATGTTTAGGGTAACCTGTCCTGTACCTGGAGGGTCTGTCCGCCCAGAGCTTTGGCAGCCTGAGTGAAACGTCCAGGGGCGGCAAGCCAAAGGCACCGTGAAAAAAAAAAACAGGTGGGTGGTCCCACAGGTTGGGACACAGCCTGACTGTGCTGGTCCTGCAACCTTCTTTCCCATGCATGCCATCTGCCGCATGCTTACAAACGGCACCACCTGCATGCACTAAAACTCAGCACCCCTCGCTCTGCCCTGAGGGACACACCTGTAACCTTGGAGACCCACCTGCTGCACTGCCTGCCTCGTGAGACCGTTCCTGGCTCCATATGGACATTAACTGTAACTAACTGCGCTGTGCTGGGCCTGCGCCTTGCTCTCCCGTTGCAGGCCATCCGCCGCATGCTCACAAACGGCACCACCGGTGCTCAGCTGTTTGCCACCGTCCACCTGGAGCCATGCCAGCTGCTGGCAGACTTGCTGGAGGAGGCGGGGATGCGGGCGTTTGTGGGAAAGGTGAGCTGGGGTGGAGGGTCGTGGGTATGCGGGGGGAGTTGGGGTAGGNGGGTGGGTATTGAGGGGTGGGGGGCCCACCTGGGTGCCCTGCCAGCCACCAGCTGCTGGCAATAAGACTGCTAGAAAGGGTGTTGGCGCGGGCCAGAGGGGCTGGCATGTGAGGCAAAGGGCGGGGCAAGGGGACACACCACTGGCCAGCCCCATGGGGGGTTGCAGCGGGAGCATCAGGGCGGGGCAGCGGCCAGCTCCAGCCCTGATGCAGCTCCCTAAACCAAAGTAACAGGGCGGGACTGCCCTTGGAATTGCCTTGCCACGCATGCCTATTGCGCGACCAGTCTGCCGCTTCTTGCCCTGGTGCATCCATTCATGTGGGCATTGTGCCCTCGCCCCCTCACACTGCAGCCCTGTGTCGACAGGGAGGCTCCTCCCGGGTGCCTAGAGACTACAGAGCAGGCGGTGGCCGACACCGAGGGTCTCATTCTATACATCCGGGCCAAGCAGCTGTCCCGTCTGCAGCCTTTGGTCATGCCGCGCTTCATCCCCACCTGCACACGCGGCCTGCTGCGCGCGCTGGGCGACCTGGCGGCAAAGCACGACGTCAACGTGCACAGGTGGGCGGTTGTGATGAGGCATGGTGCGCAGGTGGCATGCTGTGCGTACTGGGTGACCTGGCGCTAAGCGTGGTGGTACAGTTGGAGGCCGACGCAGGTGACAGACGCGGCAAGCTGAAAGTGTGTGGTGTGCATGGATAGCATGCTCCTCTGATCCCTCCAGCCACCGTCACGAGGCATTTGCCAATCAGGAACCTGGCCCTCCTACCCTCAACCTCTGTCTCGCACACAACCTCGCCACCACAGTGCCGTGCCCTGTCCCTCCCACCGGACCTCTCAGACACATGGCGAGGGAGACACCCCCCCTCACCCCACAACCTCCCCCCGATGTCGATTAGGTGGCAACACAACACACACACGCACGCACACACACATTTACCCTGCCTCCCCTTCTTGCCCCGCTTTGCAGCCACATCCACGAGGCGTATGACGAAGAAGATTTTGCCCGGGCGCTCGAGGGGGGAGGCACAGAGGTGGTGGACGAGGCGCGGGCGTACGACGCAGCAGGCCTGCTCACGAGCAAGGTGGGTGGGTGAAGAAGAAGAAGAAGAAGATTACAGCCCGGGGGCGTTGTGTTGTGAGAACCGACATTGGGGACATTAAGTTAGAGGCACCAGTCAGCTACCATCAGGTGGGTGGGTGGGT
>JTEE01000075.1:217348-227945 GCA_002896455.3 Chlorella sp. ArM0029B | reverse complement strand
GGGTGGGCGGAGACACTGTGGGGGAGTGGACGGGGAGGGAGGGACGAGAAGGTGCACTGCCGTGTGTGTGCGTCCTGGGGGTGAGGTACTGCAGGTACTGAGGTGATGAGTTAGTATTGCTCCCGGGGAATGTTGATGGCCTTGCTTCCTTCCCACTCCTGTGCCCTCCCTCTGCTCCGTCCCCCCCACATTCCTTCTTTGCCCACGGCAACCTGCTGAGCGGCGCTGAGCTGGCGCTGGTGGCCTGTGCCGTCCTGGGTGAGGCAGGGGCCTGCCTCACCCAACCATGCATGCCTTCCTCCCTGGCTCCACGCTGGCTATCTACGTTTGCCCATGGCAATCTGCTGCGGCTAGTCTGATGTTAATGGCCTACTGCCTGTTCCACTCCCTGAAGCCCCCTCGCAGCAACCTGCTGTGCAACGCTTGCCCAGCCCGCCCCTCCTGCATCCTTCCTTCCATGCAACGCTTGCCCATTCCACCCACCCCGCCCTGCACCCCTCCTGCCTGCAAACACAACATGTGCTTGCCCACCCATGGCACCCTACCCCGCCCTGCACCTCTCTTGACTACAAACCAGTCCGTGTTTGCCCACGGCAACCTGCTGAGGTGGCGCTGAGCTGGCGCTGGTAGCCTGCATTGTCCTGGGCCCCTGCCTCACCCAACCTTGCATGCCTTCCTCCATGCCTCCATGCTGACAGTCTGTGTTTGCCCACGGCAACCTGCTGAGCGACGCTGAGCTGGCGCTGATGGCGGCGCGCGGCGCTGCCATATCCCACTGCCCCCTCTCCAACTTCTTTTACGCCGACAGCGTGCTTCCGGTGGCTAAGCTGCTGAGGCTGGGGGTCAAGGTGAGGCTCGGTGGGTGAAGGGCCTGGGCAGGTGTTGACAGGGCTTCTGGGGTTGTCGCCAGGCCAGGACGGGCGCCTGATCCAGGCGTGATGCGTGGGGTGACCCCAGGGGCGCCACCCCCGGGGTGCAACAGTGCTGTTGAGGGTTGTGGTTCAGTGCTGGGCCAGTGCTCAGTCCCCGCTTGCTCTTCGGGCTTACAGTCTGTTTATCTGCAAAGAAACTCGCGACACAGACCCCCACTCTTAGGCCTCAATTGCTCCCATTGTCACCGGCTCCTCTGTAGGTTAGGACGTGGCACCGACGTGTCTCATGGCTACAGTGCACGCATGCTGGGGGGCGCACAGCATGCCATGCATGCATGACATGCATGACATGCACACTGTGCAAACCAAACCAACCACATAACCACATTGATTGATTGATTGATAACCGCATGCAGCTTCCCTCCCACCTCCACAGGTGGGGCTGGGCACCGACGGGTCTCGCGGCGATGGTGCCGCCATGCTGAGGCCCCCATCTTCTGAAGCGCACTAAACCGCTTGCCGCTTACCTGCGCCCGTACAGGTGGGGCTGGGCACCGACGTGTCTGGCGGCTACAATGCCAGCATGTTAGGGGCGCAGCGCATGGCTGTGGTTGCCTCCTGGGCGCTTCATGCCCAGAGGGTTGCGGCAGCTGAGGACCCCGCCAGCCTGGCGCTCCAGCTGCAGCGCCAGCCTGGCGGCGACCCGGATGTGCTGATTTGGCGGGACACGCTGTGGTTGGCGACCGTGGGGGGCGCCACAGCACTGGGCATCCAGGTGGGACTGCAGGGCTAGTCTAGTCTAGTCTTTACAGCTTTACGCAAGCACCCTTTGTTAGAGGGGCCTTCAACATCAGTGGATTGACACGGTTCGTTCCTCAGAGCGGTTGAATTAAGCATGCACCCTTAATCAATCAATGAAACGGACTCATATCGCCGAGATTTCGATCGCAATTCTTTGCCGCAAGCCGTGTCGACTCATGCCGCTCGATCGCGCCGCTCTTCGTTCTTCTACGTCTCGCAATGCCGGGGTTATGAAGGCTCCGAGCAACCGTGAAGGGGGCGCCACTGCCGCTCACTCGCTCAATACTGCAGGGCTGCGAGTTGTTGGATGCATGGTGTGCTTTTAACAACAGAGCACACCAGGGGTTGGCACGGGGAGAGCTGCCGGGCAGCTGGGAAAAGCTCATGTGCTGCGGCTGCAGGCGCAGCCGCCGGACGGCAGCGTCGTGCCTCTGTCCCTCTGCTGCACGCAGGACTGGGCGGGGACGGAGGAGGTGCGCAAGCAGCTGGAGCTTGGAGCCTGCTGTCTTGCCTGCTGGCAAGTGGGCTCTGCCTCGAATGTGCCTGTCAATACTGCGTAATCGTACGTATGCGTCATGCCCTCATGCAGGACCGGGTGGGCACGCTGGAGGTGGGCAACGAGTTTGACTGCCTGCGGGTGGACCCCTGCAATGGAGCCGCCTTCGACCTCTTCCCCTCTGTCACACCCACGGTTATGGACGCGGTGAGGTGGCATGCCATGGCAGCACGCGTGGTGACAGCAGGCACCGCGGCATGGCCACATGCCTGCCGTGCAAAGCAGTGCAGATGTGCCTGCAGCATTCGGAGTCGGGCATGAGTGTGCTGCCTGGGAGCACGGCGGCGGCCCTCACTGCCATAGGGCCGGCGCTGCCAGCAGCCCCCCTCTCCGTCTGCTTCCATGTCCACGTGCAACAGAAGGGGGCAGGGTAGATTGTGGGGCTTGACCATGCCGGCAGCTTCCTACCTCACCATTCCTGCAGGTCGAGAAATTTTGCTGCCTTGGCGACGACAGGCATACCACACAAGTATGGGTGCAGGGCAGGCCGGTCAAGCGCCCCCATTAAGCTGTGGGTGCAGCCTCTGGTGCAGCCTGTCGTGCAGGCACCACGGCATCAGCGGGCGTCCCAGCAGCAGCAGCGGTGGCTGGGCACAAGTCCCGCTTCATGGTGTACTGGACAGCTTCCTCCCACGCTGTCACACGGCATAGACTCCACCCATCAACTGCCCTTCGATCATGCACGCGAGGCCGGCCCACTGCTGCATGCCCCCCACCACAACAGGACTGTATACTGGTCCGTTTGTAAAGCAAAGTGCACCAGGAGAGTGTACGTCTTGCGTAGTGAGCGCTGCATTGCCAAGCTTTACCAAGTGTGCTTTCAAGCAGCATGCAAGTCTGATGACAAGTCTGATGACAAGTCTGGTGACACGCGCATAACAGACGCGTGCATCAAGCTGCAAGTGTGTGCTGCTACGGTACATGAAGGCGACGCAGGGCCCGCGGCCGCTGCTGCTGCCCGCCTGGCCATGCGGCGCCACGCACTCTTGGCCCGCTGCCCATGCCCGTCAAAAAGACGTGCAGTGGACGGGCCAGTTGGCTGCCGTGGCGGCTTCTTGGAGCGTCTGGGCCGTACCCTGGGGCCACGTGCTCAGCCGAGACGCCCGCTGAGTCGCCTGCTGAGGCGGCATCAGAACTTGGAGCCCACAGCCCAGGTGGCTGCCACTGTCGCTTTTTGAAGTGCCGGGTCGTAAGTGATGTCCATTGAGGTGATGGCTCCGGTGGATCCCAGTCGGTACTTTTTGATGCACCGCCCCTGCAGCGGGGCCATTGGAAGACATATGCAGCTGAGGATCACAAACAAACAAACATAACGAGATGGGCCCGGTGGTACCCGGGCGGTTCTTGGGTGGTGCAGGAACGTTTATAGTGCAGAGGAGGAGGCCTTCTCGCATGGAGCCTGGAACCAAGCTCACAATGGCATGGGCACTTTGAAGCCTGCAGAGCTGCGCCTTGCTTGCCAGACACGGCCTAACAAGAAACTGCCCCTGCCGTCCACCACAGCCTTTGCCCCTGCCGTGCGCTGCGCTGCTCACCTTGCCGAACACAGACTGCGCCCCGCCCGCGTCCAGCTTCACCAGCGTGCGCCGCTTGCCGCCGCTCTTGCCCTTGCCGCCAGCCGCCACAAACTCCTCGGCATGCTCCCCAAACAGCCACTGCAGGGTGAAAACGAAAGCAGGGAGAAGGAAGAAGGGAGGGAGGGCGCAGGTTGAGCAATGGAGATGTTTCGCTGTGTGACCGCCAATTGAGTCACAAAACGGCAGGGACGCGGGGCACAAGACACAGTTACTGACCGATAGTCGCCCGCCAGGCTGCCTGCCGGGGTGCTCCATGCTAGCACCCAGCACAGCGCAGGCGGGGAGGGTGCAGGGGCGTGCTCAGGGCCACCCCTGCTGCCCACTTGGGTGCTGCCGGCCTGTTGGGTGCTGGCCTAGTGGGCCACTAGAAACATTGGCACTGCGGCCACCACAGCAACCGGGCTAAGCAGGGCAACTCCAGCCCTGTTCAATGCATACCCAAACTCCCAGTACCATGCCCGACAGTGCCCCCATGATGCCACAGTGGCAGGATTGAAGGCTGCATTGCATGCATGCCCCGCCAGCTCACCTGGAATGCCCCCGGGTCGATGGCGGCGCTGAAGTTGATGGAGCAGCCGCGGCGCTGCCAGGCCATGCCTGCAACACATGACACGGGGGTGAGATGGGATGCAGGCTTGGGGTGACGGGGGCATGCCGGCGGGTGGGCCAGCCACGATCAGGACCCAAACACACGGCAGGCAATCAAGGCGCGAGGCATTGGTGCAGGTGGAGCCTCCTCCAATGCAGGAGAAGCAGCCGCCCGGGCCGCCAGCGCCCAGCACCCACCAAGGCCCATGTGGCCGCCCACAGTCTTCAGGAACTCCATGCCCCGCTGCCGCGCCTGCTTGTCCAGCTGCTTTTGTGCCGCTGCTGCCGCCCGCGCCGCCGCTGCTGCCTCACGCCCTCCCGCGCTGCCCCGCTGCTTCTTGGTGGCGGTTGGGGCGTACTCTGCAGGCGGAGGAAGAGAATGAGCAATGTATGCATCACGCCGGCGGGTAAGCGCCAGAGGGGACACGTTGGTAGGCCAGAGACGGAGCGGAGAGCACTTCTGGAGCACCTGGCATGCAGGCTTTTTGTGGGTGCTGATCGTCTCACCTTCATCGGCGCCGCTGCCATCGTCCTCCTCCTGCTCTTCCTCCTCCTCCTGGTAGTCACTGTCTGATTCCCCCTGCTGTCGGCTGCGCCGAGCCCGCTTGGCGCCCTTGCCGCCGCCGCCGCTGCCCGTCGCCGGGGCACCGGCAGCGGGTGGTGCTGCCGCTGGCTCCCCAGCCCCAGCCGCGTTCTTCGCCTTTTCGGCGGCCAGCTCCGCCTGAAGCGCAGCCACCTGCTGCCGAAGCCGCGCGTTTGTAAGCAGGATTCCGGAGACGTCAAAAGCAGGGCCACTCGCGGCGGGCAAGGGCAGCCCGATCGGAAACTGTAGCATGTCAAGAAAGGAAGCAGGTGCTGCCATGGTGATCTAAAGCGCGCGAGCCGAAGCGCTGCTTGCAAATTTTAAATTTGACACTGACCGCCGCCGCGGCGCGCCGCTGAGCCCGCTGCGCCCCGGGGCCCACTTCCACCAGGGGCATGCCTGATTGCTGATGTTACGACGATAACACAATGGAAGATTGCTAGTTGCAAGCATCGTCACTTGCCGGCAACACCAATTTGACATCACAAGCGTTCTGCCATCGAAAAGAGGGCAAGAGCCAGCGCTCCTGCACCTCGGGAAGCCTGGAGGCAAAGGGCAGACATTGTGTGGAGGGAAGGGTTGGGATGGCAGGCACGTAAAACAACAGGGTGCATGCAGCCAAAGGCGGAGGGTGGCAGGGGTGGGGGTGAGGGGTAGCAGGGATGGCAAGGCTGAAGAGCTGCGGCGCCGCTTGCCAGCACTCGTGCACATGGGGGTGGGGGGACCTGCAGGTAACAGGTGGGGTTTGTGTGTGAGGGGGCGCTCTTGCTTCTATTCTTCGTGCCCTTGGCTGATGAGCTTCACACCCACAGGGAATTCGATTGAGTCGAAATGTGAGGCTGCGGGTCGATCAGCACGGCACCAGCCTACCCAGCCCGCCGTCGCCCCGCCTTCCCCGCTGGCGGCAGAGGCAGTGGCGGCCACAGGTGGCGACGCGGTGCAGCACAAGCGGTGCATTCACAGATTGCCCAGCCAGGCACATCAATGCGACTGGCGGAAGTAGAGGTACTTTTTGTAAGGCACATGGGTGCATCAGAGGGAGCAGGAAAGCAAGGGGGCCAAGCGGGAGTATATCGTGTTAAACAATGCTGAGCAGTGCAGCTTGTGGAGCCTCTGAGAGGATGGCCAAACAGTGCAGAGGGCTGTGCCCGCTGGGTGGAATGTGGCCCTAGCTGCCGGGAAACTACAGCTGCGTCTGCCCGCCGGCTTGGCCCACCCCTGCTGCTGCCGCTGCGGCTTCCGCACGCATGCGCTTGCACTCGGCGCGGTGCGTGCACCAGTGCGCTGTCTGGCATGCCCGGCAGCAGTACCAGGTGATGCCGCAGCCGCTGCAGCGCCGCAGGCCGTCGGTCTTGGTGCAGCCAGGGGCGGAGCACACGCGCAGGGCTGGGGTGGGGCTGGAGGCGGGGGAGGCTGCTGACGTGGCACTCAACTGCCCTCGTGCCGCTTCCGCTGATGAGCCCCTGCAGCCAAGACGAGGGCGGTACATGGTTCGGGGGTTGTATTTGATTTTCGAAGAGTTCGCAACTAGGCAGGTGCCCCACCCCATGCAGGTTATTTGCGGCAAGCACCCCGGCGCAGGCCCAGCATACCTGGCGTCAGGTGTGTGCAGTAGGCAGTGCAGCGCGGCAGCCGCTGACTCCTGCACACTAGGGATGCTGCTGCTGGTCAGGCGCGTGAACTGCTCCCTGCCGCCAGCTGCGTCAATTGCTGCGCAGGTTACGGGGCAGTTTCGTGCCAGGTCCGCCAGAATCGCGGCTGCCCAATGCTGTGCCTCCAAGCTGTCGCTGCACAGCAGCGGCACCAGCGCTGGAATGGCGCCAGCGGCAGCAATTGCTGCGCAGCGGTCTAGGCTGCCGGTGGACAGCAAGGAAAGTGCCCGAGCAGCTCGGCTCCGCACCGTTACCTTGGAACCAGGAATAACCGTGGTGCTAGAGAGCAGTGGGACCAGGGCTGCTATGCCGCCAGCTGCAGCGATGGCTGTGATAGCGTCGTGAATGTCATGTGCCAGGCTGGCCAGCGCCCATGCTGCCACCCCCTGTGCCTCCTCGCTGCCGCTGCCCAGCAGCTGCAACAGCGGTGGAACGGCGGCGGCCTCCACGATTGCTGCACTGTTGCTTGGGCTGTCGGCGGCCAAATTTATCAAGGTGGCAGCAGCGTTGCACTGAACAGTCACATCGCGGCTGTACAACAGGTGGACCATGGCTGCAATGCCACCCGCCGCTACCATTGAAGCCATATTCTCAGCGCTACCGCATGACAGGCTGCGAAACGCGCGGCATGCCGCTGCTTGCACCCTGCTGCTGCTGCTAAGCAGCAGCTGAACAAGCGTCGGGATGGTGCCAGCTGCTCCCAAGGCTGCTTTGCTGTCAGGGTCGTTGATCGCGAGGTTGATGACCAGCACAGTTGTGCTCACCTGCGTGACCTCGTCGCGGGCGCTGCTCAGCAGCGCCGCTACGGCTGGAAAGATGCCCGGCGTTGCTGCTAACGCCGCACGTCTGTTAGGGCAGTCTTCAGACAGATGGCACAGCGTTGCCACTGCCAGCTCCTGCATAGCTGTGCTGGTGCTGCTCAGGCACCGAACCAATGGAGGGATGCCGCCCGCTGCTGCAATGCCGTCTCGTTGTGCAGAGTCAAGTGACACATCGCACATCACTCTCGCCGCCTGCAGCTGGGCCGCCCGGCTGCTGCTGCGCAGGCTCCGCACCAGGTTGGGGATGTCGGCAGCGATTGGAGGCATGACACCAGCTTCGGCAGCCTATGGAGACTCCTGCAAGAGACAGGTGGCCGCAGGCACAGCGGAAGCGTTATCCAAGCGCCCTGTTCTCAGGCCAGACGGAGCAGCGGCGGCGGGGCGGCGGACTTCTCAGCACCTCGTTCTGTCGGGCAGCCCTGGAGCGCACCGCTGCCCAAAGTTGCTCCTACCTCGGAAGCCGAGGATGGTTTTAGCTGGCTATTCACCCGGGCTCTCTCGCCGTGTCCGCCGCCGCCGCCGCGGCCACTGCGTTTGTGCTGCTGCAGACAGAATGCCGGTGGGTGCGGGCTGTCTGAGTAAAGATGTGAACAGAGAGTTAGGGGCCGGCTGGCGGGATGAATGCTGGCCGCCGCCGCTGCCGTGCCCGCCACGCCTGCTGGGCAGGCAACAGCTGCATCACTTGCTTGCAAACCTCAGCTTGCTTTTGCCCAGCTCCCGCTGGCACACCTCTCGAACTCCTATCCTACCCCTTATCGGCTTGCTCCCTCCGTACGCGGCGGGGCTGTCGAGGGGCACCCGGCTGCCTCCAGTGCCATCATCTTGCCCTGCAGAGCAATCAGCTGATTGCGTGCCATGAGATGTATGCATAGCCATTGGCTACTGAATCTTGATAGAACGCATAACTGTCACACACCTTGCCAGACAACCCGCACAACAAAGTTGCCGCCCTGCCATTTGTTGTTCAAGCGAGCGGGCTGAGGCGAGCACGGCTGAGCGTGCCAAAACGGGTGCTGCGGGTACACCACCTGCATGACCATCACTAATCGCCAGTTGTCAAGGCTGCTGCCCAGCCCCCCACACTGCCAGAGTAAACGGTCTGATCCGCGAGCTTCGCCCTGGAACAGCAGTTGTGGGCGTGGTTACATGTGCGCTGTAAGCGAAGGGAGGGCGGCAGGCACCAGGGCTTGGTGTGATGTGGGTGACGGCTGCGGCTGTCAGGCCTTGGGAAAGGGGCTGATGTTGACATCAACACTTTCATATGCATGGCAGCAACCGCAATCACCATGTCCAGTGGTAAATTTTCAAGTGGCATCAGGACAGGCCACTCGCGCCATTCCTGGCACTGAGAACAGCCAGCGTGCAGCTGGCCCACACAGCAGGCAGGTCCAATGTACGCACCGACATGGTTTCGTTTGGGTTCCCCCAGTTTGTACCTGCGATCACTCTGGGAATCATGAATCGCACGTTGGTGTTGGCGGCCGCAGCGGCCCTGGCCGCTGTGCTGCTGGGCGGAGCTGTGCTGCCCACCACGCTCACCCTCTGGAGCCTGACCAGCGTTGGCTATCGTTTGTGGCACGCCTGTGGCAGTGGCGCCTTCGTGCCTGTGGACGGCGCCAAGGATGTGTACAGGTAAATGCCGGCCGCGCCGGATGCGCCACCGCCACCGAGCTTGCCGTTGCGCACCGCCGCCGCGCCACGTACTGAATGTTGCGTGGCCACCCTTTCCCTTGCAGGCTGGACCTCTGGTGGCGCCCGGCCCCCGTCGCCCTTGTGCCCCTGACTGCTTTCCTCGTCAAGGAGGGGCACAACTGGGTGCTGGTGGACGCCGGTGCCCCGGACAGCTGGTCCCAGTCCTATTCCACCCGCCTGGTCCAGGCCCTGCAAAAGGCCCTCCCTCGTGGGGACCACCTGGCGGCCGTTCTGTGTGAGCTTGATCGGGGTGGGAGGGGGGATTGTGAGCTGATGTCAAGAAGGGGATGTCTGAGAGGCGGGCCACCTTCATGTGCCTGAACCAACTCTGCAGCCTGCCTCAGCCGCCCATCAATTTGCCTGCCAGCCTCTCTGCGTGCGCACTCCCTCCATGTTCCACTGACTTCAACTGTGCAGTGACCCAAGCCCACCCCGACCACACGGCTGCCCCCCCCCAGCTGCTCAAGCGCAAGCCCTACCCCCGGCCGCTGTGACTGCCCTCACGTGACGAACCGTCCCCTCGCGCCCCACATGACACTCCATCCTCTTTGATCCACTTCCCCCAACCCCGCGGCCCTGCAGTGACCCACGCGCACCCCGACCACACGGGTGCCATCCCCCAGCTTCTCAAGCTCTTCCCACAGGCTGCCGTCATCGCCCATAGCAAGGAGGGGCCGTACCTCACGGGCCAAGCCGACTACCTGGCCCCCACCTCCATGCTCCAGTCCCTCATGCAGTCTGCCACCCTCCTGCCCCGCACCTCTGTCAAGGTGCGAGAGCACCGGCATATGCGTGTGTGTGTGTGTCTGTGTTTGTGGTCGTGCGCGTGTTGTATTGTGTCTTGAGCTTACTCAGAGAAGTGGCACTGCAGTAGGGATTTGCGTGTTCTAGGGTGTCGTGTGCTTACCCTGAGAAGTTTCACCATTGTAGAGAGCAGGCTGTGGGCCCACATGAGGTGCCCGAAAGCTGGAAGGTGTTGGTGCTTGTTCCCATGCACACAGCGTTTCACAGTTGCGGGGGCGCAGGAGCAGGGTGGACTACATGCACGCCCCGGAGGGGCCCTGCTGCTGCTGCTCTGCTGCTCTGCTGCTGCTGTCGAGTCCGGGCTGCACAGGCTGCTGTGACAGAGCCAGCTGCCTGAGCCCACTGCAGACAGATCTGACTGGCCTGTGCTTGCCTGCTGCCGCCTCTGCCTCCCCCTCGCCCGCAGGTGCCTGCGGACCGTCTGCACCTGTTGCAAGGCATGGACGGCGGCAGCCTGCGTGACCACGGCTTCAGCAGCCTGAGGCACGCACCCGCAGCCGCTTGCGCCTCCCGGCTGTGTGCTGCCGGTGCTGCTGCTGGCAGGGCTAGTAACGGCCAGTGTGCCGCAGCGTGATGTGCTGCTTGGGACCCCCACCACTGCCCCCTGCCCCGCCCCGACCTCCCCTGTCTTACACACCCAGCTCAACTCCT
>JTEE01000075.1:186960-217298 GCA_002896455.3 Chlorella sp. ArM0029B | reverse complement strand
CTGCAGCTGGCTGCCCACCCCCGGCCATTCGCCCGGACACGTGGCCTTCCTGCACCACCCCAGCAGCACGCTTCTGGCCCGCGACGCCCTGCACAACACCTTCCCGTCCCTCTCCTTTGCCAGCGGCTTGGAAGCCATCATCACCAAGCCCCTGGCCTGGGCTTCGGCCCCAGCCCTGCGCATGATGCTGGCACCGGCCCGCCAGGCGCTGCAGGGCGCTCTGACCAGTGCTGGCCTGAATGGCACAGCGCTGGGCGCGCTGAGCTCTGGAAGCCTGCCAGCTGGCGCCAGCTGGCGCCAAACCACTGCCAAGCTGATCACTGGTGCCACCCCCTGGAGTGTCACAGCTCTGCCAACGCCGTCGGGCCAAAGGCAGGTATGTAGCGGGGGTGCCAGGGGCCAGGCAGCGAGATGACACTGAACAGATAGCGGGGGTGCCAGGGGCCAGGCAGCGAGACGACACTGAACAGATGTTCCTGGGTGCTGCGCTGACTGTCACATGCCCGCACCCCACTGCAAGGCTACACCACATGTTGCTTGGTTTGCCCTGCAACGCGCACTATATGTCTGACCTCGTGAGTCCCGATTCAACTGCCCGCGCTCGCTGCCCACCCGCCGCTCCCCACGACACGACAGGTGGTGTGGACAATCAAGCCCCTGCGCATGCTGCCCGGCATCACTGTCCGCGTCGCCCCAGCCTTCATCTGCCCCAAGCCACAGTAAGCACGCCTTGACCATCAGCAGTCACACACACATATGCAGGCCGGGTTCAGCTCAAGCTGCCGCTTTGCACGCCTGTGCTGCGGTTCAAAAAGGTTGCATTTGTTGTTGCCCTTGAGCTTCAACGAGCTAACCCTTCGCCCATCTTCCTGCTCACCCCCTCCCCACAGCTGCGATTTCGAGAAGGGCTTGCACAGCCTGTGCCGCCTGGCAGGCGCCGGCAAGTGGAAGCGGGTGCTGATGGCGCATGACGTTGGGGGCAAGGGCCTGACGGCCGACTCGCTGGCGGCGATTGCTTCCCGCCTGCCCGCCTGCGGCGGCAAGGGGAATTGAGATGGGCACTTGTGTGATCAGGATGTGTGTTGCTGCGGATTGACTGCTTTTGACAGGGGTTTTCTTGAGTGAATGTGAAGGAGCAGCAGAGCCAGGGGGGAAGAGCCGCGCGGCCCGTCACCGCTGCCACACTGGCGCCCACAGATGCTTCTTCCAGTGCGTGCCAAGGGTCCGCATGCAACCCACAGAGGAAATATAAGCCCACTCCGCTTGTATTTGGCACGATTGGCAGGTCGTTGGCGGCTCCGCGGCGCCGGAGAGCTGAGCGGCGAGCGTGTTGTTGAGCCTCCGCTTCCAGTTTGAATGACAGCAATGGGCAGGATCAGATGCCGTCTGGGCGGTGGACGCGCGCCGCTGCTGCTTCTCGGCGCGCTGCTGCTCAACGCGGCCAGCGCCGTCAAGGTGCAGGTGCGCCTCCAGGCGCCGAACAACCTGCACAAGCCGCCGGAACGCGCCATGCACCCTGGGGCCATGAACCCTGCTGCTGCCGCCAACCGACGCCCACCTGCCGCCGCCGCTGCCTGCCTCACCGTCCCACTTCACGGCTGACCCTTGCAGTGGAATGTCACAGGCCCCTACGTCAACTTCCCGTTTGGATCTTCACATCCGCCGTTCATCATGCGAAACATGGATGGCAGCGCAGCAGACCGCGTGGTGATGGTGACGGACAACATGGGCAGCGGGTGGACGCTCGCGGCTCATGAAGTTGACACAGGTATGCGCAGGTGCAGCGTGTGAGAGCTCAATGCTTTTGTGCAGGTTCAATCACCATCCTCACCCCGCCGCTTGGTCTCGCATGCTAACGCTCTCCTGTCGCTTGCCAGCACCACTCCTTCCGTGGGTGTCCCAGTCCGCTCCACGCTCCACCCTGCCGCCATGTCCTTCTCCCTCTCACTTCCTCCCCGCCTGCAGGCAAGCAGGCCTGGAGCTCCTCCGTGTCTGGCCCTGCCGGCAGCAACGCGGGTGCTGGCACGCTGTACACGCTGACCAGCGGCATGCCGAACTCGCAGCAGCAGAACAACACGATGGGCGGCATGCTGTTTGTGCAGCTGGGCAGCTATGTAGTGGCTGTGAATGCCGTGGATGGCAGCACCCTCTGGCAGCACGCCACATACAACCAGAGCACGCCACGCATCACGGCATACGGGTGGGCAGGGCGGAGGGTGCGCACGTTCCGGGCGCGAGCGGCTGCATTGTGGGGCATTGGGCAGCTGCTGGTGGGGCCAGCTGTGTCCCCTAGAGATGGCCGCCGCCCCAGGTCTGCTGTGCTGCCGTGGCACTCCAGCATCAGCCTGCCCAACACCTCTCCTCGTGGTCTCGCACTGGCTCTGCATATGCTTGCTGGATGCCCCACCTGCTTGCTAGCTTGCTCACTTGCTCACTTGCTGGCTTGCTGGCTTGCTGGCTTGCTGCCCGCAGCTGCCTCCGCTGCCTCCACCCCCCTCTCTGCCGCCACCACCCCTCACCTCGCCCCACCCTCGTGACACCACTCTTCCCCTCTCCCTCCTGCCCCCTGCCACCCCTGCTGTGCTGATCCCCAGGGATGCCGACCACCCTGGCGTCGTCTACCTCACCTCCCCCTTTGTCGACAACACCCGCTTCGTGCCCACCCCAGTGAACTACATTGAGGCGCTGGATGCCGCCACCGGCGCCCTCAAGTGGGCCAACTTCACCGCCCCGCCGCCCAACTCTGGCCTGGCGGCGTCAGACACCGCGGCTACCTGGGGCGTGACGGCCCTCCCGGGGCTGGCCGTGTATGCGCAGGGGTCTCGCCTGTATGGCCTGTCTGCTGACAACGGCACGCAGCTGTGGGTGATGGTGGTGTCGGCGGGGTCGGCGGCGGGCAGCACCGCCAACGTGACGTCTGTCACATACGTGGAGCCGTACCTGCCGGCCCGCCCCCACCCTGTGGTGCTGCTGGGGTCTGCCACCTGGGAGCAGACGCGGTACATGGCCTACCAGTTCAACGGCACGGCGGGGCAGCAGCCGGGGGTGCTGTGGCAGATGAGCGGCAACCAAAACTTTGAGGGGAGCCTGGAGTATGGGCTGGCCAGGATGGGGCTGGCGCTGCCGCAGGTATCCATCTACGACAACCTGTTCATCGCATGGTCCAACCGCACCTGTGAGTCGTGGGCTGGCGGGCTGTGTAGTGGGTGGAGGAGAGGGGTGGGTGGTCTGGCAAGACAACCTCTTCATCTTGCCTGGTCCAACCGCACCTGTGCACGGGCGCTAAGAGTGGGATGTATGCAGAGGGTGTCATGCTAAAGGATGGGGTGGCTAGGCCGGGACTGCAACCATCAACTTTGCTTACCTTCTCCCCTTGTCTGCCCGCGGCCTACGACACCCCACCCGGTTCCCAACTCTGCTCACACCTTCACTGCTTTTTGCACCGCAGCCTACGACCAATTCAACGGCGGCAAGCCCAAGTACGACACCTGGATGGTGGCCCGCTCCCTGGACAAGGGCACCCCCCTGTGGGCTGTCAACCTCACAGCTGCGGGGCTGGCCGCCTGGCCCGTGTCGCCGCCCACGGTGCAGCTGGGTGTGCTGTCCTTTGTGACCGCGAAGCAGATAGTGGTGATGGATGCGGGCAGCGGCAAGGTTCGCTACATGGTGGAGGCAGGTGCGGGGGTGCAGCGTGTGGGTCTCCAGGGTGCTCTTGCTGTTAGTTAGTTAGTTACATTTAATGTCCATATGGAGCCAGAGAATGGTCTCACGAGACGAGAGATTTGTTGGGGTGATTGCTGTGTGTAGCTCTTGTTGGTCAGACATCGGGAAGGTCCGCTGCAGGTACAAGGGTCAATCAATCGATGAATCAGTCATTGAAGGGGATGAGGCGTGTGGGTCGGGGTGCTTGCTCAGTGTGGCTCGTGTGCGGGCAGCGGGACGGGTCTGCTGCATGCGGGATGCATGGGCGGGGCGGGGCGGGGTGGAGTGGGCTGTGGATCAGGGTGCTTGTTTCCTTTGCGCCTCGTGTTCAGGCAGCGCGAAGGTCCGCTGTGTGGGGGATGCATGGGCGGGGATACATGGGCAGGGCGGGATGGGGTGGGGTGGGCATGTGGGTCGGATTGCTTGTTTTGGCGATGCTGTCGGTGATGAGTGCTGGCACCAGCAAGGTTTGCTACACGGGGGGATGCAGGCGTGAGGGGTGTGCGTGATTGGAGCAGGGACAAGGGCAGGCCAAGGGGAGCTCTGCTGGGACAGAACGGCAGCCCACATGCCACGTTGCAGGCAGGAGCGGTGGGGGCAGTCACTCCAAACGGTCGTGGCCATGCCACCGGCCCTACCAGCGACCATGTTGCTGCAAACCTGCTCACCCCACCCCCTTTCCTCGCCCGCTGCCCTCCCTGCCCTGCTTGCAGAGCCGTACCAGGCGCTTGCGATGGGCGGGCAGAACAGCTACGTGCCCACCACCACATTTGCCGACTGCCTAGGCCAGCTGGCAATCGTGCGCTGCCTTGACAACACCAGCCCGGGGACACTGTGTGCGTACAACGGGTTCGACAGGCCCTGCACCAGCGCAGCAACACGGCAACGACCGGCCCTGGGCAGCACACTAGCGGGGGCGTTGCTGGCCGCTGCGGCTGCGGCGATACTGCTGTAGACGTGTGGCCTGCGCTATGCCTGCGTTGGGTGTGAAATACCGGGGCTGTAATAGTTCCCCTTGACTGCCACTGTTTGTGTTGCTCGTCTTCTTTCGTGTTCTTTCGTGTTCAACTTGTATCCCCTGTGACCTGACCTGACTGCTGACCTTCAAAATATGTAATGCAACATCCCTGCAGGCGCGCTGCAGCAGCAGGTTGGGGGAAAAGTTGCTGGGCGGATTGGCAAGGCGCAAAGCGAATGCATTGCAGAAATGTGCTGCCTACAGTGTTCTGCTTTTGGGACCACAGGATGGTAGCAGAGAATGTGTGCACAGGTGAGATGAGACGTTGCTCGCCTAGCGCCAGTGCCGCTGCCAGCCCCGCACGCCAGGTGGGGCGGTCATGTGCTAGTGCCCACGCACCAGTGCAGGACGACGGGAATCAGTCGCATCACCTGTAGCAGCACAACTGTGTTCTCTGTCGGACCAGTTGCGTGCACTAGAGCGTGTCATGCCGCAAGAAAAGGCTGCATGGAGGCATCTGCTGCCAATGCCGTTGAGGGGCCTTCAAGCTGTTGTTTGGAACAGACTTGCACTGCAGCACGTGCAAATAAACACACTTGGACCTGGTTTGGGAGACACCTGGCACCCGCACAGCTGGCCTTTGTCCGCTTGGCAAGCGGCACCCCACGCCCACGGCGCGCCGGGTGGAAAGAGGCATGCAGGGTTCATGCGGGGATCGCTTCCGAGGCGGCTGGTCAATCGCATTTCACCGCTGCCAGTTTGCGGGGTATGTGGGCGGCGCAGCTCTGCCAGTGCACGCTCTCAGGTTGAGTCCGGTCCGGCTGGGCCCGCGGAGCGCACCGGCAGAGCCCTCGAGGTCCCGTGCGACGTGCGGCAGGTGCGGACGCGGGTACCCAGGCCAGACGCGAGCGTCCAGGGGTCGGGGCACAGCCACCGCCCTCCCGCCTGCCTCCGCCGTCACTTCAGCTGCCCCCTGCCCGCGCCCTTGCAACCAGATCTCTTCACCATGTCTGTAGTCTTCTGACCCGTAAAATTGCCCAATTTCGCATGCAGGCATGATGCTGAAGCTGGTGATGAGGGAGGGGGCCATCCCCGCTGCCGCTCCTGCCTCTGTGGCGGCAGCCCTGAAGAGCACGGACAGCCCTGCTCGAATGCGGGGCGTCGCGGGGCCTGACCCTTCCGGGCTATGGGGCGTGCAGGTGTGTGTGTACGTGTTTGGCGTGGCTGTTGGGGCGTGCAGGTGTGTGTGTGTGTTTGGCGTGGCGGAGGTAGCTTGGCGGGAGCAGAGATCTATGCCATGCGGGGAGGACACATGGCTGGGTGTGTGGTCATTGGGTGCTGGTCGCACGACCTACAGTCCGCTCCTTCAGTTACGAGTTGGGGATGACGGGTGGATGACCGTGTGGCAGGGCAGCACACCCACAGCGCACTGCCTTGTTCATTGCCCTGCAGCCCTGCTCTGACGCATGCAGGTACTTTCCTCCTCGCCATCCTGCCCTGCTCACCGCCCCTCTTTCTTTCCACTGTCCACTTTCCACTTTCCATTTTCCGTTTGTAGATAGCCGGCACCGACGCCTCCTCCCTTGTCTGCCCACCTGTGCTCTCCCAGCGTGCCGCGCTGGTGGGTGCTGACCTGGCGCTCATGTGGCTGCTGGTCCGGGTGCAGCAAGCCAACTGGAGGCAGGAGCAGCAGTGCAAGGAGGCTCAGCAGCAGCAGCAGCAGCAGCAGCAGCAGCAGCAGCAGCAGGGGGACCCGCAGCAGCAGCAGCAGGAGCAGCAGCAGCTAGGGCGTGTTGTTGCCGCAGCCATCACCCCAGAAGCGTGCCGAGCACGGCTCAACTTCCCGGCAGCTGCCTACGGCAAAGACACAGCCCTGCACTGCCAGCTGGCCACGCTGGAGCCAGCGCAGCTCACCTCTTTCCTGGATTCAGTGCTGCCGCGGCCCACGGTAGGCTACATGATAAATGCCAGCACGCCCCCTCAGCTGACAGACGCGCGGCCCCAGCGTGCATCCACGGCACCGCCCCAGAAGAAGCAGAAGAAGCAGCAGGGGAAGCAGCAGCCAGCTCAGCAGCAGTCAGGTCAGCAGCAGCAGCAGCAGCAGCAGCAGCAGCAGCAGCAGCAGCAGCAGCAGCTACTGGCTCAGCACCAGGCACAGCAGCAGCAGGCACAGCCGCAGCTGGCAGCAAGGCCGCCGGCTGGCCATCCAAAGAACAAGGGCAAGCAAGGCCTGCCCGCTGCCGAGCAGAGGGAGCACGGCCGAGGGAGCATGGCCTCCAGGTGCGAAGGCAGGGAGGTGGCTGGCTTGCATGTGCCTGCCGATGCAGCAGTGCTCCTTTGATTTGCTGGGCAAGCGCCAGAGAGCAGCATACTGCACGGTGGCTGGAAGCAGGGCAGCAACAGCAGATGCTTCCACAGGTGATTATGAGGCCCCCGTGTCCACCAGCGGCAAGGGTGTCTGATTCCTTCTCCTTGCTTCCCCTCCCGCTGCCCTGCAGCAGCGACGGTGCGGCACGCGGGCCGGTAATCGAGCGGCAGCGGCGGAAGGGAGCCGGCAGCCGGCTGGCGGCCCTGCTTGAGCAGGAGCATTCGGCCAACCCGACAGGAGCCCGCGCCCACAGCCGCAGTCAGTCAGCCGAGCCAGTGCTGCACAAACGAGCTGGGTCTGCCTCAGCACAGGGCAGCGCAGCAGCGGTGGCAGCAGCAGGTGGAGGAGCAGCAGCAGAGGAGGCGGCAGCAGGTGGGGGGGCGGCATCAAGCGCAGCGGCAGCAGGTGGAGGAACGGCGGCAGCAGGCGCAGCAGCAGGCGCAGCAGGGGGAGCAGCCCTTGGGGAGCCGCTGACCTTGGGTCCTTGGGGTGTGAAGCGTCGGCGCTCGCAGCTCCCAGCCATTCCAGGCAGTGCTGCAGTAGCCGTAACAGCTGTGGCCCCAACACAGCAGCAGCAGCAGCAGCAGCAGGGGGCAGAGCAACGGCGGCAGGAGGAGGAAAGGGGAGAGAGTGGTGCTGACGGTCTGGCGGCAGCGCTGCGCAGCGCACTGGCGGCTGCTCAGCGCATGGTGGCTCTGGCAGAAGGCACAGCAGGTACAGCAGGCACAACAGGCACAGAAACAGAAGGTGCAGCAGGCACAGCAGGCACGACAGTCACAGCGGGCACCACAGGGACAGCAGGCACAGCAAGCGTGCCGGCCTCAAGCGCCCAGCCACCCGCACCCCTCCCAAATCAGCAGGTGGGCACTGCAGGCGGGCAGGCAGGCCAAATCGCCCCACCTTCACCCCTGTTGCAGCAGCAGCAAGTGGGCGCAGCAGCTGGTGTGCAAGCGTGCCAATCCGGCGCGCCCGAGCCGCTCCCAGAGCTGCAGCTGGGCACAGCAGGCAGCGCGGCGTCCCAAATCGCCCCACCCGTGCCGCTCTCGCAGCACATGCTGGGCATGGCTGGCGGCACAACAGCCAGAGACACACGTCCACCTGCGCCGCGCCCACAGCAGCAGGTGGGCACAGCAGGCGGCACAGCAGGCGGCACAGCAGCCTGCCCACTGGGGCCGTTCTCGCAGCAGCAAGTGGGCACAGCTAGCAGCGGGCAGGTGTCACAACTTGGCCCGCCTGCGCCGCTTCCACAGCAGCAGCTGGGTATAGCTGGCGGGGAGGACTCAGCCACCCGCCCACCTGCACCTCTTTCACAGCAGCAGCAGCAGCTGCCAGCTGTTCCCACGCAGCTGCCCCTGCTCCCCCAATTCCCCTGCGTCCCTCACCAGCTGTCACTGCTGCAGCTGCTGCAGTAGCCGTGCCAGCTGTCAGTGGGATTGGGAGCCGATAGCTCAGGCTTGGAGCCTGCCAGGGCAGCTGCCCCAGGCAGCGGCAGTGATGGCACCCAGGCGCTGCCACCAACTCGGCCAGGCTCCCCGTCGGAAGGCCAGCAGCGGCAGCACCAGCCGCCGCAGGGGCATGAGCAGCAGCAGCAGCAGCTGTTGCCGTTTTAGCTGCACGAGCAGCAGCAGCTGTCGGTCTTTCAGCAGCACGCCAGCAGCAGCCGCAGGGGTAGGCACATGTGGCATGTTTGAGGCAGCAGCAGCAGCAGCAACAGCAGCAGCAGCAGATGTGGCCGATGCAGCGGGCAAAGCCGGCGAGAGCCTGCTGCAGCGGTCGCCCCCGACCTCGAAGCAAAACATCAGATCCGACAGGACAGCAAAGCGCCGGCTCTGGCTGATGCCCCCATGTGCTCTCTGTTTGTCCCGTGCGACCTTGTGCTCTGCCTGCATGTGCTCTGCCTGCACCACATACACATCTCCTGGTAACAGTCGTGGGCGTGGTTGATGTTGCAGCGCAGCGGGCACCTTACACGCTGGCGGGCGGGGTCCCGAATTTCGGGGTTTGGAGAAATCAAAGTGGCTCGGGTGGCTGGCATAGTGGCAGGATTTTGGGATCTGCAAGGCGCCCAGGGGCCCAGAGGTGTGGACAAGGAAGCGCAGTCCAATTCGGGAGTAGGACATTATGGATCATGCCGGCTGGGCATGCAGGAAATATGGAATGGAGCGAGTGTGGAGGTCGGCAGCGGCGGACGGGCGGTGCAGGGGGAAAACGCCAGGCCAATTGTGGGCAGTGATACGGCAGTAAGACAGCGGATGGGAAAAGGGCAGCCGAAGGGGCAGAGGCATGGCGCAGACGGGGCGGGGGAGGGAGCAGGTGCGTGGGGTGGTTACGCAAGCACGTACAGCAGAAAAGGGGCTCACACATTCGTCTCTCTCAGTGGGGATGTACACGACACTCGGGTCAGCTGGACGCTCAACAGAACAGGGGGTGGGCGTGGGTGGTGTGAGATGCATTTCAGAGCATGGTTCGTGCATGATTGGAGGTGCAGGAAGGCTCGATTTGAGCTCGGTGTTATGGTACTTGTCTAGCAATAGATGCACAGGGGTTCCTGGTCGTAGGGCTGGACATTTGTGGGGCGGCAGGAGGCCGATTGCACAGCAGCCTGCACTCAGGGCAGCGCTGATGTCAACCAGAGGGGCCAGGCATGCTCATGACGCGTCACTGCCGCGGCTGCCGGAACCTGCCGGCAGCGCTGGAGTAGGCTTGAGCCAGGATGCCGACAGTGGAGGAGTGAGGGGTGGGCGAGCCTGACAACTGCTGCTTCCTGCTGCGCCCGCTGCCCGCTGTGGTGTACATGCCAGCGGTCCGGCTGTACGACTGCAGCACAGGGAGGGGGAGGCGGCAGGCGGCGGGTGCGTGAGCGGCGGTGAGGAGAAGAACAAGGGATATGCACAGGCATCAGCGGGTCCCGTTTGGGTGCAGCAGGGGAGCAGGCAGGGGGCAGGCAGGGGCAGGGCAGTGTGCAGGTGTCAGCAGACAGGCCGGCCACTGAAGCGGCCACTGGTGTTCCCTCTGCCCACATTCTCCCTGCCACTGTTCCTTCCTGCCCACACACCCCGTGCCCACACCCCGCTTGTCTACACCTCCCTTGCCCACATCCCCCACATGCCAGCTCACCGCCATCCACTTGTCCTCCTCTCCCGCATACCCCTCAAGCTCAGTGGGGCGTGGCGTGTTGGGTGCTGAGCCCAGCCGCAGGCCTCCCCTGTACGCCGGCAGCGGCGGCCGTGCCCCGGCGCTGCTACGGGCAGGCGCACTGGCCGACTGGCGCAGGTATGGCATGCCGCCGGTGCCCTGAAAAGAGCCCAGGGAGGCTGGCAGGCTTGCCCTCGACAGGCCGAGGCCGGCGAAAGTCACGCGCCGAGTGTTGGCCGAGGGCGCCGGGGAGCCGGCCTCCCCCACCAGCAAGCCAGCGGCGCCGGGGGTGCTGGCCTCTGAACGGGGGGTTGCCGCCCACAGGCTGCTGTCACTGTTCCACCCCGTGCTGCTGCCCCGGAAGTCGTAAGAGCCGCAACTTTGGGAGCTGCTGCGACCAATGACCAACGAGCGAAGCAGGGGGCGGGGCGAGGTCGGCACCGGCGGCTCCAACGGGGCCCCGGGAACGTTCACAAGCGCTGTGCGCTGCTGCATGTGCAGCCACTGCTGCTGCTGGCAGGCCGCCGCCGCCGCCGCTGCAGCCTGCCAGTCTGCCTCGGCAGCGGCGACGGCCTCGGCTGCCGCAGCTGCGGTTGCGGCGGCACGCTGCTGCCGCCGGGCAAGCTGCCACAGTCGGTGAGCCTCAGCCTGGGACAGTGTGAAGAGGGGCCCAAGCAGGTTAGCGAGAGGTGCGGAATCAAGGTCCCTTGCACTTGCAGTGAAGGCTCAAGCAAGACGGTGTGACTGCAGACAAGCGCAGGCTTGCTGGCAACAGGGAGGGACGCGACGTTCCACAACAAGGCACACGGGGCTGACACACCACGACTTCACCAGCCCTTTGTGTGACTCTATGGCTCACCAGAGTGTCAAGAATTTGGTCACTGGTGCAGCTATCCAGCCACCCCGGCTGCTCCTGCTGCTGCTGCTGCTGCTGCTGCGGTTGTTGTTTTCGCTGGGTCGTGCCTGCTGCTGCACCGCCGCTGCTGCTCCTACCGAAGCTGGCCGCTCTGCTGCTGCTGCTTCTGCTGCCACTGCTGTTTAAGGTGCTGCTGCCAGGGGCTGGCGTCAGCCCCAGCACAGCCGCACAGTCGTAATCGGCCAGCACTGCTGCCGAGGGCAGCTGGGCGGCGGCAGCCGCAGCAGCAGCAGCAGCAGCCTTGCTGCCACGGGCCCGGCCAGTCGTGAGCAGCTGCTGCAGGGCGCGCTGCAAGGCGCCGGGTGCGGCGCCGCCGTGCTGCTGCTGCTGCTGCTGGCAAATGAACTGAAAGTCTGCCCCGAATGGCAGCAAGTCAGCAACAATGACGCTGGCATCCGCCTGTCCTCCCCTGCAGAATCACCATCACAGGTTGAGGGGTGCAGGGCATAGGGCAGCGGTGGGCATGCTGTGCTGTGCTGGGCGGCGGGCACACTCGGCCTGCGCTGCTGCAACAAGGGGGGGCACTGCGCTGGCGCCGCTGCAAAGCACCCCTGCAGTTGCTCCGCCGGGCATTCCACAAGGGGCCGACAAGCAGCTGTGTGTGTGGCCCCTGCGCTGGCGCCGCTGCCGGCCCCCTGTTGCACCCCTGCCCTGCCATGCAGTCCCTACAACACTCACTATCACAACCAGTTGGCCCACCTGCCAGACGCCACAAGGCAGTCCCACTCTAGACCCACCAGCTCGAGTCCCGCTGACCTTAAGTGCCGACCCTAACGTGATTGACTGATTGACTCAGAGAGAAACTGGGCCCACCTGCCAGACACCACCGCTTTGATGACTTCGTGGGCCGCTGTCTTAACAGCCGCACCCCGCATCGCCCGCACAACCCCCTCTCCGGCCTGGCTCCACACGCCGTCGGTGGCCAGAACCAGGCGGCCGCCTGTGGGGGGCAGCCGCACCTGCAGCAGCCAAACAGGCACGGGAGTGGGCAGGGACAGGGGTCGGAGAGGTGCAGAGGATCGTAAGCCTTGACCGGGGGCGCAGCTCGGTTGAGTTGCTGCAGATTTGTGTGGAGGGCTGTAGGGACAATCTTCATGTGCCGTTGTTGCTACTGCTTCAAACTTCTTTCCGCTGACACTGTCCCACCCTGTGCCGTGAATTTCTTGCTGGCTCCCAGTACACTCGAAATGTGTTCAATTGAAGGAAGGAGCCGGTCTGCAGGGGTCCGGAATCAAATTAAGTGCTGCAAGGCACACCTCTCCTGCTGGCCACGCCCCGCTTGCCTGCTTGATGTGTGGCAGCGGCAGCAGCGCCGTCTCTGCCAGGCGCAGGTTGAAGTCGCCAATGGAGCGGCTCAACGTCAGCCCGCCTGCAACGGCACAAGAGAGAGAGATAGAGAGAGACAGAGGGTTAGAGGGTGCAGCTGTCTTCATGCTTTCGTGTTTTCAGGGCCTTGTGGTGCGCGCTCCTTAGCTTCTCACAGTATGATTCGTCCTGAAGTTGGGTGCATCCCCTCTTTCATGGGATGCAAAAAGCTGTAACCACGTGACTAGATTTAGAGTGCAGCTGCATGCCAGCCACCACATGCAGGCCGCCTGGAAGGACACGCAGGAATGAGAGTGCAAGGGCGCAGAGGGCCCTTGGGGCAACCGCCACATGCTGCCCATCCCCTTTCCTGTCCGGGCATCATGTCAGCGCAGCTGCGTGCCGGGGCGTCACACATAGCAGCACCACAGCGTGCACAGCAGCAAGCCCGGCATTGGCCCCCTCACCCCCTGCCCCAACGGGCAGATCATCCGTATGCCATGCAGCCTTCGATTCGGGGCGCGCAGGTTGCTCCGGGCCACGTCGGCAGGGCCCTAGGCATCGCCATCGGTATCCTATTCCAGGCAATACACACCAGCACTGCCCCCATCCATCCACTCACCGGGCCACAGGCGCATCACTCCGTCCCCCCGCCCCAGGGACATGGCCGGCCCGCCGGTGTTGAGATCCAGTGCTGCCACGTGGCAGCCTGCCGCCGCCAGCCGCCGCCGCTCCTGCAGGCTGCTGCCTATGATGTGGTCGACGGTCAACTCCTGCCAGGGTGCTGAAGAGCCCGTGAGGAGCACACAACGGCTGCTGCCCACGCTGGCAACGGTGACTAAACGGCCCACCTGCAGGCGGGCGGGGCAGGGCAGGGTGGGGCTGCGTCAGACAGAGCAGCTGCCAGGGTGTGCGCTGCGCCCGGGCGACATGCATGCTGCTAGCTGGCAGCCTGCTGCGGGCGTGCGCTGCGGGCATGCTGGGGTGCGTGCCACCCTTCAAGGGCGTGCGGGGCTGGGCAGCATGCCGCTGGGCAGGTCAGGGGAACAGGCACTCCAGGAGCCCGCTGAACTGGAGGCAGCCGCACTGAAGGCTGTGAGCGCATCACGAAAGCCTTGCTGAATGCCCCACCACAGCCCCCGGCTGCAGGCTGCACGCACCTGCAGGACAATCGTTGCGGTGCAGCCTCCAGAGGCCCCCGTTGCCGCCACCCGGTGCTGCAGCTCCAGAATGGAAAGAGCCACCGCCTGCTGCAGCGCCCCGGCCAGCTCAGCAGCCGGGGCTGCCAGCTCAGCGCCAGCGAGGCGGTTGCCGTGACAACCGCTGCCGGTGCCACCCTCTGCGCGGCCTGTGCTGGCAGCGGCCCAAGGGTCCGGCAGGTGTGCCTCTAGCACTGGCACGAGGTGGTCGGCTGCACAGCGTGCCGCCGCTGCCCCGTTGTGCCCGTCGAATGCTGCAAACAGCTGGTAGTGGGATGGCCTGCAGGTGGTGCAGGGCAGAGTTGTTGGGATGAGCAAGTGCCGTTGGATGGGGGAGAGTCTAGTCTGTCGTTGTATTATTTTCACATCCCCTGAAAGAGGATTGAAGCTGACGAGGCATGCCCCGCAACGGGGCAGTGTGGTGGGTCACGTGCCGTTCAGCGGCAGTCTACAATGCTGGCCACAGCCGCCGGCGCCAGCAACACGCACGCCCAGCAGCCTGCTCACGTTGGCTGCTCCTGCCCCGCTGCCGCCTCCCAATCACTCAGCCACCCGCCAGAGGGCGTGGCGCTGAGGGAGGACGGCTCATCTGTGCTGCCTGGCCAGGGCCGGCTGACTGCCACAACAGCGTCCTGCAGTGGTAGCGGCGGGGTGTGTTATTAGTCAGGGTGGAGGGTTTCGGTGGGGGGCAGGCACGCCCCTTAGGTCTTCCCGCGATCTCTTTCCTTGCACACTGTCGCTGGGGAAGCGGAAACTGTCGAACAAGCATGGAAGCCGCCCGCACCTCGCCCCTCTTCGCCCAAGTGCTACAGCTCCAGCTCGCCTCCAGCGGACCAGCGGCCGCGCGCATGATATTACGCTGTGGGGTGCACTGCGCGACGCATGCCGGCTCGTCCTCTTCGGAAATGCAATTCGGAGCATGCGCTGCATGCAACACATGATTACCAACCACTGTCTGCGGCTCCCAGGGGGCGGCAAAGCCCGGGCTTGCAGCGCCACCATGCCCAGTGAGCTGCTAATAACGGCCGAGGGAAGTGCCCGAGTGCGCGCAAGGGCAAGCGGAAGGGGCAGGTCCGTAGTAGGCGTAACTGTGGGCGTGTGCTAGGTGCGCGTTGCAAACACGCTCATTGTATCCAGAATGGTATACATGCAGTTCCCGCAATGGGGTGATGCGACTGCTTGCTAGCGTGCACAGCTCGTGAATTTGCTGGCAGGGTGCCTGCAAGTTCCAGCCCGCCTGCCGTCACATTCTGTGAACATGCATTGCCAGCGGCCCAGCTAGTGGCCCAGCCCACATTGGCCCTCACACATTGTGTGTTGACATCACAAGCACTATCCCAATTGACCGGGCATGTGTGGGCGTTCAGACGGCGGGATCTTGCACACCCCTAACGCCTGCTGCCGTGCCAGCACCGCCGCCAGAAATGCCGCCAGCCCTGTGCCGCCAATGAACACGGGCCACGTGACCATGCCTGCCGCATCCAGGAAGGGCTGGCACAACAGGCGATGCTGAGCCGGCAGCGGCTGCTGGGGGTGCTGCCCGCCGCTGCTGACCTCTGCTGCCTGCTGACCTGGCGCAGCTCGCGCCAGCTCAGCGGTCTGCCTGTGGGCCCATTCCAGCTGAGGGCGCCAGACGAGCAGCATGGGCAGCACCAGTCCGATGGCCACCTGCAAGGGAGCAGGGACGCACATGACACACAGACGGTGATTGAATATGCGTTTCCAAATCAGTGTTTCTTTCGGTCGGTGGGTCGCCACATGACCGTGACGTGACACACAGACGCAAACACAATCGCTGGTTCAACAACCATCTTCAAGGCAGTGTCTGTTTCGGACGATGGGCCGCACTCCAGCCCCCCAACCCCACCCTTTTCCCCAAGTTTGAACACCCAACATCTCAACATGCTCTGTGCACACACACGCCTGCCAACTCTCCTGCCAGCCTGCCAGCCAGCCAGCCAGCCAGCCTGCCAGCCTCATAACTTGAGGAGAACAGCGTGGACGGGCAAGCAGGAAAGCGGGGTGAGCTCACCTCCAGTGACCACACCACCGCTGTGCACTGCTCCGTGTCATTGGCCGTCGCTGCCGCTGCCGCCAGATGCTCGCGCGTGCCCAAGCAAAGCAGCGAGGCCAGCTGCTGCAGCACCGAGTACAAGGCCCGCACCACACGGGCGTTGCTGCTGTGCTGCGCCACGTACTGAGCGCAGCCTGCAAGGGGAGCGGGGGAGCGCACAGAACAGGGGTTGAGCGGGGCTGGGCGGGACGGGGCAGGGCGGGAGGTTTGCGGGCTGATGCACACCCATTTCCAAGAGTGGGTGCATGAAACAAGCACAGAGCGTAAGGTGCATTGAACAAACAGAGAGCGTGGGTTTGTGGGGTGCAAGGCAGTCGACTCATCTGCAGCGCACACATGTGCCTCCGCAGCGCAGTAAGACGAAAGGCAGTCCCCGCTGCCGCCCTGCGCACCCGTCGGCGCCCGCCACATCAGCATGCCCACTCCCAGGCTCTGTGCCAGCAGGTGTGCCAGCGGGGGGAGTGGCCATCCCACTGCAGCCACAAGGCAGGCATCCACCCAGGCCAGGGGCAGCAGGAGGATGAAGAGAGAGCGTAGCGTGCCGCCCAGCGAAAGCACTCCATCGTCGCCGCTGCTGCCGCCGCCGCTGCTGCCGTCGCTGCTGCCCGCTGGCTGCATGGCGCGCTGGGTGTCTACTAGGAGAGGGATCAGCAGCACAGAGGTGCGCAGCGCCACGAGCAGAGGTGTGCGCAAGTGAGCGATGTACAGCTGGCGCGGCAGGTGCCGGCGGGCTAGCAAGGTCGCCAAGGTGAGGCACATAAGCGGGTGCATCCACCGGCGCTCTGTTGCCGTCAGGCCGCCGAGCAGCAGGACAGCTGTCTGCACGGCGAAGACGAGTGCACATACTGGGACGTCCCAGTCTCCGGTAAGGGACGGGTCGGTCGTCACGTGTGGGCGGGGCGGCAACCGCGTACGCATTATTGCGGAGGCTGCTGGGCTCGCTGCTGGGCCAGGCTCGCGGACCATGGTAGGTGCTGAATGTGTGGGGAATGGGGCGACTTGTGTGACGAGAGCGCAGCTCTTGGACTGGGTGCGAGGGCGCCGACGCGGCTTCACCGGCGACGGCGGCGGCAGCAGGGAAGCGACGGGCGCAGGGCGGCTCGCGGGAATATCTCCGGGCAGATAGACAACACATGCATCCCACACCTGTTCCGAACACCCCGGCTGCCGTGGCTCTTCACGGTGCCAGCCCAGCTCACGCTATCGGAACGGCCGTGCTGTTGGGAGCAAACGACGACAGCAAACGACGACAGCGCGCAGAAGGGTCCGGCACGCCGGGAGGAACAAAGAACCGCAGAAGATGAGAAGAGGCCGAAGTCCGGTTCGGCAACTGTGTCCGCAGCTGTATCCGCCCGGCTCGTCGTCGTGTGCGTGGTATATATACCAGGCAGCAGAGATTAGCCAGAAGAGGTTAGCCAGAAGAATCCAAAGAAGCACGGCAAACAGCCACCCTGCCGCCGCCCACCGTGCCCTGATGGATGATGTGCTGCATGTTACATCAGGCAGCTTCTGCCCTCGCAAGGACTTGTGTTCCTCCCAGCTCCCAGCCCTACACACGCAGCACCCAGAATGGCCTCCTCACCCTCTCCCTTTAAACCCACGTTCTTCACTCCTTGCACTACCAAGCCATGCTCCCTGCTGCTACGCCACCTGCCCACACCCCGTCCCTCCCCCAGCCACTCCGCCGCTCCGCGCTCCCACCCCGCTGCTTTTACTGTTCACTTCAGCCGTAACCCTGCCACCCCTGATCTATTTATTAGATGCTGATCCATGCACGTTGTGCATGGCCTCCTCCCCTGAACCCCCATCCCCGATCTGACAAGACAGCCTTCCTCAGTGGGTCCAGTCGTCCCACTGAAAGCTGGCCCACCTGTGCCCTGCCGTACCACACAAAGGGGCCTTCAGGATCCACACACCACCCTGAACAGACGCCATTCATCCTGGATGCATGAGCAGGTTTGACCACTGCAGCACAGCAAGCCCCTTCAAAGGTAAGCAGTACAGCGAGGCGGCGCCAACTGCCTGCCTGCTTGGCTGTTGCTGCGCTAACTTGCTTCGTTCCGCAAGTTCTTACAGCTCTACGCCGATTGCGAAGGCAAGGCTTTTTATGTGATGGATTGACCACATAGCTGCGGTGTCAAGGTTGCTGTCTGCCCAGCATGGTTAGTCCGCGGCAGCTGCAACTACTGCCAGGGTGTGCAGCTTTCTCCGCAGCCGCCTACCGCCCTGCCCTGCCGCTGCTGCTGCCCTCCCTGCTGTCGCCATCTCTGCTGCCGCTGCCCTCCTTGCCGCCGCCCTCCCTCTGCTGCTGCTGATGTTAGTGCTGATGCTGCCCCTGTGCAGCTGATGTGGCCTGACGTGCTACAAAAGCTGCCGCCTCTGGCGCAGGCTAATCTGCCGGCGCCGCCGCTGCCGGCGGCCACCCTCCCTGCTGCTGCTATCCGCCGCCGCTGCCAGTGGCGCCGACACGGACTGCTGCCTCTGCTGCTGCCGTCGCTGCTCCCTGCCCTGCCCTGCTGCCGCCTGCTGCTGCCCCCCTAGCTGCTGCCGCTGCTGCCGCTGCTGCTGCTGGCTGTGCTAATGCCAGCGGCTCCTCAACTCCCAGCAGCATTTGCAGTTCAGCTTGGTTCACTCCACCCATCCCCTGCTTGAGGGCCGGATTGGCAGCCAGGGCAGCTGCCAGGCTGCCCTGCCGCCGCTGCTCCAGCATCCCTCGAATGCGCACCTCCACAGTGTCTGCACCACAGGCAGGACAAGTGGTTGTAAAGAACAAAGATGTCAGAATGGAGGAAGTTGGATGGGTGGTGCGGCATGGGCCAGATGTGAGGCGGGGAGAGGAAGAAGATGACACACAGCGGGTGACTTTGGGGGAGATGCCCCGGCGGCAGGAAACCCCGCCGCCGATCCCTCCCCTCCAGAGCAAGAGGGTGCTGAGTGCTGAGTGGGAGCACACGAGGTGAGGGTGGCAGGAGGTGAGCGGCAGGGCTGGGCCAGAAAAAGAAAGAAAAAAAGGCTGGGCCAGAGCAAAAGGTGGTGGAGCTGGCCGTGTACCGCCTCCTCGGAGGCTGCCAGCTGTCACCGCCTGCCAGCTGGCAGCAGCGCTTGCTCACCTTTGGCCACCAGCCGCACCACTGTGATCGGCTTCTGCTGCCCCATGCGGTGTGCTGCACAGGGCAAGGGGTGGGGAAAGGCCAGGACTTGGGGTCGATACATAATAAGTATCATGGAAAGCAATGTCACGGCCTGAGTTTGCAATAACATGTGCCAACCAACGCAATTCAAGGGGGCAGGGCTGGCAGGTGAGCGAGCGGGCATGGGTGGGTGGGCATGTGCCTACGTGGCAGCCAGATGGAAAGCTGGCAAAGAGGCGGCCAAATGCGGGCGGGCGGGCAGGCACTCTGCCCTCAGCATGCGTCGGCAATAGCATGCGTCGGCAATAGCATGCGTCGGCAATGTAGGACAGGAGGGCGGTCACCCACCACCACCTTCTTCAGTTGGTGAAAATTTCTGAAAGAAACTTGAGAAGGTCTCAGCTCAACGGCCGCCCCAACTCGGCCGATTGCCTGGAACTCTTGGAAGGGCTCCAGGCAGGGGTCAAGAAAGAACACGTGGGCAGCGGCCGTCAGGTTCAGGCCCACGCTGTTGCTCCTGCAAGGGGCAAAAGAAAAAGAAAAAGAAAATTTCAGTTTTATTTTAAATGTAATTTAACTAACTGACTAAGTGCATGGGGCACACAGGGGAAGCATGCAGAGTTGAGGCCCCAAGCTGTTGCTTTTGCACGGGCCGTGAGATTGAACATGAAACCGTGCAGGGGAGCGGAGGTACCCCAAGCTGATTGGGCTCAGGTTTGCAAGCTGGCACGGGTGCATGCTGCTCGGGTGCATGCTGCATACAGAGGAGTGCCCGCAAAGTAAAATTAAACTTGAGTGAGGTGGTGCCAAGGGGCACCGATTGGGCATGCTGCATGCTCCACCAAGCATCCGCCTGCCCCACATGTGGTGCTCCGAAGCACAGTTCGGCAGGCATGCAGCATGTGCCCGTCCCATGTGCTGCTGCTGCGGTGTACCTGTATGCCTGCATGTACGCTAGACGCTTGCACAAGCCTCGCACCTGCAGCGCACACATGTGCCGCCGCAGTGCTGTGGAAAAAGAAAACTGTAAACTAACAAAAAAAAAAAAAAAAAAAAACGATTGCACACAAGGTGACCTGCGTGACTCACTCGGCCGTCAGCAAGAAGAGGGTGGTGGGTGGGTCTGTTTGGAAGGCTTCAATCTGCCTGGAACGCTTGCGGGCATCCATGCTGCCATTGATGGTCCTGCAGCGGACGGATTTGGTGGTGCAAGGTTGGAGGACGGTGCGCACGGGCAGGGGCAGGGTGGCAAGCACCGGCAGGCAGGCCGAGCTCGAGGATCTCAACAGCTCAACTTGACCAGCAGGGCAGGGGGGCCAGGGGAAGCGGCTGGCTTAAGGCAGGGTGAGTCGGGCCAGTAGGGGGCAGAGCCTGCTGTCAACAGCACCACTTGCTGGAGCCCCACCACACAACTGCTTCCAGCTCTTCTTGCCATGCCAACAACCATAGCTGCCAATCGCAAGTATGGACATCAAAGTGAGCATCCAACCAACAGCAAGCGGTGCTGCAAGCCTGGGGGCAAGCCGCACCTGTGCTGCAGCCCCAGCGGCTTCAGCCGGGCGCCCGAAAGGTCCAGAGCGGGCTGGAAGTTTCCAAACACCAGGATCTGCAAACCAGTGAGATAACAATCTGCAGAATGCAATTCAGAAGCAACATGTTGTTGCCGCCATGAAAGGGATTCTGCACCGGCAGCCGGCCAACCCACTCGCACTTCCTTCAGACGGCGGTGCCCAGGGGGCGGGAGGCAGGTGAATGGACACGTGGCAGTCAGGCCATGTGCAAACAGGCTGTCACGTCGCACACCCTACCCACCACCATGCCTCCGCCAGCGGGATCCCCAAGGTGTACTGCCTGCCACCCCAACCACCTTGTCCTCTGGGTGCCAATAGGATAGGATAATCCCTAAACCCTAAACCCTAAAACCCTAAAACCCTGAACCCACCCACCTTGTCCTCTGGGTGCCGCCTGTGCACCGCCGACACCTCTTTGAGCAGGCAGTCAATCTTGCTGGAGAAGAAGTGGACGGGTGCCTGGCCGCCCTTGCCGCGGCCAGTGGACAGCTCGTAACAGCCTGGGCAGTAGTGGACAGGCAAGGTGGAGGGAAGCTGTAATGGCATGCTCTGCTCGTGATGCAGCGCCGACCATGCTGCCTGCAACGATGTGCCGATATGAAAAACCCTACAAGGGTCTGTATCGCAGGTTTCTTTGCGGTCAGACAGACTGTAAGCACGGAAAAGCAAAAGCCATCCAGGTGCTACACTGCAGCCCCAGGCTGGCGGTACCGCGCCACCCACTCAGTGCGCACACCCCTGTGCTGTGCTGTGCTGTGCTGTGCTGCACCGGCGCCCTGCTCATACAGGTGTCGCTACAGTGGCCCACGAGCGTCCCACTGCACTCTATGCTGTTGAACAGTACTTCTTAGGTAACCCCCTAGACGTAAGGTTGTGCAAGCCGAAGCTGCTTAGCAGCTGCTCTCTAATCGTAACCATGCTGTGCCGCGACACCCACCTGAGCATGCCATGCGCAGCGGCTTCAACAGGCCCTGCAACCTCTCCCGCTTCTCGGCAACCATGCTGTTGACATGGCCCAGACCCTCGTCTTGCCTCTCGCCATACGCACGGTTGCTGCAGCGGGCAGGGGACGCGTGTGGGGAGGGGGGGCGGCGGTGGGCTGTGGCAGGCAATGGACGCTGGTAGATTGATTGCCACGAAGCACCCAAACTGTCAGCATGGGGGTTATGTCATGTGAGAAAGCGGGGCGCCAACAGAAGAGTCTCGGAGCTGCAGCAGGCGCTGGCATCTGCTAGCTGCTGCTACTGCTCCTGCCGCATGCATTCAATACGTGTGCCCTTCCCAAACAAGAGGCGGCAACACGCGCACCTCTGCCGCTCCCTGTCCCGCTTGCGCAGGAGGGCTTGCAGCTCGCGATTGAGGGTGCCAAAGCGCGTGGCTGCCTGCTGCTCCATCTGGCTGTAATGCTTCTGGTCGGCACGACTCAGCCTCACCTGCACATGCCCGGCACGGTGGGGCAGAGGGGCAACGAGTTTGTTTGTTTGTTTGTTAAACAAAACACATTTGCCTGCAAATGATTGGAAGGAAGATATAACAGTGGGTATAGGGTATCAAGCGGGGGTGGCTGTTGTCTTTGCTCCCTTGCAGGGCCTGGAATGCACTGCCAATGTGGCAACGCATGCCAGCAGCGGCGTGGGGAGTGGGACAAATAGGGCAAGGGTCCGTCGGCGAGGCAGCACCCCTGCAGGCTTTGCATCCTGCCGCACCTGCTTGCCCCCCCATGTAAACCATCTGCCTTGCCCCACCGCCCCACCCCACCTGCTTACCCCCCTTGCCCTTTCCGCATCTACCTCCCCCACCGCCCCACCCCACCTGCTTACCCCCCTTGCCCTTTCCGCATCTACCTCCCCCACCGCCCCACCCCACCTGCGTGCGTGTGATTCCCACCAACCTGCTTTGTCTTCTCTGTGAGGTGCCGCACCTTCTTGCCCCCCCATGTAAACCATCTGCCTTGCCCCACCGCCCCACCCCACCTGCTTGCCCCCCTTGTCCTTTCCGCATCTACCTCCCCCACCGCCCCACCCCACCTGCGTGCGTGTGATTCCCACCAACCTGCTTTGTCTTCTCTGTGAGGTGCGGCAGCTTCAGGTTCACCTGGCCGTCCACCTTGCCGCCCATGGTGTACCGAATCATGCTCCTCTGCTCGGCAAGAGAGGAGGGGCCGGAAGAAACAGTGAGTTTTAGGCTGTCCACCTTGCCGTCAAGGTGTGGGGCGGACACTGCCGGGCGATGTATTGTGATAGAGAGAGGAGCGGAAAGAGGAACTGAAAAGGGCGATGGGTTGTTGCAAGGGCAGCAGCGATCCCCGGCCAGCGTTCCCTGGCCAGAGGCCTTTAGCTGTAACAAGCGCGCGCAGGTGAGCATTGCCAATACACAGCAACACGAGCCTTCCACGGCAGACGCATAGGCCGCAGTCCTGCAGTGCAGGCCCAGAGCAAGAGCAGCAGGGCCCTGCAGACCCAGCAGGGCCCAGCAGGCCCAGCAGGCCCAGCAGGAGCAGCACGGCACAGACCCAGCAGGAGCAGCAGGGCCCAGCAGGCCCAGCACGAGCAGCAGCCCCAGCAGACCCAGTAGGAGCAGCAGGGCCCAGCAGGCCCAGCAGGCCCAGCAGGAGCAGCACGGCACAGACCCAGCAGGAGCAGCACGGCCCAGCAGGCCCAGCACGAGCAGCAGCCCCAGCAGACCCAGCACGAGCAGCAGTCCCAGCAGGAGCAGCAGGGCCCAGCAGGAGCAGCAGCGCCCAGCAGGAGCAGCAAGGTGCAGACCCAGAAGGAGCAGCAGGCCAACAGGGCCCAGCATGAGGCCAACGGGGCCCAGCATGCCCAGCAGCAGCGCACCTCAAGCAGGTATCCCAGGCTGTGGGGGCTCCAGGACAGCCCCCCGTACAGCTCTCCCAGGCGGAGGAACGTGAGGGCGGGCTTCAGGTCGGACACCTTGCCCCGCACAGGCGTACCAGTGAGGCACCACCGGTGCCGGCAGTTCCAGCTTTCGCCGAAATCTGGGGGAACGGGAAGGAGCACAGCAGGCGGGGAGGGCCAATGGGTGCTCAGCGGGGGCGAAACATTGGGGGCGGCAGCGCCCGCCCGTGTCTTTGTACTGCGACGGATGTACATCCCCCCGGACAGCCGCCTACCAGGCCTGCCGTGCTGACAGCGGAGCCATTCCAGGCAGCAGGGATGCACTGCAGTGCTCGCCCGTCTCCCTCCCTCACCTTCCAGTTGCTCCCCCATGCCCTTTTACTGTTACTGCAATGCGCATATGCACCCACAGACAGTTGCCCACTACCAGCCCTGCCTGGAAACTGCCTCCACGAAACACGGATGCACTGCAGTGCCCGCCCGTCTCCCTCCCTCACCATCCAGCTGCTCCCCCATGCCCTTGTACTGCGGCTCATCCACCACAATGCGCCACCAGTAGATGGACCCCAGGCCCGCGTGCTTCCCCAACACGCCCCGGTTGGCCTCGCCCCACTCCCGAGACAGGATGCTGGATGTTGTGAGCACCAGCGGGGCGGCAGCCAGGTCAGCCAGGCTGTGCTGCTTGCGCTCGGGCCCATAGTATGAGAGAGGGGGGTCATTGAGAACCGCACCCCAGGGATTTCGGGGGTGTTTTGCACCCCTGAGCACAGAAAACGCTTCAGGGTACCCACATTACTATACTAGAATGAAACGGGAAGAGCAAAAAACAGCGGGAGAGAAAGTTGGTTGGAGGACCGGCCAGTCGGTTAGCAGCGAAACGCGCAATCGATGGGAACGACTTTTCGCGACTTCATCGATTGCGCGTTTCGCTGCTAACCGACTGGCCGGTCCTCCAACCAACTTTCTCTCCCGCTGTTTTTTGCTCTTCCCGTTTCATTCTAGTATAGTAATGTGGGTACCCTGAAGCGCTTTCTGTGCTCAGGGGTGCAAAACACCCCCGCAATCGAGCTGCCAATCCCTGGGGTGCGGTTCTCAATGACCCCCCTCTGAGATGAACTGCAGGGGAGGCAGTGCAAGGGAGACGATGGATGGTGGGAATAAGGTAAGTAGGGGTGACGTGCGCCAGGCTGCGCTGCTTGCGCTTGGGCGCATGGTGTGAAATCAACTGCAGGGGTAGAGTGCAAGGGAGACGATGGGTGGTAGGGACCAAGTGAGAGTGGGTGCACCGTGCCGCCAGGCTGCACTGCTTGCGCTCGGGCCCATAGTATGAGATGAACTGCAGGGGGAGGCAGTGCATGGGAGGACGATGGGAAGTGAGAGTAAGGCGAGTGGGTGTGACGTGCGCCAGGCTGTGCTGCTTGCGATTGGGCCCATAGTATGAAATGAACTGCAAGGGGTAGAGTGCAAGGGAGACAATGGGGGGTGAGGACCAGGTGAGCTAGGGACCGCCAGGCTGTGTCGCTTGCGCTTGGACCCATAGTGTGTAATGAACTGCAGGGGGTAGAGTGCAAGGCAGACGATAGGCAGTGAGAACCAGGCGAGCTGGCCTGCGCAGCTTCACCCAGCTCTTGCTGTCTCTTGGGGGTCTGTGTTGCAAGTATTGTTGCGAAACAACAGACGAACACACTGTACGCCAAAGCACGCTTACCTGAAACTCGGGCCCCCGCCATGTGCGCAGCTCCAACTCCCACTGCCCCAGCAGGGAGGCGGGCACCACCACCAGCGTGCCTCCGTGCAGGCTGTTTGCCAGGAGAGCCGCTGCGAGGGGAGGCAGCGCAGGCATCGGGAGGCAGGAAGACGGGGGGTCTGAGCAGGGAGGAAGGACGCCGGGCGGTGGCGTGCATGTGCTGCGCCGGCGGCACAGGGGAGAGGCACGCCATCCCTGACCGAGCTGCAGCCAATCCCTGTCCCACAAGCAGCCAGGAGTGCCCAACCAACCAAAAGATCGTGCTGTCCTGTAAAACTCAACAGCTGCCTCATGGAAATGAAATGTTGTAGCAAGTCCCTTACGCACCCATGACGTCGCCTGGCACAGCATGCTGCCACCTCGCCTCCCGCCAGGAGGCAGGCGGCGGGTTGAGGGCGTCGAGCGCCATCTGGACGGCCGACTTGCCCATGCCAGCATCCGAACCCAGGATGCCGCTGGCGCCGGTCACACAAATCGAGTTCTGCAGGGGAGGGTGTGGGTGCCGCCAAAAAACACGAGTGTGAGGTGTTGCAACCAGAATTCGGTGCGCCCGTGTGCCTATGCAGGGGCTCCCTCACTCTTGCTGGCTGCACGTGCAGCCGCTCCTCTGGGAGCATGCTCGTGACCGAAATTGAAATGTGAGGCAAGCACTGAAGAGAGGGCCCCACACTCCCCTTCCTGATCCATATGCCTCCTGAGGCACAATGCGCTGGGCTAAGCGTACACCCTAACCCTGAACCCTGAACCAAAATTGAGCGTCCCGCACATGTTGACATCAAGCCCCCACCTCCAGAAATGTGAGCGAGTGGTCGATCCGAACTGAGAAGAGCAGCGGCGCCAGGTAGCAGGCGAGGCTGGCGGCCTCCGCGTCTGCCAGCGGTATGCGGGTCCACATGTGCCGCCCACTGCCGCCCTCGCCTTGCTCCATCTCTACAGCGGCAGCACGCACAGAGGCGTGGAGTGGCATGATGGTGCAAGCAGTAAGTGGGAGGTGCACGCAGTTTTCAGGTCAAGGCAACACCACAGGGCGATTGTGCCAAGCGCCCAGCGCACCGACAGCTGCCGCGCGGCCCTGCCTGCTTGGGAAGGTTGCAGACAATTGAAAGGCAGATGTCTGGGAGCCTCCTAGTATCCTGACAGAAAAGCGACGACGCCTCTTGGACCGCTTCCGGTGATGCGTTTCAGGCAGTACTGCAGCGGCCACTGGGCTTCCTGTGTCACCCGCCCACCCAGCCACCCACCCACCCAGCATGCCGGCCAAGCATGTGCACCCAGCATGCCCAGCGTGCGCACCCAGCATGCCCGCCAGGCATGTCCCCCAGCAAGGTGCGTGCCCAGCGTGCTGTAGTTTCCCCCGGCTGAAAACTACCGCTGAGCAGGGGCTGGTGCTCTACATGCGTCGGTGTGGTGCGCGCCCAGCATGCCCAGCGTGCCCACCCAGCGTGCCCAGCGTGCGCACCCAGCATGCGAGCCACAGACTTGACTTGGTAGGGGCGCAGCGGCTTGGACAGCACGCCAGCCAGCTGCTGCTCCAACTCTGCAGGAAGCCGGGGGAGGGTGAGGGTGAGGGTGAGGTGGCAGGGTGAGGTGGCATGCACCAACGTCCAAGTTGGCTTTCCGCTTTTTCGGGCTTACAGTCTGTTTACCCGCAAAGAAACTCGCGACACGGAGCTCCGGCACGGCACGTAGCACACACACACAACCCCACCTGGTGAGTGCTGGATCTTTCACAGCTGGCCAGCTGGCCCAGCAGCACAGCCCTGCAAGGCTCTGTGGCGGGACACGCGGTGCCGGTGGCGCCAACACAACCCCACTTGGCGGATGCTGGATCACTGGGTGGGCCCTGCACAGCCCCGCTGGCCCAGCAGCACAGCAATGCAAGGTTGTATGGCAGGACAGGCGGTGCCGGTAGCGCCCACACAACCCCACCCACCCCTCCTCAAGCAACACGGCCTCAAGCACCGCAATGCGGCCTTTGGCATGGCACTTGGCGCCCACACAACCCCACCTGGCGGGTGCTGGATCACCGGATCCTGCACAGCCTCAAGCAGGGTGCAAAACTGCCCCAGCTGCAGGTCCCCTGTTTCGCTGGTCAGGTGCTCCGGCAGTCCCTTGGCCGCCAGCTTGGCTGCCAGCTGGCAGTAGGGGGCCAGCTTCCTGCGGGACAGCACGTGCGGGTGAATGTACACGTGTCTGCGAGCAGGACAAAGGGCCCATAGTGTCCACAGGCCGCTGGGTGCAGGCACCCTTCCAGGAGCGTGCCGCTTTTTGAGGGGGAAAAAAAACAGCTGGGTAGAGCATGGGGGAGCAGAGCGTGCAGGGGCAGCTTGCTTCCCGGTGGGCAGGCAGGTGAAAACCAAATGTGGCCCGCAGAATCGTGGGGGAGGAAGGAGGGCTGCCAGGAGGGCTTGAGAGTGTGTTGCACTCGTCCACCTTGCCCAGCCCGCACTGCCACCCCACCGACTCCTGTTTGCATGCCATGCTCCAACCATGCCCTTGCAAAGCAAACCTCCACTTCCCCCAAATCCCTGCCACACTCGCCCACTTGGCCAGCAATGTCCCGCCCAAACTAACTAGCTCACCTCTGCAGCTCCCCAAGCTCTGGTGATCCCTTCAGATGATCCATCTCTCCAAACATCAGAAACACGTCCACCGGAGCTGCAGCAGCAGGGGTGCTGTGCCACACAGTTCGCTAGACAACAACTTGCCTCCCTCAACAACTCAGCAGCATGCCAACCAACACTGTCGTGAAGCTCTATGAGGCAGCACAGGCAGATGGAAGGCGTCTGGTCAGCCAGCCAGGTGTGGCACACAGGCAGACAGGCAGGCAGGCAGGCACGCAGGGAGTGTGCCAGCAGGTCGACAAGCAAGCGGGCTGGCGGCCCAAGTGGCAGCAGCTTCAGGACAGCTTCCGTTCCGACTGCCGCACGGCTTCCGCAGCTCAGCTTCTTCTCTTAGCGCTTGCCTGCCATGCTGGAGTCGTAGAAGTGCCCGCTGAAACCCTCGGAAGCTGCGGTGTACCGCGCAAGCAGCTGCACTGTGAGGCAGCGCCTGGAAGCCGTGGGCTGGGCTGCGCCTGGCCCGGCTGCCGCTGCTTCCGCGCCGCCGCCGCTGCCGCTGTCGCCCCCTCCGCTGCTGCCGCTGGCACCGCCTCGGCTGCTGCCACTGGGTGCTGACATTTCCGCCACCACCTGCACAGCAGCAGCAGGATCCCAGCAGTTGTGAGGCTAGTTGTGAGGCACAGGTGGCATATGATGCACATCGGACCTCGCGTGGATGCGGCAACCCGGCCCCCGGCTCCTCCAGCCAACAACTGCGCATCAAGTGCCAAGATCCAAGGCCTGCACGCTGCACAGCTCACATTGCGAGCAAACAAGCGAGCTTGCCAGGCTGGCTGACTGCCAGGCTGGCAGCCAGCACCATTCCGGGCAAACCGCTCACATTCCGGGAAACGAGCTTGCCAGCCTGGCTGACTGCCAGGCTGCATGATTGACAGGCTGGCAGCCAGCACCCACCTTGAAGGAGGCTCTTCCTCCCCGCTCCAACAGAGAGCACAGGTCAGCCAGCAGCTTTCTAAGCTTGGCAGCCAGCAGGCCTGCAGCGGCGGCAGGGGGGTGTGCGGCGATGGGAGCTTGGTAACGATGGGTCATAAGGAGAAAAAGTGCTCTGGCAGGTGGAGGTCTCGCAAGCTGGCTGAGCAGCACTGGTGAGCTGGCCGGTTATCAGGGGCGCTGCGCACGCTGAGCTGGCACATGGGGGGGCTGAGCTGGCACGTGAGGGGCGTTGCGCACGCACTTGGGGGCCGCTGTGCACCGCTGAGCTGGCACATGGGGGTGCTGAGCTGGCACGTGAGGGGCGCTGCGCACGCTGAGCTGGCACTTATGGGCCGCTGTGCACAGCTGAGCTGGCACATGGGGGTGCTGAGCTGGCACGTGAGGGGCGCTGCGCACGCTGAGCTGGCACATGGGGGTGCTGAGCTGGCCGCACCTTCCACAGCGAGACTGCCGGCCATGGCAGCTCGCTCCAGCTCTGTGATAGACACTGCGCCCTGGCTGCCGTCAGCCCTGAGGGTCGCGCTGCTGCAAGGGAGCGGGCGGGCAAGCGGGCGAGCAGGCAGGCAGGCAGGCGGGTACACACACAAGCGGTCGGCAGGTAAGCAGGCAGGTGGTCGGCATCGCATTGTGCATCCCCAAGAGTGGGCCCGATTGCACAGCACACCGTGCCCCTTTGTAAGTCCCTGTGCTCCCCTAACCACGGCCGCTCTAACCTTTGGGCTCACCTGCCGGGGGACAGCTGCCACGTGTACTGCCCAATCAGCACGTCCCGCCCAGCTGGAACCACTGGCTGCGTCCACAGCCGCACCAGAAGCACAGCCACCTCTCGCTCCTCCGGAAGGGCCTGCAGAGGGGAGCCGACATGATTAGGGTGCCGATACCACCCTAAACCCCGAAACCCTAGACCCTAATTACCCTATACCATTGACAGCGTGTTTGGCCAGGGTGCCCAGTTTCTTTTCCCCCGACTACTTGCCGGTGCTGCCCTGGCAGCTGCCCTGCAGCACGTGCGGCGCGCAGCACTTTGAAGTGTTCGAAACTTGCTGATCATCGCCGCTAGTTTTCTGTTTACCTGCAAGTAAGAGGCCTCCACCTTGGCATAGTCCGCCAGGTCAGCACGGAAGTGGCGGCACAGCAGGCCCAGCGCCTTGGAGGGCAGCACATCTCCTGCGCGGGGAGCGCAATAGGCGGGGCATGCTTTGTATTAGTCAGCTGCGCGCTCGAGACAACTTGCTATGAGTGAGGCCAGCAAAGAGATGCAGCTGATGATATTTGCGGTGCGTCATGCGCCACACGCAAGCACTTGCAGCGTGCAGGCCCAGTTGAGGGAGATCGCGTACTGCCAAAGCACACGCCACGCAAGCTGGCAGTATCCGGCAAAGCACACGCCACGCAAGCGGCCACGACCCGCACATGCACCAAGCCCACAAGACGGCTGTGCCACGGGGCAGCTCACCAGCAGTGAGGCAGTGGGCAAAGAGCTGCCGGAACGCCTCAAATGGCTTGTTGGCGCGAGGGCGGGAGCGCTTCCGAGACGAAGGCCCCTGCTCGCGTGCGCCCGCTCGGGGGCTGGCTGGCGGCCGCCCCTCCTCCCCCTGCTGCTGCTGCTGCTGCTGCTGCTGCTGCTGCTGGGGAACGGGGGCTGAACCCTGTCCGCCCGCTACCTGCTCGCCCTCTGTCTGCCCGCCCCCTGCCTCCTCCTCCTCCTCCTCTGCCGCTGCAAGCTCTCTGCCCCGCTGCAGCAGGTGCTGCGGCAGCTCTTCCAGCTCAGCAACTTCCAGCAGCTTCCCCACGCTGTACTTTGATGCCAGCAGCACATC
>JTEE01000075.1:174094-186940 GCA_002896455.3 Chlorella sp. ArM0029B | reverse complement strand
CTGCTGTGCCTGCTGCGGTTGCGGCTGTGCCTGCTGCTGTGCCTGCTGCGGTTGCGGCTGTGCCTGCTGCTGTGCCTGCTGCGGTTGCGGCTGTGCCTGCTGCTGTGCCTGCTGCTGTGGGTGTGGCCGCTGCTGTGGCTGTGGCTGCTGCTGCTGCTGTGACAGCCGCTGCTGTGCCTGCTGCGGTTGCGGCGGCTGCTGCTGCTGTGCCTGCTGCTGTTGTGCCTGCTGCTGCTGCTGCTGTGCCTGCTGCTGCTGTGCCTGCTGCTGCCCCACGGCAGCGCCCATGCCGCCATCACGCTCCCCCGCAGCACTGCCGGCCGTGCGCCGTTGCCGCTTCCTAGGCGGCGGTGATGCCTCACTATCGCTGCCGCTGCTGCCGCTGCCGCCTTCTTCACTCTCCGCCCCAGGCTGCCACTCTGGATAATCTTCATCCATCCTCTCTGCAGCCACCCCATCAGCGGTTTCGCAGTCCTCTAACGTATCAAAAATGCCGCCGCCGTCGTCGCTGTCGTTGCAAGGACCCTCCTGCTCCTCCTCGTCACACCAGTGCCCCCCGTCATCCTCCGCCCCATGTTCCTCATCCTCCCTCCTCGTCCTCTGCCTCCCCCTCCTCCTCCGCCTCCTCCCCCTCCTCCTCCGCCTGAGTGTCATCTGAGAGAAGCATCTCCTCATCACACTTCTCCACAATTTCCTCCTCTCCTGCAGCAGGAAGGCCTGCAAGTGGCCATGTGTGCAGCGCAGAAGGCAGACAGCAACACAGTTTGGCGATGCAGCACAACCTCGGCAGTGTGTGGGTGGGAGGGCAACCCGGGCTGAGGGATGCAGCAACAGGCACCTTTCAACAAGTGCATGTGGCTGCACTGGCACACGTGCAAGAAGGGGGGTGTGCAAGTGCACAACTTTCGGCCTTGATAAATGAAAACATCCTTGGCAGGCACACGCTGTCGCAGTAGTTTACCGTTCATAAGCAGCAGCGCAGGGCAGCGGCGTGTCTGCAGACCAGCAACCACCACCCAGAGTCAGCCAGGCACAACAGCACGCACCTTCCATCTGCATGCCCTCGGCTCCACCTGCCTCCCGCTCTGCCGCTGCCACACCTGCTGGCACTGCAGCCGGAATTGGGAGCTGTGCGGGAACTGGCGGCAGCTCAGGCGTGTGCTGTGCTGCCAGCTGTGTCGCCGCAGTGAGGGGCGCGGCCTCGTCATCTGCTGGGGGCGCTGCTTGTGCGGGTCCTAAGGGGAACGCTGCTGCTGCAGCTGCTGCTGCCGCTACAGGATGTGATGCCAGGGACGCTGCTGCGGCTGCTACCGCTACAGGTTGTGCCACCTGCGGTGCAGCTACTGCTGCCACAGCTGGCGGCCCTGCCGCTGACCTTGCAGCAGCTGGTGGTTGTGCCGCTTCTGCTGCCCCTTCTTCTGCCCCTGCTGCCCCTGCACACACTGGCGAGACAAGCGGCCCTGCCATTGGTGGCGCTTGCTGCACCGGCGTGGCGCGTCCGCCCTGTGCCGCTGCCGCCTGCACTGCTGCCTGGGGTAGACCTGACTTCTTGCTCTCGGCAGTGCGCGCTGTGCATGCTGCCGGGGGAGCCTGCTGGTCTCCTGGCCCAGTTGTGAGCCGTCGCTGCCGGGGCACGCCGTTTTCCGCTGCCTGGTCTGTGCAACCTGGCTGGGATGCGCAACCATGTTGGTGCTGCTGCCCTGGCGGCCCCTGCTGTGTGTTCAGCTGTGGGGCGACCAGCTGGAGCAGGCTGCACATACCCGCGGGCTGCACAGCAGCAGCAGCAGCACCAGCACCAGCACCAACTGTCTTTGCTGCCGCTGCCGCCGCCGCCTCCGCCGCTGCAGCAAACGGTGCTGCACCGCCCGCTGCAGCAGCGTCCGCGGCTGCCCCTGCCTGCCAGGCCGGGGCAGCGGGGCGGTTGCCAGCCGCAACGGCTGCCGCCAGCTGCTGGGCGCGGGCCAGGCAGGCCTGCAGAGGTCGAAAGCAGTGCAGCTACTACGTCTTACCAATCAGCGCGGCAGGCGGACTGTCAGGCCCACACAGGCAGGCACCTGTGCTGCCTGTCATGCAGCAGGCCGGTCGGCTAGCCCCGGGCGGTTTGCCGTCATCACCCTGCTGTCCGCCCCGCTGCCCACCCAACAGCGCCTGGCCCTTGCCTGCTGCTGGGTCGGGACTGCAGCCGCATGCTCCTGTGCGGCCTGCCGCGCCTCCTCCACACGCAGCTGGACTTTGAACGCCAGGCTCTTGCTCCTGAACAGTTCTTCCAGGTCAGCAAGCGTTGCAGCCAGGAGGGTGTACCCGTCTGGCTCCTCCCCCTGCTGCTCCAGGCTGCCGGCTGCTGCCGAGAAGCTGAGGGGGTCGTGAGGAAACACCACCTCCCTGCGAGGAGGGACGTGGTTTCGAAAGGGCAGGGGACGCAGAGGAGGGTGAGGTGAGGTGAGTTGGGCAGACAAACTGCCAGCCTGGCAGTGAGCACGAGCTGCACATGCCGGCTTCAAACTGCAGGCTCAGCTGACAGCATGCGACAATACACAGCACAGCACGGCACGGCACGACACAGCACAGCACCACACAGCACGGCACGGCACGTCACAGCACAGCACCACACAGCACGGCACGGCAGCCCTGCCAGGCCAGCCCAGCACGGTGCGGTGCAGTGCAGCACAGGCAGGAGGCGCACGTCAAAGAACAGCACAGCACACGGCATAGCATGGCACAGCACGCAGCAGCGCCTGCGCACTTGAGCCATGTCAGCACGCCCTCTGGCCCCGTCTCCTCATCCAGGGACACCGCCAGCGGCCGGACGCGGTCCGGCCCGGCCTGCAGGGCAGAAGGGCAGCAGGGGCATCATGAATCAGTTCAAAGGCCCACTCCTAGCACTCATTTGAGGACAGGCACACAAAACATCGTCCATGTGAGGCTGGTCTGCCGCAGCCGTCAACATCTAGCATGTGGTCACAGGCGGGGTTGGGGGCAGCGGCAGCAGCCGCGGCACAGGGAGCATGCGTACAGCAGCGTACAATGCGCCGCAGGACTTGCGTTGGGGCCAGCACACGCACCTGCTGCAATGCCTGCCGCGCTGCCTCCAGCTGCCTGTGTATCTTGATGCCTATGCTTATGTTGTTGAACAGCTGCTTAAGCTGGGGAAGGTCCATGCGGAGCAGCACCTCTCCATCGGGCCGCTCGCCTGGCGGCAGGCTTATTGCCCGCCGGTAGGTCCCATCCTGGCCCTTGTAAACTGCAGAGCACGGATTTGAGAGCGACCGGAGCTCAGAGGCGCAGCGGCGTAGTGCGGCGAATGCATGGAACTTGTGCAGAGCGCCGGCATCAAGCTTGCTAGGGCACGGCAGCAGAGCACGGGAGGCGGCGGGAGAGGGCGGCAATCGCAACATCCGGCGGCGGCAGCCACACCCTATCTCCTCCAGGCGCCCCGCAGCGCGCTACCATCGCGAAGCCACTGCTGCACATCCTCCCAAGTGGAATCTGCGCGGATGAGAGGCATGGAGCCCCGCGAGGTTCCTGCCTGGTTTCAGCCCGTCGGCCGCACTTTATGACTTGCCCATGCCATCATCTGATGCTGTACACGCTACTACGTGCGCACGCGCTGCGGGCGAGCGGCCCCCATTTGAACGCCAGCCTGCCTGCATCTTTCCGCCGCCCTGCATGCTGTGCACCGGCGGCGGCACCGCCATGCCCTCCTGTCACGGCAATCCTACGCTTTCAGCAGCAGCGACGTTATCACCACTCCCGTGATTATCACGCGATATCCATACACTATGGACATCTGGACACCTTGACACAGCCGCATACGCTGCACAGGCACAGTAACCAGCGGCAAGGGCTGGTCGAGCTGGACGAGCGGCGAGCTGCCCGGCCCAGGTCCCCGTCAAAATCAATCGAAGGATGGCCAGGGGTGGTGGTTCAGCGATGTGCCGCCCCTGGATGGCCAGGGTGGTTTGGCGGCACATCGCCAAACCACCCCCTGCGGCACATCGCCAAACCACCACCCCCGGCCATCCTTCAATACCGTTGACGGCTTCACCCTCCCACCCTCCTTTGGTCATGCTGCATGTCAATTGCAGCACAAGAGCAGGAAATCGATGCTAAGCGGTAGCAAAACAGGCGCGTACGTATGAGGGCAGTCCAGCCTGCTGGCAGTCAGCGCTCGACCCAGACAAATCGGCACAAAAACTGTACAAAACTGAAACTGTACTAGAACGGCCACATGCTCCACGCATGCCAGGTGTGTGGACGTGTGCGCGCACGTCACTGCTGCGTAGCCAGTACCGCCGCCAGATATGCTGCCAGGGCCAAGCCGCCCGCAAACCCCGGCCACGTGAAGGTGTCTGCTGCGTCCAGCGCTGACTGGCACAGCATGCGGTACTGCGCTGGCAGGCGCTTCTGGGCTCGGCAGACAGACTCCCGCGGCAGCTGCTGCAGCTGCGGCTGCTGCTCGGGCTTTTGCTCCACAGGAGGCGCTCGCGTCGTCGTAACCTGCTCCGTGTCTGCTGCCTGTGTGCGTGCCAGGTCGAGCTGCAGGCGCCAGAGGATCAGCGTGGGAAGAACCAGCCCGAAAGCCACCTGCAAAGGACCCCACGCGTTTGACATGTGTTTGGTCAATCTTGTATTTGCTTGTTACTTGTTTGATTGATGTGCTTGGGCACGCGGGCAGCAGCAGGTGTCATGCTTACGAGTCACGTTTCCCCCATACACACAAAACACGACTCGCTTGACGCAACTGTAGGGCTCTGGGCCTTCCCATCTGGCCTGCCTGTTGGGCCTTGCATACGCATGCATACATGCATGCATGCGAGGCAGGCGAGCGGGCTCACCTGCAAAGACCACACCACCGCTGTGCACTGCTGGGCGTCGCTGGCGGCCCTGGCCGCTGCCGCGAGGTGCTGACGCGTGCCTGCGCAGCAAGCACAGCACAGCACAGCACAGCAGCAGGGCGGCACTTGGTGAGGCACCTGGAAGCAGGCACTGCCAAGCACGGTAAGCTTCCGTGCATCAGGAAGCCTGCCTCATCGCCAATGGGTGAGCTTGCCTGCGTGCTCGGGCCCAACTTGTTTTCAGGCACGACAGGCGGCTGCAGGGCAAAATGCTTACCTGGGAACGCCAGGGAGGTCAGCTGCCGCAGGGCCCAATGCAGCCCACGAACAAGCTGCGCGTTGCCGCTGTAACGTGCCACATAGAGAGCACAGCCTGGGCACACAGCGGGGTGGGGCAGGAGCCAGATCAGCAGTGTGCAGCATGCACAGCACAGGGCCTCGCCACGTCATGCAAGGCTCCCCCCGGAACACGCCGTGCAATGCGGTACCGCTTGGTACTGCCAGGTGCTGGCTGCCGCTCACCTGATGGCACCTGGAGCATCAGCAGGCCCACTCCCAGAGTCTGTGCCAGCCAGTGTGCCAGCGGGGGGAGGGGCCAGCCCACTGCCATAAGGACACCGCCATCCACCCAAGCCAGTGCCAGCAGGAGGACGAGGGAGGGCAGCGTGCCACCGAGAGCGGTGCCTGCTTCGCCGCCGCCAAACTCGCCGCCGTCCTGGCCAGCGAATTGCAACATGCGTTGCGTGTTGAAGACCAGAGGCATGAAAATGGACCACGTGCGCAGCGCGACCAGCAGCGGGGCGCGCAGGCGGGCGGCGTAGAGCGGAGGCGCGCAGAGCTTGACGGCGAAGGCAGCAGAAGAGAGGGTGAAGGCCAGGGTCAGCAGGCGGCGCTCTCCAGCCGTCAGGCTGTCCATGCACAGCGCAGCCGCTTGCAGGGCCAGCATCAGGAGAAACTTCAGGCCGTCTCTGGCCCGTGGCTGCCTGGCGGCGGCAGCAGCGGTCCCGCCGCCCCCGCCGCTGCGGCTCTCATCATCCTGCGGCCCAACGCCGTCTGCGGGTCGCTCCTCAGCCACCCGGCCCATATCCGAGCGGCAGCCGCTTGACAGGCGCTGCCTGCTTGTGGTGGGCCGCCAGAATGCTGACGGAGTTGTGCCCGTCTGTGGCGGGGTTTCGGGCAAGCACACGGAACAAGTCGGGATGGGCGGGAAGAGACAGAACTTGCCTTGCCCTATCTAGAGGTGGTCACCAACACCTCACCTCGCAAGTTTGAGCTCCAAGTTAGTTTCGAGTTAAGATTTGCTACAAAATTGCTGTTGCTCGTGTCCGAATGCAGTCCGAATGCCCCCACATGCATCAGGTACTCGCAGCACTGCCTCGCCCTGTCACCAGGGGCGGGGCGGGGCGCTTATAGACGCATAAGTGATAGCCTTCCCATCCCCAAGGCACGTGGCTCACTCAGCCACGCATGCCATGGATTCAATGAGCCTGCATGCAGCTGCCTCAAGAACCTGCCTTCCTCTATCCTCACCAGCCCATCTGCCCCTTGCCCCCGCCGAGGGCAACTTGCCTTGAAGGAGGCTGCCAGGGAACCGTGACATGGGCATGACAGCGCACAGAAAAGCAGGGCGGGCAAAAGCAAGGCGAAATAGGGCCGGGTTTGGCAGGGGAGATGCAGCCGATGCAGTGTCCAGCCAGTCATGTCACATAGTTCACAAGAAGATTGCTTTGAAACGACGCACAGCAGCAGCACCTGAGCCCGTCCAGCAGCACAAAGGCATGCCAAGGGCAGGGAGCTTGCAGGAGCAAGCCAAAAATGTGCAGCGCCAATGCCCCCGCCAATTATCATGACAAGCAGAGGATGGCTGGTGATACCTATCTACAAGCCGAGGGTGGCTGCCTGCTGGCATCATCACAAGAAGACTGCCTTGAAGATGACCAGGAGCAGCAGCACCACAATGGAGCACAGCAGGAGGATGACGCACAGCGCCATGCCGCTCTGCTTCTGCTTCTTCTCAGCCTTTTCCAGCTGCTTCACACCCTCTTCCACCTTCATCGCGGTCTACAGGGGTGGCAGAGGAGACAGAGGGACAGAGGATGAGGTGGCAGCGGCAGCCTGTGTCGGGTGCCAGGCAAGTGTCACGTGGGTCGGGGCATCAGGGTTGAGGCATCAGGTCAGCGCCAGTAAAGGGTCGGTTGGTTGCACAAGAGATGGGCAGAAGAGATGGAGATGACCGGAAATTAGGAAGTGGCAGCGTCTGTGCCAGGCCAGGCAAGCGGCACGCGGATTGGGACCTCAGGACAGCGGCATTGAGGGGTTGGATGAGAGGACGGTGGGTGGCGTGGCACGGGTGGTGTGGGCGGGATCAGGCGCAGAGGCGCAGGTGCAAGGCACGGGGTGGGAGCAGGAAGCACGATCCTCCACCAAATGTGTGGCCCCTGCCGCCACGGTGGCCCAGCGTGCAGGCCCTGCTGCACGACAGGGCAGGTGCCACAACACCCTGTCCCCCAGTCCATTTGACCCAGTCTCATTGCACCCGCACAGTCCACAGCCCCTCCCCCCTCCCCCCACAGTCAACAGCCCCTTCGACCCGCCATCCACAGTCCTTCAACCGACCGCCCAAAGCTTCACAAAATCCCTTCCTTTAACCGACTGCCCAAAGCTTCACAAAACCCCGCCCACCCCACCTGCTCCATGTTGTAGTCTATCCGATCCAGGATGGTGCCCTGGTCGATGACCAGCACGCTCAGGTCCTTCATGATCTGTGGATGGGGTGACGTGGCGCCAGCGAGGCAGGGGTGAAGCGGCAGGGCGTGAGTGAGGAGGGCAGGCAATCTGGTCATGTGACCCCAGCGAGGCAGGGCAGGGGCAGGCAACAGGGCGTGAGAGAGGAGGGCAGGCACCAATCAGTGGGGTCTGTGTGATGGTGACGTGGTGCCAGCGAGGCAGGGGGCAGGACAGCCGGCAGGGCGTCGATTCAGCGGGATCTGCGTAATAATGATGTGGCGCCCACGAGGCAGAAGGCAGGGCAAGGGCAGGCCGCAGGGCGTGAGAGGGGAGCGCAAGCATGAGGCAAGCGGGGACATGGGCGTGCCGCCTGGCCTGGCAAGTGGACTGTAGGGCCCGCGCCTGCAGCGGCTCCGCCCTCCCGACCCACAAACAGGATCCCCTGTACCGCTGCCGTGATGTGCCATGCAAGCCCTGCGCTTGCTGACCACCACCCTGCGCTTGCTGACCAGCACCCACTAACATGCTGAGGGCCCGCCCGACCCCGTCCCGCCCCACCCAACCCTGCCCAACCACAACACAGCACCAAGTAACTGCTTCAGCTCGACTGCAACATGTCCTCCAACCTTCTGCCCTCACCCTCCCTGTCCTTCACTCCCAACCCCCGAGCAAGCAACCCAGCACCCACCTGCCCCAGCTCATTGATTGACTGCACAATGTTCTGCACCTCCCGGTCCCGCTCATCAATCAGGACGGTCATGTTGTCCACCTTGAGAGCCTGCAGGGGGCAGTACCAGCGTGGGAGGGCGGTACCAGTGTGGGAGGGCAGTACCAGTGTGTGTGTGTGTGCGATGGAGATGGTAGCATGCCCACACCTGCGCTCCAGTGGGCAAGAGATTGATGCGGGGGCTAGCGTGCCCACGCATGTGCAGCAGCAAACCGCGTAGCCCTTGTGCAGGTCAGCCGCGCCGCCCACACCACTGCCCCCGGCAGCACAGCACGCCCAGAGCCGCGGCACCGAAGCCGCGGCATGGCTGGAGCACTTGCAGTGCCCGGCAGGCAGGCAGCCGTTCCAGTCCCCAGTACCCAGCAGCAGCAGCAGCAGCAGGCAGGCAGGCTGTTGTCAGCACCAGCAGCCCACCAGGAGCCAGCCACCCACCATGTGGGCAGGCAGGCACCTTGCAGGCAGTCACAGCCACTGACCTGCATGTCTGAGAAGCCCGGGTCGTATTCCTCCTCTCTACCACGCGCCCCGTCTTCATCCATGAGGTTCAGCCCACTGCCGCCCGCCCCTCCTCCTGCCCCTCCCCCTCCGTCTTTGCTGCGCAGCCGGTTCAGGTACGCCTTCTGCAGCTTGCGAAACTGTATCGACAGCCGCTGCAGCTCCACCGCTAGCGTGCGCTGCGGGACGGGGGAGGCGGGTGGCGGAAGGAGCGGCAAGGGAGCAGGTGGGCAGCGTGTGCGAGCGACCGCCGCAAAGCACGCGTAATGAACCAGAACAGCTCACAGCAGTCGACCACTGGCCGGGGCCTCGTGCAGGGGGCAGCACCCACAGAGAGCCCTGCCATGCACACAAGTGTCCACCCAACTCCACGGTAAATGGAAGCCCCCAAAGCTGCAGCCTCACACGTGTTGCCTCTCATAAGTCCCCCCAGCCCGCGCACCTGCACATTCCGCTTGACCTTCTCGTCCCCCTCGCTGCTCGACGGCTCCTTGCCAAACTGCTGCAGCCGCGCCTCGCACTTGCGGAACATGCGCGTGATTTGCTGAGTCAGCACCTCCACCTGCACAGGGAGGAAAGTGGCACGAGGCAGCAACAGGGAGGCGGACGCAGCAGTGGCTTCAGGTGACAGCGTGGGTGGGTAGCAGCGGCATAATCACAGGACGTGGCTCTAGGAACAGGGGGCCTGCAGCATATGGGCTGACGAGCATGCAAGGTTGCACCCGTATGCCCCGCCTCCGCCCTGCATGCGTCTGCTGCCGTCAGTCAGTGTTCGTGCCCGTCCGGCGCCTGCCTGCCCACTCGCCGCGCCTTGCTACGCCGCCCGCCTGTCCACGCGATACATCTTGCCAGGTGCCCAGCACCCACCTGCACCTCATCGTCGTTTGTGTCGTCAAACCGGCTGAGTGTGGCCTTGCCGTGCAGGCTGCGGAGCTCTCCCATGCGCTGCTTGATGCCCAGCATCTCCAGCCGAATCTGCTCCTTGAACTCCACATACTGTGGGGGCATGGCTGCTGCAACACCGGCAGCACCCGCCTCGGCAGAGTCCAGCCCGCCGCCCAGCGCTGACGCCATCAGCCGGGCAGTTTCAAGGCTGCACACAACGTGCGGCGGGCGGGCGGGGCGGGCGGGCGGGGCAGTGAGCGTGGGGTTCCCAGGCGGACATGGCACAGATGCATCAGGACATGCAGGGGGTGAGCTGCAGGAGGACTGCGGGGTGCACGGCATGCCATCCTGGCGGCTGCTGCCGCTGCCCTTGCAATCACTGATCACTCTACATGCAGCCCAGGACCACTGAAGTGGATGAAGCAGCGCACCTCTCCACGCCTGGAGCTGCCATGCCGGGTGCCGTCAATGGTCGGCTGCTGCCGCGCGCCTGACGGCGGTATTTGAGGAAGAGGTCAGTGCGGTTGCGGGTGGTGCCGCTCGGTGCGCCGCTGCCGCTGGTGGAGGCCCCTCCGCCGCGAGCGTCAACCTCCACCGCCCCTGCATAGCTGATCTTGCCCCTCAGCGCCGCCATGGCCAGCCGGTAAGGGCCGGCAGAGGCCGCCCTCCCGCAAGTAGTCGAGGGCGCGCCTTGCGAAGACCGGCGCGTCTGACCAGCGCGTCTGTCGGTGCGTTAGAGTGCCTCGAAAAGCCGGGACGCTGCTGCTATAAAACACAGCGGGAGGAGGGCGGGCGCGCGATGGGCAAAACGCAGACCTGCCGTCGGGGCTCAGCGGCGCTCTGCGGGCTTCGGAAGTGATCCTGAACGACAACGGCCCCATCGGCACCGCATGCAGCCTCTGGCGTCACCTTCTCTAGTATACGCTGGCGCCAAGGCATGCCTCCCGCTGCCCGACCGCCGGTCGCTGCTGCCTGGCTGCGCCGCCGACGCTTGTAAGCCGTGGCTTCCTCATGCTTCCTACATCTGACCATTTTCTTCACAATGTGAATCGCCTGCAGATGAGCCTGCTGCATTCCCAGTGTGCCAGAGGGTGTGAGGCTTTGCCAGCAGGCACAGGTGGTGGTGCCATGACCCCAGCAGGCTGTGCAGGTGCTGCTTTGGATGAGACGCCAGCTGGGATCGACGCCACATTCCAGGCCACCTGTTCCTGAACAGTGCCTTCTACAATGATCACAGCAGAGCAGCGGGATGCGGCGTCAGTGCAAGGCCCAGGTTGCTTCCAGCGGTGCACGCTGCCTTTACTGCGCCGCCGCTGCCTGCCCAAGGTTGCTGCTGGGTGGGCGTGCCGTGCTTGTGCCTTGCCGACACTGACACCGAAACTGCGCATAACTAAGTCACATGGCTCAATCAGTTATCAGCATCGCCAACCACAAAATAATGCTGTAGAGGATTTGGGCGGCACTTGCTGCGCCTGTAGGGAGCATAGCCAGCGACCCCAGCCTCTGCCCCTCCTGCTGCTCAGTATCATGCACTTAATTGCACCACCAGCTGGTGGACTAGATCGCCACACGAGTAGGCACAGGGGAACCATGATCCATCAGATGCTGTGGTATATAGACAGGACCGCACCAAACGGATGCCAGCAGCAGCAGGTTTGCCAAAACCGCGAGCCCACGGCTCGCACCCCAGCAACCCACCACCCCTGCTGTCTGGAGCGCACCAACGGATGCAACCCTCGAGGCACATCCAAGTTGCAGATCTCTCTCTGGCCGAAGCGCACTGCACACACGCCGAGGAGGCAGCAAGTGCACGCCAGCCCACTGAGGCTGCAGTTCAGACCGCTGGCAAGGCGCCAGGACGACGGATAAGGACGACGCTGGTCACTCGAAGAGCCCCGGCGTGTTTGTGGATGATGTGCTGGGCTGTGGCGCGTGGCGCGCTGCCAGCAGGGCTGGCAAACGGCTGGCCGCCTGACGAGGTTTCGTACCTCCTCTTGCATCTGTGCACACCTGCTAGATCACACCCACTGCTCGGTTCCGACAACGACAGCCTGCAGACCCAACACGTTCCCACTGGCCAGTGGGTCGGGTGAAACGGCGGGGCGCACCAGCTGCACTCTATAAAGGCGGTTGCCCAGCGCGCGAGCCAGAGTCCGGGGCGGGCGGTGAGATGGAGGGCGGCAGCGGCGGCGGCAGCGGCGGGCGCCGCTTGTCGAGTAGCTGGGAGCGCGAGGAGCAGTTTCGTGACCTACTGCACAAGGTGGCCAAGAAGGCCAGCCGAGAGGCCATCGATACCTGTGCAGACATAGCCATCCGGGATGATAAAGTGGTGAGCTGCGGGGTGCACTTGCGGCACGGGGGCGCACTGTCCAACCGCCTGAGGCGGTGGGCACCGCCCGAGGCGGTGTGGTGGGAGGCGGGGCTGCTGCCTGCCCCCTGCTCTACACCGGCCCCTCGCCCTTGCATCATTCATTCGCTCTACAATCTCTATGCCTTGCTGGCTGTTTTCCCGGGCAGGCCTACAAGGCGGTGTGTGCGCTGCTGCTTCACGAGATGAAGCAGCTCAAGCCCTCGTATCGCCCAAAGCTCCTGTTTGTCGCCTCGGCCATCCTGCGGCAGTCCAAGAGCCGGCGGGGGGATCGGGACAAGTATGGTGGGTGGGTGCAGGGCGGGAAGTTGAAGGGGCAGAGGAGTTGGCCATGCGGGAAAGTGCTGCTGGCTTTGTTGGGCGGCAGGGATCAAGGCGGGCAGGAGACTGGCGGGGATTGCAAGCTGCGACCTGGATTCCCGGTTGTGTGCAGCCGCACCCAGGGCCCCGCTGTGCCTGCCCTCGCTGCCTGCCAGCCTGTTTCCAAGCACCTGCTGCTGCCCTCGTTGCACCCGCTCCTCTGGGTGCTTACCTCCCACCCTCTAAAGCTCTCAAATCGCTCTGCTGCTCATTCCTGTTCCCTCCCCCTCTCCTGCTGTGCAGCCGCACGCTTTGAGCCGCTGCTCAATACAGTGGCCGACCTTTTGGCGCCACTTGGCGCCGAGCACCTGGCATCTGTGCTTAAAGTGTTGGAGGTGTGGTGGCGCGACGACATCTTCCCGCCCGCCACAGTGGCCGCCCTGCAGACGCGCTTCAAAGGCCTGCTTGCGGCGGCGCAGCAGGGCGGCACGGGCGGCGCCGGCAGCAGC